>OX411546.1:43369576-43942076 GCA_948146395.1 Fragum whitleyi | reverse complement strand
CCATGGTTAGGTGCTCCAGCCGCTCAACATGATATGACCACATCAGTCGAAAACGGCGTAAACCGTAATAAACCGATCAAAATCAACGCAATGGCAAAGAAATATGTGCTAAAAATAGACTAGGATTAAACCATGTCAAATATAGAAGCAGACGATTCGAACAGACGACAAATAAAGAAAGAACTCGAGACGAAGGAAAACGGATAGGAAGGAGGAGTTAGAAATTGATGTTGTTGTTCTTTTATGAAATGTAAGAAGTTGTTTCCCCTTTTTCACAATGTATCCCCTCCGCGGGGGAAGACATTGATTACATTTAACAGTTTTTAGAACAACAAATTAGAACAGCACGATGATAATTTCAATTCCATTACTCAACCGAAAAGCTTGTAAAAAAACGCTGAAAACACTAATTGGTAATTACTAAAAACAAAAATTTCATCAAATTATGAATAAGCCTCTTCCTTTTTTGTCGCAAAAGTCAGAGATAAAAAAAAAAGTAGATTGTAACTGAAAAAGCCGTTTCCGCGTTGTTTGTCTTAAACAAATAGTTCAGTGGATAACACGCAAAATGTAAGTGTCCAGCCTCGGTAAGCGTGGGTTTTGACCACGTGATAATCAAAACAGAAATTGATTGGTTGTCAGCCCTACAACTGGTAAATGGCAGTTTGGCTCGGACACATTGCTCAGAAGATAAAGGTAAAAATGTAGTGTGAAAACAGATTGGATGTCTGGAAAACGGTATATATAAATTCGGGCTTCACAGCCCGATTTAAAAACTATAATTTGAAATAAATCGTAGAAAATATCTCACAAAATTATAGTGTGATGTTGCACCATACCTAACATCTATTTAAAAAACAGACCAAACCGGTTTGACATATATGTTGACAAAATAAATGACAATTGATTGGTTCAAAAGGGCCTTTTGAGACCGAGTTTTATATCCAAGGTGGTAGTAGTACCTAGTAGGAACATTTGTCTACATTCTGGTCAAATTAAGGCAAATTGTAGCCAGCCGTTATGAAGTTGTTTGTTCTGAACAAAATATCCCTTTTCCATAATGGTTTAGCTATTCTCTTATGAGATGGGGCCTCTAATGTTGTGCAACTGGTTGTGCTCATCTACAGCTTCAATTTGATATATTGTTTAGCTGGGCAAACTATCTTTATTGTAAAAAGAAGCAGCGTTAAATTTGGTTCATAAACTCTTTACACGAACCTTAATAATAATATGACTAACGTTGCGGAAGTGAAATAACCCGTTTAATATTTTTGATAACACACGGCTGTTATTACACTAGTGGAATAACTATGCAAATGAGCGAAGAGCGAATAGCAACGCTATTTTTTAACTGCGAAAATGACGTTATAACGTAAATCGTGACGTAAGTTTAAAGCGGCGTTATAAATTTCGCGGAAAATTGAGATGATGAATTTCAAGAATTTTGACGATTTTTCGCAAAAATTCGGGTCATTTTATTAAAAGAATACAATATTTGTGTTCATGAAATACTTAATTTATTAAACTCGTCATCTATAAACAGATAAAGACTCGGCGCAGCCACGTTTTTATCTGTTTATAGATGGCTCGTTTAATTAATTCGGTATTCCATGACCACTCATTAAATATCCTCTATTTCTTAAATAAAACGTGTTTTATGAAGAATTACTTGCAGGTACCTCGTGTGTCCATTATTCAAAGTTTCCCAGGTCAAGGCAGAAGACGTTCCAAATCCGATTAATTTATAACAATATAACATAATATTCACCTTTAAATAGAATGTACTCTGTTTTTAAACCTTTGAATCAACACTCTATAGAGAGTTATTGATCTCCCTTCAAGCAGATAATTACCTAATTAGTATAAATCCATACAAAGCAGACATGAGCATTTTGAAATAACGCGCAACGTACAAGTTAAGTAAACGAAATGTTGAACAAGGCTCCAAAAGTGTAATGCGTTCATTATGAACATTTTGAACTTATGGAATTGAATAAATTTTGTATGATTTCGAAGAAATGAAAATTAATGTGCGTTTTTGTCATTTATCTTAATAGGGGCTGTGGGTAATTGAATATCGATGTATTCGTTCCGTCCATTGACTAAAAAAATATGAACTTTTCTGTAAAAAAAGAAGATAGATTCATTAGTTTTCACAGATCAATTAAACACTCCCGAAATGAAGTTTTCGTTGACCAATGTTACTACGTAAGGAACACCCTGAAGGATCTTAATTGCTTTGAAATAAAGTAGTGCTCATTTAGATTCAATTTAGTATTTCTCAAGACATTCTCTATGCAAAATAATTGTTTATTTCGTTAATGGCGTGATACTAGAATTCTTCATCAAGCTAAGATAAAGAAAATTCCCCTTTAAAATACGAAATGAATTTGCAATATTTTAATCGGGCGTATGGGTGATCCGCGTAACCTTGAAGAGGGTTTAGAGCAAAACAAAGTTTGTGTCTGTACACTGTATAGGCCGATATTAGATCTTATCTAATCCCTCGCTATTGCAACTTTTAGTAATTTGCCGGAAATGAACTTGTTTTTACCGTGCATATATATACAACTTGTAGCATTAGAAACGGTAACAAGTTTAGTGATAACGGATTTTACATTCTTTTTTTTTTCAACATGCGACAGTCAGTCTCGAGACAGGTTTCAAGAATTATTCGACACGTCTTTTAAATATACAACCTCTCTTTTGCCTTTTGTTTGAATAGGGATGAACGCCGCTATACACAATATCTCTGTAAAATCGCGGTGACTGAAACACAAACGATCTTTACATGAACTGAGTTTTGCCATATGACTATGTTAATGTTTAATAACCTTCAGACCAAATTCGCATTGTGAATAGATCGCCTGTGGACTGGAGTATCCAAACATGGATTTCTGGTATTTCTGGCACCAGAACTATAATTAGCATACGTCCTTATCAAATTCTGAATGAATTATGAACAGAAATACAGATTGAAACAACAAAAAGGACCCAAACAAAATCATACTATGTTTCCTGTTTAGTAGTCTGCCTTTTTTCTTTTTAATTGTAATACTTGAGAGCAAATTCGACATGCTAAACAAATTTGAATTTACAGTGAGAATTGCCGAAATTTAGTGGAGACCCTTTCCCTTAATTATTTTTTACATTTATAATTTCTCTTTTCTCAACGAATTCACTCTTTCACTCTAGAATGCCATCAGAAACGGTCACCATCATTACTTTCAGTGCTTTAATTGCTTTATGCGTTGTTAAAAGTGTTTTAGATAAAAGTATTACAGTATGATACTTGCATCTGTTTGGAAAGGTAAGCCATGGCAATTCCTTGAATAATTCAGCTGATGGCGAGTTTAAGGTTTTGCAACTATAAGTCTAACTATTCTCTTTTCGAGGGTAAAGATCTTATTTGAATTATTTGTTTTACCTTTTCCCCAAGCTTTACATTACTAGTCTAAAACAGGCAATATATACGCTTTGTAAAAAAGGAGTTTGATTTCCATAGTAAGATGTAGTGAAATGCATTTTAAAAGAGGTAATTTCTTCTCTAATTCTTTACATACATGGTCAATTTGGCGATGACAGATTCGTTCCAACGTTCAAACCTCTTAACGAGCTTGGTCGCCATGGTGATATGACTTCGAGTCTAGTTTTGAAATAGTCCTATCCTATATCGATGGCTCTGCATGAAGAAGTTGTAACTGCTTGTATGTTAAAAGGCAGTTACAACTGTTTCGCGTTGAGCCATCGATATCACACTGTAGATTTTCACAGTCTCCACAGAAGTTAAAGATACGTGTGAACTTATCAAAATATTGAATCTGACTGACCTAATCTACCATATTTACAGGAAAATCAAATCGAAGACAGCTGCAATGAAAAGTATCCACATAAAAATAAACGTCAGAGACCAGCTTTGAAATCCCTATCGTGTGGATATTCCTAAGTCTCTGATTGAGGGAATGATTAAGTTAAAAAAATGTTACCCACCTTGTACACGCAAAACCATGATAATCTGGGAATTCCGTAAAATAAATAAATATTTGAAAAACGATTGGTTCCAGAAGAGGTCAGCCGCGGTAGCGTTTCGAAAATTCTTGTTGGGGGAGATAGAATCATCATTCTAGTTTCAGACAATCACTCAATGGCAAAAATATATTCTATTCAACTTGCACAATCCGTGCAATCTAACTGAGATCGACATCCTGCACACTATCCAGATTGTACGCATGACCGTATAGAAAAAGAACAAGTGTTTTACATTTAAGAACATCGTAAAAATGACAAGATGAATGATTAGGAATGATTTTGTATTGATATTGAATGAACGTGTGGGTCGAGTTTAAGTTAATTTCAAGGGAGGTAATCCAATATCCAAATATGTTCAAATATTCTATAAATAGCTTTCTATGTCTTCACGATCCCATCATACGCTTACAAAATTCAATTATGTTAGTAAAATCGTGGATTTTATCGACCGATTTTTATTTTGAATGTAGTCGTTAATGTTATCATTTTTGATGATTTTGGAGCGTTTTTGAAAGGTTTAAGTGAGTGTTTGTAATGAATTAATGGGGCGCTTGGTTAGCGATTTAGAAAGTTTTTGATCGGAATGACAGTCAATTTCACGATTTTTCTAAGTGTTAACCCTTCTCCGGCTTTTCACGACATTAAGTGTCGTACATAAAGCCCTAGTATAGAAAATATATAAGTCTGACATAGTCTTCGTCTGATTTTTTCTTAACGATTATGGGAAAAACTTGAGCCAGGCGAATCGGAATATTTAAAAGAAAACACAATAGCCTGATTGCATGACAAAAGTTTAGTGGTGAACTTGAGGTTAACTGTTATATGCGTATGGTTAACCTCGAGTTTACAATTAAACTTTTGTTATGCAATCGGGTCTTTTTGTTTAAAATAATATAACATGGAGTAAATGGTTTAAAACATTTAGTTTTAAGATCGATAGAAAAACACACTTAGTTATTTCAATTTAGATTAATCCTCCTTTATTTCGCTTACTGTAAAGTTGATCAGTGCTAGCGCCGAATGTATCGGCCAAAAAAACAAGATCGATATCAACTCGCGAAGTCGAACTCAGCATCTCTTGAGTCCGACGCTCCACATATCGATACTACTGGTACATCACTGCTGTATGAGTACTCGTTTTCTAGAAATATTTCTCACGGGAATCCCGGATGGTCCAAGTGGACCAACATTTTGTTTTTCGTTCACCAAAGTATAAATTTATAGGTCACATTAGAATCGCTTTGAAGAACCAATTCTAGCGAGTAACCATAAACTAGAGTTCGTGATATGGTTGGTTTAAACCTATTGAATTTACTTGGATTCGGAAACAAGTTCTTACAACTTAGATTTAGTCTGGCTCCCAGGCTGTCGGTAAGTTTTAAAATTAATAAGGTAGTCCACTCCTGTGTCACTATTTCATTTTAAATTACCTCTCATATTCTCAAAAAACTGATCGGCCAGTCAGAGAATATAGGCTGATAAGAAATTTTCTTTCTCTTGTTGAATTTGGCTTATTTTTTCACAATTCTTCAAGTCAGTGGGACGGGAGCCAGTCTAAACTTAGATTAATCCATTTCGATTCTGCTTCCTGGAAAATTCACCAGTACTCGCGCTGAATGTGTTGGCCAATGGAAGAACCAAGATCGATAGCCGCTCTCGGAGGCTGACGCTCTACCTCTATACCACGGACACCACATTTCGTGATATGATGATATATGTGACCCGTCGCAAAAAGGGACCATCTGGGAACTTTGTTAATTGAATGTTTGAAAAAGAGATTAGGTCCAGCATTCGTCCACCAGAGGTCGCATTTCATTTTTTTTTTTTTTTTTTTTTTTTTTTTTCACTGGAAGGTAGAACATTGAACACTCGTTATTCAGAAAATAAGCCCATTGCGCAAACCGCGCAGTCTGACCAGGGTCGACACTTTCCGCACTCCCTTTTAGCGTGACGGGTCAAATATACTTCTTTGACTTTGGTAGGCTTTCTTGGTTAACTGTATGACAGATCACATTTATAATGTAAGTGGAACACCTACCCATTTATTCCTGGTGACTATCTATTTATGTATACGAAAGTTATCATCCGACCCTCTCTGTGCAACTACAAAAAACTTACATCTCAACACAAATAATAACTCGGAATCATTTAAGAAAATAACAGAGCCACAACCAGAATATTTACATAGGTACAGATTGTAAATCCTAATCGGTCATGAACTTTTTAGGAAAACACGCGGGCGAGTCATTTGGAAAAGCTTAAACAGAGTTTTAGTAATCCATAGACTGTATTTGCATCCATCCATGTAACTCATCACACGTAAAAGGACAATTCGGAAACAGCATTTTGGGGTTTCAGCGCTAAACTGTACCAACTGTCTTTACATTGTATAGACACTTAGTATATTTAACTCCAAAAGTAACGTCCTCAAATACATGTTCTCTTAATCCCTTAACCTTTTACGACTTACTGACATTTTTATTTTTTTCCTGTCAAAATCAATACCTTTTTATAGAATAATCTTTTGACTTTTGAGTTCCATATCGAAAACCTTTTATGTGCATTGAAAGACATTTTTGCACTTAGCAATAAACCATTTCAAAAAATTAAATTTTAGCTGACGCGAAAAGTTACGTAAGAACGTTAACAGCCAAAATTTGGTATACGTAGGCAAGCCACTGAAAGAAGGCGTTGTTCTTTTACTATAAACTATCAATACTGATTTCAAACTATCCCTGAAACATGAAGGATGGTTTTAAAGATGTTTAAACTGCTTTGAACAATTTCCCAACTGAATTTCAAGGACTGGTGCAACTAACCATGTGTTTTAGTCTTTGGTCGTTACTGCAGAGACAAGATAGCGACATCAAAGGTATGGAATTACCATGTGGATCCCTATGAACTTTTTTCGATTGTGTTGTTTAGCAAGGCGAATCTTTTTAACAACAGTCTCGGGTAGCATCTTTTTTTTATCCCAATTAAATTGTAAATTGGTTATTCTACCAAAAGTAGCAAACATTTGCAAAAGGCTTTAATTTTTTTTCAATTACATTTTGTGCATGTTTCTTTTGGAGTTTAGTATATATTCTTGCGCTGAACCCTTGATTTGCACGAAAGTAAAATGATCATTCGAGATTCTGAAAATCAGATAAACTAGAGCGGTGTCGGGTATTTCCGGATACCTAGGACTTTTCGGATAAAAAAATGCAGATGGACAGTTATACTTTTGATCTTGAGGCGTTTATTGACAGATGCTATCTATTCATAACAGGATTAAATAATAAAAAGTTGATCTAGCAAAATAATAATTTGTTCAAAACAGATAAAAGAAACCCATGCTGAGACATCTGATCTTGGTTGCTGGCGGGTAATCTCGGATACTTAAAATAAGTGAAATAATATTAAATATGAATTGGATTCAAACATCTTTGAAGCGTATTTTATCAATCTCTAAATACAAAAAAAAAAAATTAACAAATGAAATGTATTTATAGATACAAAATTTAGATATGTCCGTGGGAAGAGTTCAAGATGATAATGATCTTTTGAGCAAATAAACGCAGAGACACTTAGAATCTAGATCTATTTCGAAATACATTGATTTTATTCCATTCTATCAACCCCGTTTTAATGAGTATTAAGAAAAATATAAGATATTAGTGAGATCGTTTTATAAAAAATTCAATGAGTAATCTTCAACTATTGTTTTTGTACTTTTTCCTGAATAGTCACCAGCTTCAAACTTACGTGTTATTATTAATTTTCTGGGCCGTACGTATCCAAATGAATTCGAGAATTCGCAAACAATATATAAATTGATGTGTGTTGAACTATGTACTGATATCGTTTAGTTCTGACCAAAAAAAGTAGAAAGATGCGTTCATTTCAGATTTTCTTTAATTAATACGTTAATCATTTTAATGAAAACACTCCATATCATTTTCTTATTTTTCTAGCTTTGGGAAGTACGATGTAAATACGGCATCCATATCTTTCTTTCCATAAACTGACAGATCTAATACTATTTTTGTGACAAAAATATTGTTGGAATTCGCCGTTTGACAATATTTTCGTCGAATGATTATTCTTTTGAAAAGTTAGAATGCGCCTTTTACAAGAAGAAGAATGCGCAAATATTGGGGAGTCTGAAGGTATCCGGAAGACCCGAAAGCAACATTTTTGTAGGGTCTTTCGGATACTCAAATCATGATCATCTACAGTGTCATTTCATCTAAAAAGATGTGCGTTTTAGGTAGTAAATATCTCCATGTGTGAAAAGTTTCTATGGTTTTTTTTCTATATCCCATAATAAGTGATGAAAGAAAAAGATGAAGCTAGACAAAAAATTAGCAGTTATCTTAAATTTAAAGCTTTTCCCACAATGTCTTATTTAATAAATGTTATCTCCCTCCTTCAAAAGATTTTATGTCATATGCAGATATGTAAATAGATCAAATATCTTGAAGAACAAAATAAAACCCAAAAGAACTATGTACCTTGCCAATACATAGGAGAAACACGTGACTATCCGAGAATACCCGCCATCCGAGAATACCCGACACCGCTCTACATCATATTATCTATTTCTATTCAAATGTAGATGTTTTATGCACACATGAACTTTTTTTATCAGTCACTAATTGGAGATTTTTCATTGTCATTATTTCATTCAATTATTTTCAACAATGCAATATTCCAATTTGGCCATCAAAATCTCAAAATGCCTCCAAAACGGTCATGATTTTTATCCGATTTTCATGCGGTTTTTTTTGGATGCTTCGTCGATTTTAAGTAGATTATGCAACGATTAATTGTTTAATTACTGCAATGACACAAACAAATAAGATGAATGTAAATACAGTAAAGGGAAACGTTAAATTAGCGATAATTTCATTCGAAACCATTACTAATTGCTCGCTTAAGTGTTTCGTTCATTGCTTTCAAACATTCCACTGAAATCGTTCCAAATCCGAAATCGCTCGCAAATGCTCTAAAATTTTATTCAAATTGCTAAAAAATGGTTAATGAATTCAATGGTTTGCTTGAATCTCGAAGCATATGCTTGGTCTTTCAAGACGCAAAAAAAATTATGTAGAACAGTTATATCATTTTCACAAAGCGAGGAAATCGTACATCGATCATTTCGTTTTTCGACACGGTGCAAACTGTTTGAAGAACTGGTGTAATTGGAAATAAAACTATCATAAGTAGTAGAATTTATGGTTGTAAACGAAGAAATTGCTCAAAGCAATTTCTATGTTACCAACATTTTTTTTTCAAGCATCCTTTAGTATCAGAGGAAAATAAAACTCATGGACTGTTTAGGAAAGGGTTAATTAATCAGAAATTTGGTATACAGTTCAATGTTTTTAATACAAAAAATTGTTTTAAAGTTTTGGTGCCTCTTGTTTGACGCTCGCAAAGGGTGTCTGGTTGTCTGCCTGTTTCTTCATATCTCTTCAGAATGATCCCGTAGTGAAGAGCTATCTAAGATGAGATGCTTACAAAAACTCAAAATATTAGAATTCACATAATAAAGTAAGCGTATTAGTTAACTTGGCAAAGTTCTGGTACCATCAGATATGAAGCCATTCTGTATGATAGAAAACATTCGTGTTACAAGCAATTTCTTCTTTATCCCCAATATTTTCTCAATTACAACATCGTGAAATTGACATTGACCTCAATCAAAATCTTTCTAATCGCTCACTCAGCGCTCCATTCATTGATTCAAAAACTCTATATAACTGTATATAGAATTTCGATTCCGGAACAGTAGGTTTATTTCTTCAAAGTTCGATACACAATTCAATAATTGGCAAGTTTTGGAGCCTCTTGGTTAACGCTCGCAAATGGTCCCTGGTTATCTGCCGCCTTCTTCAGATCTGTCCTCAGAAGATTTCCGTAATAGAGAGCTATCGATGATAAGATGCCAACACATACTCCCAGGATTAGATTAAGAATTCCCAGTATAAAATTAGCACTTTTGTTGACTTGATCGTTTTCTGGTACCCTCTGATCGTACCTCACCCCAAATACGACTGAACGTACGATCACAGCCACACTGCCAGCGATGGCGACGACCGGGTAAAAGGCCTGTCCCAAGACCTAGTAAAGAGACGGAAAGGTAGAATGTTAACGTAACATTTGATTGGTTTCATTTTCTTGTGTTCCATATGAAAAAAATAGTGAAACGTTAGCGAAACGTTATCCTGTTTTGCACGTGTACTTACGTGCAAAGTAGGGTACAATTCTTTACATCCTTAACGCAGACTATAATTCAAAATTCATCTTTTATACGTATTTTTTTAAAAAAAAAAACTAGTTGAATATTAAGTTAGCTCCTCTTGTTCTCGTAAATTGAGCTTCGAAAATTAGAAATTTATTTCATTCTGTATCAACCCGTTGTCATGTGAAAATGGTGATCGCCAAATCAGATTTTTGTTAGTTTGTTTAAATGGGATTTAACGCATTTTTTAAACAATTTTACGGTCACGTTGTAGCTGGGGCTAATAACAATAGATTCCTGTAATTTCCAACACAAGGGGCCTGCTTAACTAAACATCTAACGATCATTTTTTGCGTAAGTCAAAAAATAATCTTCTAAAGACGATTCCAATGAGAAATTTCAAGGCAGAATCTTACATTGAATACAAACACCAGGTACGATTTGTGATTTTGATTTACGACTTTTTTCGGTAGAAGTTTGGTAAACGAGCCCCAACACTCCCATTACATCCTCCCCTAGCTCAAGACTGGTACCGAACTCAGATTCAAGATTATCTACCCATCGATGGGAGAAAAAGTCAGAAAGAATATGTGCCGCCGCAAAGGATCGAACACATGATATCCAACTGTTAAAATTGTACTTACCAAGTAATAAAAACTGCGACATCCTTTTTGTTTGTCATAACTTGCAATCATTACATTTTTTCCGATGATAAAGCAGTTGATGGTCTGTGACGTCATCTGTAAAAATGAAATTGTGACCCGTCACGCGAAAAGAGACCATCTGGGTATTGCATAAAGTGACCCTAGTCAGATTGCGCGGATTGTGCAGACTGACTATAGTCGAAACTTTACGCACTTAGCTTATTTTCTTAATCTAGAATGATCAATCTACCTTCCTGTGAAATAATTTTTTGAAATGCGACCTTTGGTTGGCCTGTTCTGAAAACAATCCTTTTCCAAGTTCCAAGATGTTCCCTTCTCGCTTGGATACAATAATTATTTTGTTGTTTGTCGTACAATAATTATTTTGTTGTTTGTCGTACATATGTATTTGACAGGGAATACGTTAACTTTGGTGTCACGATATTCAAGTTTTTGTGGTCCCTGTTCATCATTTTGAAATTGCTCGTCGGTAATTCCCGCCATCCATTTTTAAAAATCAAAGAGAATAAGGGAATTCAATCAATACTAAAAGTTAAGAATGCAAATATCTTCGTAGAGCGACCAAAACATAAATAATGGTCATTTCAGTATAAAGAAATCAGAACGATTGAATATTTTTTCTAAAGGATCCGAAAAATAGCAACTCTACAATGACTAATATCGTGAAATAGACAAGATGAATGATTTTTAATGAATTTGAATGACCGTGTGGAGCGAGTTTTAAGTGAAAATCAAGGGAGTTTATCCAATACAGCTAATTTTGTTCAAGATGAACAAAATTAACTATATTTATTACCTTCCTTTAATAAAGTGAACATACTTTTCTGTTTGTTTGTCTTCATTGGCCAATCAGACACTTTATATTCCACACCAACCAATAACATCGTAGAAAAAAAAATGATCGATTTGAATCAAATGTTTATCGTCTTGTCCAATTTTGAAATGTTTTCTTAAGAATTCTGAGCGTTTTTGATAGATTCGGGTAAAAAAAGTGATCAATTTAGAATGGTTTTAATAAGAGTGGCTGTAAATTTCACGTTGTTTTAACTGTACCTTAAATTCTTTATTGTAACGCCCTCAGACTCCGCCAAACCATTTCAAAATTTTTAGACCACGCAGGATAGGGGGTGGGGATGGGGGTGGATAACCCGAAGTAGCTCCACTTGTTTTACATTCACCAAATTACAAAAAAAAGAATCACTTGTCATTACATTTTCTTTTTTCTGGGAGAGTTATCCGCAAAAAACTTGAATAACCCACCTTTATTTCAGAATTTCTACTCAGTGACATATAAGTTTCAGTATCACCGAACTTACAATACTAGCCAATGCGATCATAGCACCCGCATAGTTGACGGTCCTTTTGGCAAAATACTGTGTCAGCCCATAGCTGGCCCACGCTAACGCAAGAAATACGGAAAAACGATTCCCAGTGTGAAGTAGACTCTTCTATAATGGGCCCTGGCATCTGTAAAAGTAAAAAATTGACTAAGTTGAAGTTTCCTTCAAAAGTTTTAAATTCTTAAAATAAATATATTCGTTAAATAGCTCAAGCGTAGAACCGGGTGTTGTTTTTTATATGCATAAGGTAGTAAACCCGAGATAGATCCGCAACAAATCGGAACTCATGATCTTTAAAAATGATGGCAGAGGTTTCCTAATGAAATCATTAGGAAATCTCGGTTAACACAGCTAAAGTTTATTACTTCCAAACAGGTCCACTACCTTAAATATGATTCATTTAGTAAATTTAGTTTTTCGGACCACTCATTCAATAACGGTCCATTACTCACCAGAGATATCAAGATTTTATCAAATTCAAGTGTAATCTGAACTTGTTGTTAAATATTTTGCTGTGATACAGAGGATATCGGCTTGTGTGGGTGTGTGAATGTGTGTTTTGTTTCAGTGTAAGATCGATTTATATTTTATTGAGTGGACAACAAAACCAATAGAAAATTTTGACGAGTTTCAGAGCCACGAGTGAAAATATAGATTTTCTAGTTCACGAAATGAAATGCCAATCGGTCTTACTCGAAAACAAACGATTATTCTATTTCCTTAAGGCAGATGACCCGTAAAAGATCTCCAATGTTTCGGAAGTCATAAACATTAACAGTGTAAACCGATGCTTCCAAATGGTCCAAATTATTATGGGTCAACTACCTCAATGAATAAAACAAAATGTGAAAATTTTAGGAATAATTTTCTTATAGCGCTTCATTTTGTATGTGGTTGATGTGCAACGTTCATGGTGACGTCACTTATGGGCTCCGCTTAGATGTAGTCAGAAAGGGTTAAATGAGCGAAAGCGCGGTATAAATTTTGTTAATATCACAGGTAAGGCGGTGATTATTTACCGTTATTCCTCGATAAATCAACGAAAAGCATTAAAGAATAAGAATTTTTACATGAACTACATCGCGGGAGTGAAATAAACCCGCTGAATATTCTCTATATTACACGTGTTACAGTGGAAAAAATGCAAATAAGCTAAGAACATATAGAGATGTTCTATTTTCGTAGTGAAAATGACGTTGTAATGCATTTGGTGACGTCATTTTTCAAACAGCGTTATATATTTTGCGGAGTAACTTGAATCGGTATTTATCAGGAATTTCCTCGATCATAAATAGAATTTTAAATTAGTGTTCATAGAACACCAAATTTATTAAACTCGTCATCTAAAATAGATTAAAACTCGGCGAAGCCTCGTTTTCATCTATTTATAGATGACTAGTTTAACAAATGTGGTAGGACCTATTCCATGACCACTCATTCAATATCTTCCAAATATTAAATTGGTAGCCAACGATTGATTCAGCATAATCATACTGTTGTTAATCAAATGATATGATGCATTTTCCTGTGAATTTCTTGGACATACCTGTAGTTCAATATTCGAACTAGAATCGTGATTAATTTTGGAAGACAATTGTTAGCATGCCAAATAATTTCATTCGTATGATTTTATCATCTAAACGTGTTTTCGTTTTCATCACACAAATTTGCATTACTTTTCCCCGGTCATTTGTTGATGCTTGTTTTTATCTTACAGAAGGCCTTAATACAAAAGAATGCGGGCATGGTGTGTGATGTAAGAAGCTTGTTTTACGTAGGCCTAATTACACATACTTGTTGCAGGTGAATTTATACATGTATATTGGACAAACAGATGGCAATTAGAGAACTAGACAGATCCTTATTGTCAACAAATACGAGAACAACAACTAGACAAATGATAAATAATATTTAGTGTTCATTTGAGAGAAAGTTGCTATACAAAATTCAGAATAAAAACGGTTTCTCTTTACAAATTAAGTTAGATCTAATGGAGCCTTAATGGTTCTGCAATATTTCGGAACTCATTATCTTTCACAATGTTATCCGAATGTTCCTTCGTGAAACCATTAGGAAATCTCGTTTAGCACTATAATATTTCATTACTTCCGAAATGTTGCGCGGGTACCTTACGGGTACACTAAGTTTAATTATGCGAAAAAAAAAAAAAAAAAAAAAAAAACTTTACCAAGATATGAAACCTCACCCCCCCTCCCCCTGACAAAAAAAAAAAAAAAAAAAAAAAAAACAACGTCTAATTGATTATCTAATATCAAAATCAGATACTCTCAGATAGAAACTACGACCACGCCTAAAGAGTACTAAGTATTGATCTTAAGATACAGTTTATTTTTAATAGTTGGCCTAATTGTTCCAATTGCCATCTTGTTTCTTTTATACAGCTTCTTTTTCAAAATCATTAGTTGGACATGACTTTTTATGACTAACATCTTTACAAGCAGACAAATAAAATGACTGCTTCGCGTAGCTAGATCTAAAGTGTTTTGTTTTTCTCTAAATTAAGATTGAACATTTCCCGTCGTATTTGCGAATGGAATAGAAAAAAAAACATTAATCGAGTAGGCTAAACTGAATCAAATCACACGACTTTGTTAGATGTAGTTAATATCCTACCTTGAGCATCCATTCCTCTCTACTTCTGACATTCTAAAAGTAGAGAATTTCCACGCCGCATCCCGTTACCTGGCAACAACTATATTGATCGCAGATAGGGCCGCTTTTATCACTTGATACATACTCTGACCTAACATTAGACAAGAAGGCCATATACAGAAAATGACGTCGTGAAATTGACAAAGTAAATGTGACCTATCACGCGAAAAGGGACCCATCTGGGAACTCTGTAAAATGAATTTTTGAAACAAGATGACCATGATGGTCCTATATCGATCACCCGAGTATGTCACTCATAACTTGTCAACCATGTTATGAAAACCAGAATTTGTTCGATGTACATTAAGGTTGGTTAAAATTCGTCCTACTGCAACTTGATTTTTTTTAAGTTTCATAAATTTTCAACTTTTCTCTTATCATGGCGTATTTTTTAACAACTTGTGAATACCTTCACCCAAGAAACATCCCTTCCAAGTTTCAGCTTGATTGGCCCAGTGGTTTAGGAGGAGAAGAATTTTTTCTAAGATTTTTAGCCATTTTCGGCCATTTTTCAGACTTTTCTTTACCATGTACAACTAGAGTTTTTTATGAAATTAAATTCTTTTAACAACTTATGAAGACCTTCACCCAAGGAACATCCCTGCCAAGTTTCAGCTTGATTGGTCCAGTGGTTGAGGAGGAGAAGAATTCTTTCTAATATTTTCAGCCATATTCGGCGATTTTTCAGACTTTCCGTTACCATGGAAACTAGAGTTTTTTATGAAATTAAATTCGTTTAACAAATTTTGAAGACATATACCCAAAGAACATCCCTGCCAAGTTTCAGAGTTTTGGGAGGAGAAGAATTTTTTCTAATATTTTCAACTATTTTCGGCCATTTTTCAGATTTTCCGTTATAATAAAATCTAGAGTTTTTAATGAAATTAAATTCTTTTAACAACTTTGTACACCTTCACTAAAGGAACATCCCTGCCAAGTTTCAGCTTGATTGGCCAAGTGGTTTAGGAGGAGAAGAATTTTTTCTAAGATTTTCGGTAATTTGGGCTTGTATGTAACCAGTGCAACGAGAGTCTCTGATGAAATTAAATTCTTTCAACAAGTTTTAATGAGCTTTACCCAAGGAACATCCCTGCCAAGTTTCAGCTTGATTGGCCAAGTGGTTTAGGAGGAGAAGATGTTTAAAGAAATTGTTGACGGACGGACGGACGGACGGACGGACGGACAGACGGACGGACGGACAGGCGGACGGAGAACGGACGGACGACGGACGGTGAGTGATCACAATAGCTCACCTTGAGCACTTTGTGCTCAGGTGAGCTAAAAAGGGACCAGAATGGCCCCAAAACGCTCACCTGAATTTTATTGGTCCAGTGTATCTTGCCTTATTGTTGAAGAGGAGATGTTATTCCAAACTATACAGTGATAAAAGTCCCTGCCTACACATTCATTACAGAGGAGACTCAAAGTAAGCCCAACCCTGCCACACCAATATTTATGGGCGTATCAAAAATTTCACGTGCAATTTTCAAAAAGTGTCACCCAAGGAACATTCTGGTAATGTTTCATTGAAATCGGCCAAGTGGTTCAGGAAGAGATGTCTTTCAAAGACTTTGGGCTCAAAAGAAGCCCTACCCTGCAATGCCCTTATTTATGGGCCAATCAAAATTTTGCGTACAATTGTTGAAAAGGGTCACTAAAGGAACATTCTGGTAAAGTTTCATTGAAATCGGACCAGTGGTTCAGGAAAAGATATCTTTCAAAGATGTCGGGCTCAAAATAATCCCCGCCCTGCAACGCCCATATTTATGGGCCAATCAAAATTTCATAAATTATTTTTGGAAAGGGTCACCCGAAGAACAATCTGGTAAAGTTTCTTTGAAATCGGTCTGGTGGTTCAGGATGAGATGTTGTTCAAAGAATATGGGCTCAAAATAAGCCCTGCCCTGCCACGCTCATATTTAATGCCAAATCAGAATTTAGCGAACAATTTTTAAAGAGAGTCACCAAGGGAACATTCTGGCAAAATTTCATTGCAATCGGCCAAGCGGTTTAGGAGGAGAATAAGTTTTGAGAAAGTTGACGACGTACGACACACGACGCATGACACACGACGGACGACGGAGTCAGGGTGATCCTAAAAGCTTAAAGAATTTGGTCCAGGAGAGGTCAACCAGAGGTCGCATTTCAAAGATTCATTCACTGGAGGATAAATTGATCATTCTAGATTCACAAAATAAGCACATTTCGTTACTTTCAACCCTAGTCAGTCTTCACAATCCGCACTTCCCAGATGGTCCATTTTTGCGTGACGGATCACAAATAATTTTTGAATGAAACTGAATGAGTAGGAGGAGCGAATTTGGAATGAAAAAAAGAGGAAATCATATAATATCGCTAATTTTCTCCACTTGGACAAATCAGACATTTAAAATCCAAGAGAGCCAACAAAACTATCATTCTCACCAATTTTCAGGTTTATTGTGCAAATATGTGGATGAATTATGGAGCGCATACAATGCTTAACTAAGATTTGACCACGTGTCCTTGTTATTTGACCCAGTTCGAACTCGTTCGAGATATCATCTAGACAATAATTCCTACCAGTTTTTAGATTTATTGGACAATAACTTTGGCCTTTAGTCTTTGTCCTACTTAATCATCCAATCAGAATGCTGGATTTCTTAAATTTTTGATGGTTTATTTTCCATAAACTAACCAACTGAGGTTTATTTTGATTATTATTTCATTTAAACGTCAAGGTTTATTTGTTATTCTACGCAGGCGCACATACAAAACTCTACCCCCTCATGAATATGCAACGAGCAAGTGAAAAGTAAAGGAGAAAATCGTGATACACGTGCACATGTTGCATTCCCCATATTCCACTCTGATTTGGACCTGGTTGGGCGTAACATGGCCTGCCCATTTGTTTGCAAGTGGTTAAACCCCGATTTCAACACTATTTCAGTTATATCGCAATGGCTGGTGCACCTACCCTTAGTTGGTTCGCTAACTAAACATTGATGTACTGATGTGTTTCTGTATGTGTCGACAAACTTTTTATCAATTCATTTTTAAAATGTCTTTGTCTATGGCTACACAGTTTAGTTTACTAACGTTAGTGAGCCGTTCTCTGGCAATGACCAAATTTGAGTTGTTGTTTTGTAAGGTTAAGTTCATCTGTCCTTGTATACATATTTTTGTTCATATATAGTTCGGAGGTCATTGTCAAGGCAATAAAAACAATTAATACTGCATTATTTATTATCGGTAATAGCTCATTAGAAAGCCTCGGTATTTACGTGCATATTACAACAACACCGTATTTGGAAAGAGCGGGAGTTCACTTTGTAATAAATATAACCGGCTTATTCCGTGTTAATCGTGCCATATGCTGTCAATTATATTAAGCGCGGTAAAAAGACTAAGTTAAACGCTTATAACTGAAAATTACACGATTTAGTCTTTGCCCTACTTTTTCATCCAATCAGAAGGCTGGAATTCGAATTTATTTGATGGTTTGTATTCCATATACTATCGAGACGAGGTTTGACGAGACTTGTCCTCTCATAAAAAGCAGACATATTTTGGTAGCACGTGTAATAAAGAGTCGAAAATTATCAGATTTTCGGTTCATATAAAGAACGGAGGTCAATGACAGCTCAATAAAGCCAAACTATACTTTATATTTTATCATCTGTAATGTCTCCTTAAAAAGCCTCGATATTCACGTGCATATTTCAACATCTCCATATTTGGAAAGAAAGGGGCGTTTAATTGTAATAAATGTATCCGGCTTTTTCCGTTTAAATCGTGCAATATGCTGCCAATAACATAAGGCGCGGGAAAAAGACTAAGTCAGTTAAACGCTAATAATTGAAAATTAAACGCTTTAAACAGCCTTAGTCGGTCGCTTCGCTCCCTCCTTTCGGCTGTTTAAATCGTTTAATTTTCAATTATTAGCGTTTAACTATTACTTAGCGTGAATAAAAGGTAGATTTTGATGACATATGACGCACGACGGACATCCCTCTATAGTCCAACCGGGGTATTCGAAAACGCGGGAAAATGTGGTATAGCCATGAGTAGGGGTGGACTGAACAGAAATTTAACAAGCGTGAGATAACGGTACTTAATTACAACTGTAATCACCTGTATACTGATACAGTAAAGAAACTTACCGATCGCCCTATTTTTTCCTCCAATGAAAGGCCGCTATTGCGTTTGAAATTCAAAAAATATATCCCGTAACCTGACGATCTACTAAAATAAGTGAGCCACCTAATACTTAGGTGATAAAGGGCGGGGACTGCAATCAAAACCAGACAGTGACGTCATAATCTTGTCTGATAAAATGTCCCGAAAAACCCTTAACTTGTAATCGAGAATTTATAAAAAAAGTTTTGTGAATATTTTTTGAAATATGCTAATACACAATTACTCGATAAAAGGAGGAGAACATGTTTAGATAATTTGTCTGTATGTTTATCTATTTAGCTGAAAATTCAATGATTCTGAAAATAAAATATTAATCTACAGCAGTAAGAATGACATCGACGAGTTTGCTCGAACCAAACCTTTCTGAACTCTACATTTTCACATTGACATAAAAAAGAAAAAAAACCGACAGAGTTGAAATGACATAAAATCTCACTTCCCTTTTAAAATGAATAATCTGGATCTTTTGAACGACTTTAATTTAGTAGTTCACAAAGTCCCAATCCTAACAAAATGCAGTCAAATGTTCCTTTGAAAGGTACATGTATGCAAATTAATTGTAGGAAAAATATATAATGCATAGATCTACTTCAAGGATTCTAGGTATACAAATATTTGCAGAAAGAAAGTGATTCAAAACATGTTAGGCCTTATGATAGCTGCCTATGATAGCTGCCCGATATCAAAAGCCAACGTGACCCGTTTAACTGTGACTAATTGGTGGGGAACCCAAAACTTGGTAACTGCAACTTTTCAATACACTATAAATGTTATTTACTTACGTCTTGTTGCAAATATTATATTATTGATAATGAAAATGCCGTGTCTTTTATGGGGTTAAACACTGCGTATAACAATCTTTCAGTTATATCTGTGGCTGGAACACCCAACAATGAATTCCCGGTATTAAAAAAAAAAATTGAACCAGTACTACCATTCCTTTCCTAGCCTCCAGCTGCTATCCCACATAGGTCTACGATTATCGACCCATAGGTGGGAGACAACTAGTCGGAAAGGATGAGTGCCGCCGTCGGGGATCGAACCCGGGACCTTTTGAATGATAGTCCGACTCGCATCCACTGCGTGGCTGAATATGCGATACAAAATCCCAAAAGGGGGCCATTATGTTCACAAAAAACTAAATAAAAAGAATACAAAACCCACTAGTAGCAACAACGAGGTTGTTTCACCGAACGTTCTCAACTAATTTTGTCTCGCCAAATGACAAAATAATTACAGAAACACAGTGGAAATTAAATTCGCTCCTCCCACTTTTTGTTTACCTCGATTTGATTGAATAATGTATGACGCAACAAAAATGACTGACATCATTGATTGACGCGCAACTCATTTGACCTGGCATTATTTGATGAAAAAATAAGTCGATCGGTAAAACAGTTATAGTTCATATTCTGACAATTTACGCGTATAACCTTGCGCTCCGCTAACGCTCCGCTTAGGTTATATCGCGTAAATTGTCAGAAATGAACTATAACTATTACTTATCAAGTAAAACACTTTTTTCCTCAATCGATATTTAATGCTTTTTGTCGTTTCAATTTTAGTTCCTTCATGATGAAGTCGGTTTCGAAAGGATGTTACTTTTACGCTATGACACATGACGTTTACAGATGTAGTTCAAAGAATTGCACGCAATTGTAGAACTTCCAGTAGTTTTGTGTTTCTGTGATCCTTCAGTATAGTAAAAAGACTGTGACAGCAAAAAAATCGTTGGTCCCAATTTCTCTAAATTAAACTCGTCGAAAGTCTATTTATAAACATTCAGATAGCATGGTTTACCTATACCAATAAAAGCTCAGCCTGAGTTAGACCGGAAGCTTTAAATCAGTCATCGATCTTTAACCGGACAAACTGCTGCATTTCAAACTTGGTTTAGCATACTATTCAGTTCTTGATATCGATTACTGTCAAAACATTTGGATTTTAAGTCAATGGACCCGAAATAGTTGGCAACGTTTCGGAAGTCAAAAACACTTAGAGTGTTAACTGTGGTTTCCTTATAATGGTTTTATTAGGAAACCTCGGTTAACACTTTGAAAGATCACGAGTTCCGAAATATTGCGGCCTAGTAATCAAATAACTTTTTTTATTTAAATGGGAGACTTGAACATACAACTTCTCAAAAATAACTAATATTAGTTAGGCCGAGAAGATGGGAAAAAATTCCAATCTTTGATATAAATTTCCTTGTGACGTACAGACGTAACAACAGACGTTAACGGTTAGACACCAGAAATTCGACTGGTCAATAAACTGGTATCGTGTCCATACAAATTGGGCCCATATGGGCTACAGGAAAATCTACCCAAACATCTCCCCAAACGACAATAAAATTGACAATGTACTTGAACTCATTTTCTAAAAATACATATACAGTCAAACCTGTGTAAGCGGCCACCTGTATTCAGCAAGTAACCTGTCCTAAGCAAGCAGCCACCAAGTTCCCAAATGAACGAATTGCACTAAAATTGACCTGAATTAAGCAAGCACCTGTCTTAAGCAAGCGCTTTTTGAATGCCCCTTGTGTGCTTGCTTAAGACAGGTTTGACTGTATATCCAGAAGGCGTCAGATGCTTTTCACGCGCTTATGTAACCAGCTTCCCACAGGCCCGACTTTTTATGCAAAGAATGTGAGAAAGTAGGAAACCATCAAGGAAAAAAGAGAATTTTCTTTTTACAATATTTTGCAATGTCTTTTCAGTTACAACATAATTGAATTTACGGTTAAAATTCTTTGAATTTGGAATAGGATAAAATATATTGTTTAGAATAAATTTGGAAACACAGTTAAAATTACCCAGTGACGTCATTTACGCAGGCTTTCCCGGAGAACGGATAAGTTTACTCATATTTACTTTAGTTTATCTTCACAATTATAATATGTCATGATTGGATAGTATCCTTCTACTATATTAAAAGAACTTCAAGATGTCTCACTATTTGACTGTTTATGGAAAGGGTAAATGCCAAAAACTATGTGACTTCAAATGCTGTCGCATAGTTAGTACCACAGTCCGAGTTAACGGGCTTCATGCACATTTGCATTTCGTACTTTTATACGTGATGTGGGTGGTCCCTGTAGGATATCATTTGGTCTAGATTAAATCAACAGAAAAACTAGAGGCGCTTGATCGCCTGATTCGCTCCACAGGCCTGAATATCCTGATATTGATTATTAGAGGATGATAAGGCTGTTTGAAAGACACACGATCAATGAATAACATTGAAAATTGACATCTGTCTCTTAAACACATATTTTTCATCCAATCACAATAATTTTGTGCAGTCTGATAATGGGTCATCTAAGGATCATTCCAGTAAAATTTGGTTGAAATCCAAAAATAAAATTTTCAACACTGACAGAATGTTACTGCACATTTTACAATGTCTTTTGTCCACAAAATTTTGATTGTAGATATATCCACTTTTCATTAAACGCTACTTAAAGGATGTTACTTCACAATAATTGTTTGTCATCAAATCAAAATTCTAACTTATGATGATAAAAAGTTAAATATCCAACCCAATATATCTATTCTATTCTGCCAAATGCCTTAGAGTGCAGTCTACTCAACTCTTTCTACCCCACTCTGAACCTCAGTTAACATATTTTACCCATTTGTCCTCTTTGTGCAGTCACCCTTTGTTCAACTAAACTGACAAATTTTCAGGAGGTATTCACAGGCTACCTACATTTGCATTTCAACAAAGGTTTTATTCCTTCTAATCTACGATCTTTACACCTATGAAATTTTATAAGTCTAGAACAAGAGGACCAAGATGGTCCTAGGTCGCTCACCTGAGTCTCCTTGACCCCTGGGATATCACATTAATTAGATAGGCAGATGTCAAAAAGAAGATAATTGCCTAAGATCAATACCATGGAACGTTTTCAGCGAAGAGCAAGACAGATATGCCTTTTTGCTCTTTGATTTTATGTAAAAAGGGATGCACTCGGGTGGACCCCAAATGTGACCCCAGGGTCTTGATATCAACAAACTTGGAAGATGTCCATAAGATGATGCTATATACTAAATATGAAAGCTATCTGCATTCTGGTTTCAGAGAAGAAGATTTTTGAAGGTTTTCCTATATTCACCCATCGTGCTCAGATGAGTTGAAAGGGATGCGCATGGGTGGAGCCCAAATATGACCATAGGGTCTTGATATGAACAAACTTGGTAGGGGACCACAAGATGATGCTACATACCACAAATGAAGGCAGTGTGCCTTCTGGTTTCGATTAAAGAAGATTTTAAAAGATTTTCGCTCTTTGATTCTATCTAAAAAGGGATGCGCCCGGGTGGAGCCCAAATATAATCCCAGGGTCTTGATATGAACAAACTTGGTAGAGGTCCACTAGATGATGCTACATACCAAATATGAAAGCTGTCTGCCTTCTGGTTTCAAAGAAGAAGATTTTTGAAGATTTTCATTTTTTACCCTTCGTGCTCATAAGAGATAAAGGGATTCACCTGTGCAAAGCCCAAATATGACCCCAGGGTCTTGATATGAATAAACTTGGTAGAGGCCCACTAGGTGATGCTACATATAAAAAATTAAAGCTGTCTACCATCTTGTTACAGAGAAGAAGATTTTTAAAGATTTTCGCTCTTTGATTCCATGTAAAAAGGGTTGGGCCCGGGCAAAGCCAAAATATGACCCAAGGGTCTTGATATGAACAAACTTGGTAGAGGTCCACTAGATGATGCTACAAAATGAAAGCTGTCTGACTTCTGGTTTCATAGAAGAAGATTTTTGAAGGTTTTCCTATATTCACCCATCGTGCTCAGATGAGTTGAAAGGGATGCGCATGGGTGGAGCCCAAATATGACCATAGGGTCTTGATATGAACAAACTTGGTAGGGGACCACAAGATGATGCTACATACCACAAATGAAGGCAGTGTGCCTTCTGGTTTCGATTAAAGAAGATTTTAAAAGATTTTCGCTCTTTGATTCTATCTAAAAAGGGATGCGCCCGGGTGGAGCCCAAATATAATCCCAGGGTCTTGATATGAACAAACTTGGTAGAGGTCCACTAGATGATGCTACATACCAAATATGAAAGCTGTCTGCCTTCTGGTTTCAAAGAAGAAGATTTTTGAAGATTTTCATTTTTTACCCTTCGTGCTCATAAGAGATAAAGGGATTCACCTGTGCAAAGCCCAAATATGACCCCAGGGTCTTGATATGAATAAACTTGGTAGAGGCCCACTAGGTGATGCTACATATAAAAAATTAAAGCTGTCTGCCATCTTGTTACAGAGAAGAAGATTTTTAAAGATTTTCGCTCTTTGATTCCATGTAAAAAGGGTTAAGCCCGGGCAAAGCCAAAACATGACCCAAGGGTCTTGATATTAACAAACTTGGTAGAGGCCCACTAGGTGATGCTACACACCAAATATTAAAGCTGTCTGCCATCTGGTTACAGAGAAGAAGATTTTTAAAGATTTTTGTACTTTGATTCCATGTAAAAAGGGTTGGGCCCGGGCAAAGCCCAAATATAACCCAAGGGTCTTGATATGAACAAACTTGGTAGAGGTCTACTAGATGATGCTACATACCAAATATGAAAGCTGTCTGCCTTCTGGTTTCAGAGAAGAAGATTTTTAAAGATTTTCATATTTTCACCCTTTTTGTTTAGGGTAAAGGGAAAGTTAAGGGTGGATTTCATTTATTTGAACAACTTTGGTAGAACTTGACCCAAGGAACATCCCTGCCAAGTTTCATCAAGATTGGCCCACTGGTTTAGGAGGAGAAGATGTTTAAAGAAATTGTGGACGACGGACGACGCACGACTGACGACGGACAATGGACATTCTACGATCCCAATAGCGCACCTTGAGCACTTCGTGCTCAGGTGAGCTAAAAATGCATCATCATTCAAAGAAGGATCAAATGTTCACTTTATATGTTGAGATGTCGTATGGCAATAACATACATGCTATTCATATAATCAAAATATTTTTAGCAATCTGATACAACGCTGCAGAAATAAAATTCCTTTGATATTTGGTTGAAATCCATTTATTTTAACTTTGAGAAAGTTTGTGTTCCCTATATTGGATATTTCACCATTTAACATATCTGAAGAAATGACCTCTGCCCATGAGACATATTTTTCATTTGATCATAATTTTTGTAGACTGATAAAGGATTACTAAAGAATCATTCTAGAGAAATTTGGTTGATTTCCATCGGTTAGTTTCTGAGAAAATGATTTTCAAAGTTTTCACTATATAACATATAGTGAAATGACCTCCGCCCATAAAATACATTTTTTTTTTCATCTGATCACAATATTTTTGTAGACTGATAAGGGATCACTGAAGAATCATTCCAGTGAAATTGTTTGATATCCATTGATTAGTTTCTGAGAAAATGATTTTCAAAGTTTCCACTATATAATATATAGAGAAATGACCTCCGTCCATAAAATACATATTTTTCATCTGATCACTAAAAATTTTGTAGACTGATGAAGGGTCACTCAAAGATCATTCCTGTGAAATTTGGTTATTATCCATTCATTAGTACTTAGAAAATGATTTTCAAAGTTTCCACTATATAATATATAGAGAAATGACCTCCGTCCATAAAATACATATTTTTCATCTGATCACTAAAAAATTTTGTAGACTGATAAAGGGACACTCAAAGATCATTCCAGTGAAATTTGGTTAATAACCATCAATTAGTTTCTGAGAAAAGTCACCTATTACCATATATGGAAATTAGCCACGCCCACTACAGCCACGGTTTTCAACGGATTAAAATTCTTTGAAGGAATCTGATAGAGGGTCACCCAAGGAACATTTCTGTGAAATTGATTAGAATCTATACAGTACTTTATGAGGAGAAGATTTTTAAAGTAAAAGTTTGCGGACGGACGGACGCACGGACGACGGACACCCCGCCATGACAATAGCCCTCTGGCCCTTTGGCCAGTGGAGCTAAAAACCATTTGACAAATTATACTTTTTATAATATGACCTACCTCGCAGGAGTGAAGTAACGCCGTTGAATATTTTTTATATCACACGGGTGTTATTACACTTGGTGGAATTACTATGCAAATGAGCTAAGAACCTAATGCAAGGTTGTATTTAGTTGTGAAAATGACCTCAAAATGCATTTGCTGCTCACGTCATTTCGTAAACGGCGTTACATGTTTCGCGGAATAACTTGAATCGATAAATATCGTAATTTTTTCCGTTTTGTCGCAATAATTCGGGTCATATAATAATTAGAATACCCAATATGTGCTCATGTAATACCGAATATATTAAAACTCTTCATTTAAAACAAATAACAAGGGTGCTGTTGACTCAAGATACGCCACAAAAGGGATTATCATTAAAATGAATTAAGATGAAGAATAATTAACCTTTGAAAGTATCAGCCAAATCAATCCTTTAATGGAAAGTTGTTAAATTCGGTATTCCATGACCACTCATTTAATATCCTGTTAGTATTTATGACATGAACTAAAAAGATTACCGTAGTTTCATACATGTATTAACCTCTTTACAACGTGGGACAAATTGAAAAATTACATTTGTAACATCAAGTACAAAATCATACATTTAGATGACAATTCCTGCTCAAGTACATAGCCATCGACCTCAGACCAAAACATACATGTAAAATCTATTCTACCTACAACGTAAAAAATACAAAAACTAAATTCAACAACAATTAAACCAAAAATTAAACGTATGTCATGGTGTCCAAGGCCCACAATAAGGAGCTCGCATTATTCTTTTTGTATCTGATTGGTCGAATTTGAAAAGTCAGCATCACAATTTCTTTGTATGTTCTTTTTGGTCCATTCGAAGAATACTTTAAAATAAATGTGTCATTTTTTTGGATAATGTAATGCAGAATATCCCTTTAACATGGTTCTGGAGCTAGAAAATTGCTCATTTTTGCAGGGAAGATAATAAATATATTACAAACATGTTAATGAATAGCTTTCAATTTTCCATATTATCATATTCCTCACCAAAGAACCGACCCGAATGTGTGTAACTCTTATTACACTATTCGTGTCTATTAGTGACATTTCCAACAATTTTATGTTTCAGGTACTGATGGACAAACATCCAGTAGCTTAGACAAACACAAAACTGCTTAGACAAATACAAACTGCTAAGACAAACACAAACTGCTAAAAGAATATTCACTGAACACAAAAAATAAGCTTAATATATTAATCTATCTATATTGAGAAAACATAGCGGAGACTCTGGTCAGACAGTGCGGATGCACAGGCTGACCAGAGACTTTGCTTTAAGCACACGTGTAATTGTTGGAAATGTCACGCATAGGCTCATTTTCTCTTGTTTTGTTGACATCCCCCTTCTCCCACGCGTATACACTATCATTCTTAACATTACAATTTTAGTCTTTATAAATATTGCTACGAACATCCTACCCAATCTTTAAAATTATAAAACTATTAATATTGGGGGGGGTGTTTTGTTTTGGTTTTGGTTTTTTTGTGTTTTTTTTTATTATTATTTTAAACTAAATACAACATCTGCGAAGAAAAATAAATTCAATTTTACGAGAACAGAAACAACGCATAACAGTTACAAAAACATCTTTTTATTTTGATATTCTAGTAAAGCCGGCGATAGTAACTATATAAGAAGAAGAAGAAGAAGAAGAAGAACTCTTTATTCAGACTTGTACATAACATACATCGTCTACAACAATATATACTAATACTATACTATAAGATTGTCGTGGATATTAAAATCTGATTCTCGTCATGACTGTCAAAATGAGTGATCCGGCAGGCAAAAATAGACAACCTGAATTTGTTTTCTGGTCAGTCTGACATAGATCAGAACTTTTAGCACTTGAGTGATTTTCTGAATCTAAAAGTATAGTGGTATAATTTTGCCACGAGATTCGAGGTAGCATTATGTTATTTTTTTTTAGAAATATCACGATAAAATAAAGTTTTCGGAATTTTAATCTTAACCATAATTGTTTTCTCGGTAAAATTATTGTAATACTGATATCTGCTATCTACCTTTTTTGGCAATTAATGCCCACTACTGACATCAGGATAAAGTTATGGCAATATAATTTCCGACTGCTATAAATAGAAAACTCATTCGGATGACTTTGTTGTCCTTAATGTAATTTTTAGAAAAAAATGTGTGCTGAAGGATAAAAGTAAATAAACCGAAAGTTATAATCTAAATATAGTCACAGCGATTGTTTAAAGTTTTAAGTTCGCGTTAGTTTTATCTTAATGTTAGTGGTTGGCATTGTCGTAGACTAATTATTATGATACAAATTAAATATGTCACGATAGCAGCATTGAGAAAATTTTGACCTATGAGATAAAATTTTCTTGAAACTTTATCTTACCGTGAAATTCATTAGATTATCACGACATGTCTATCTTTTATCTTATGGCAGAAATATACCACCATATAAAAAGATCGTGCAACTTTCCTATATTTCTTAAATACGACCTTCGATAGACATTTTCAGGACCCAGTTTCTTTATCAAATGTTCATTTAACACGGATAGCCTTTTTCGCCTTACGGGTCACAGTTATTGTCTACAAATTATTGTGTTCCATAGTTAGCAAGTTTGGGCGCCTCAAGAGCGATATCGGCAAACGGTCCTTGGTTGTCAGCTGCTTGTATATACACATTCTTTAGGCAATTCCCGTAGTATATCGCTACGGACGACGCAATATTCATAATGATTGCGAGGACCAGATTAATGATCCCCATGATAAAATTGGCATCGTTGTTGACTTGGTCCTGCTCGGGCACCTTATGTTCATACCGAATCCCGAATATGATCGAACATACGATGACGGCGATGGTTGAGGCGATGATGAACGATGGGTAAAAACTCTGCCACCATACCTGGAATATATTAAATTTACAATATGACCTACGTCGAGGGAGTGAAATAACACCGTTGAATATTTTGAAAACATATGCAAATGAGCTAAGAGCGAATAGCAACATTATTTTTTTACCGCTAAAATGACGCCATAATGTATATATATTATGACGTCATTTTTATACGGCGTTATAAGTAATGTTGAATTTCAAGAATTTTGACGATTTTCGCTAAAATTCGAATCAAATCATAAATAGAATATAAAATTTGTCTTCATAAAATACCGAATTTATTAAACTCGTCATCTATAACAGATAAAAACTCCGTATTCCATGACTACTCATTCATTATCCTCCATGTTAATATGACCCGTCATACCCTAAGAGATCATCTGCATAGTGCGTAAAGTGTCTAACCTTGTCAGACCGTGAGGATTGCAAAGGCTTTCAAGGGTCGAAACTTTTGGCAAATTGCTGATTTCTTAATTCTAGAGTAATCATTTTACCTTCCTGATGAAGAATTTTTGAAAAACGGTCTGAAACCAATCTTATTTATCTGTTTATTTTACGGACTTTTACGGCCCGTTGTTCCCATTTTGCGTGACGGTTCAGGCATTTTTATCAGTATTAGTTTCAGAATCGTTATAACGAAAACACCTATCCCACTGAATGAATATGCGAGGCGAATTTTAGCTACATTGTGATTCGGGTATTCGCTTCACAACTCAACAACAACAACAACAACAAAAAACAATTAAAATATCTTAATATTTTTCATAAGATCATAATTTCTAACAAAAATCAAATGTTAACTTTCTAAATATCTTTTGTGTAATTTTTTTGCAAGCATACAAAAAAATCAGCGTACTCATTATTCCGTTCATAGATATTTGAATGAAGATTTCAGCCAAACAGAACGCTCGCTTTTGGTATACTTTTTGCGACGTTTGTTTAGTTTTTCTCTTTTATTCGATTTAAATATCAATATTGTTAAAAACTGACAATTACCACATTAGAAATTTAGTGGGTTTTAAATGAATCAAGTTTTTATGTCTGCTAAATAGGCTTTCGTTTATAACTATTAAACAAACCTTAATCCTTTGCTGTCTAATCCCTGCTTTAAACGTGCCTGTGGTTTAATGATTGAGAAAACATTGTGAAAAAAGAAGAAATTGCTTCTGACAATCAATTTCTTCTTTTTCCACACTATTTTCTACCCTACTGAATGGTTATTTTTCAAATTAAATCCACTTTGAATTCTCGTCTGCAAAACCTTTCAATTAAGACAGGTCCAAAATTTTGTAAAACGGGAAAGTGTTAAATACAAACTTACAGCAGAATAAAAGCTGCAGCATCCTTTATGTTTGTCGTATCCCGCTACCATAACATATTTGCTAATTGAAAAGCACTGGATGTATTGGGATATCGTCTGAAATATAGAGAAATATATAATACTAACTAAGTGTTTTGTTTGAAAAAAATATCTAACGAGGTTGGGAGAAATGACAATTGTCGAGGCTATGCCGAGACAATTCTCAGTTCTCACAACCGAGTTAAATATTTTTTTCATACAATACATTAAGTATGTATGATATTTATCTTAAAACCTCGTTTTCGTCGATGTTTCTAACCGAAATGCAAGATTCTAAATATAACCGCATTATATTGTTCTAAAAACAATTATGTGATATCATCAAAAATATCATATGGGATGTTATCACACAGATACTTGTACAGTTATAAGATAAAATCAAATAACGATTGGGATGGCACTTGACCGCACAACTATCCTCGAAATTCCCTTGGAACAAAAGAGCTTCCTAACCAGGGTACCAACATCAGGCTCCAAGAAAGAAACAAATCCCATCTAGATTCATTTAACTCTAAATGAAATGTAGTAGAGAACTGACCCTTAGCTGAACCTCATTTCAAGCTCTTTACTATTATTGAAACATTAAATTAAAGTGGCAAAGAAGCATATCATTTTTCCTAACCGGACTATTTTATGGTACAACGACCTCAGAAGTATGCATTTTCTGTTTTAAAAAATCATTAAAATTGATATCTTTTAGGCCCCTTTCCCCTTTAATTTGGGGTGAATTTCCTCTAAACAATCATATAAATGATTGTTTAGAGGAAATTCATCTTATGAACGGAGCGGATCCACATGAATTTTGACAAAGCGCAAGTCAAGATACATATTATCCTAAATCTCTGTTAAGCCTGGAAAGATTACAAAACAAATTGTCTTGCCTCATCATTTTAAAATGTGGAAAACAAAAGTTTGGATACATTCTTCGAGCATACTAAGCTATAAGAAAGTACTTAAAACGTATGTTAGTTTCCCGTGACATCATCTTAAGTATTTCGTGATTTTCAAACTTGCTTTATAATATAACCTACGTCGCGGGAGGAAAATAACCTCGTTGAATATGTTTGATATTGCACCGGTGTTATTATAATTAGTGAAATAAATATGCAAAAGAGCCAGGAACGTATATCAACGTAATATTTTCGTTCTGAAAACGACGTCATAATTCATTAGGTGACGTCAATTCGCAATTGTTTTGCAGAGTAACTTGAATAGATAAGTTTCTGGAATTTCTTCGATTTATCGCAAAATTCGAGGTCATATTATAAAAAGGATATCAAATGCGTGCTTATAAAACCCCGAAATTATTAAACTCGTCATCTGAATCAGAGAAATGCTCGACAAAACCTCGTTTTTATGTACATGTATTTATAAATGACTCGTATAGTAAATTAGATATTCAACGATCTCTCATTCGTCATCCTTATTTTACTTACTATGCTAGCCATAGCAATAAGAGCACCGCTGTAATTTGCCGTTCCTTTGCTAAAACTCTGTGTCAGGCCATAACACACCCATGACAGGGCGTTAAGGATAACAAATATAATCCCTTGTATTAGATAGATTCTTCTAAACCGAGATCTTGTTTCTGAAACAGAATGATATTCACTTAAATGAAATTCAGTTGATATCCATTTCAAAGATTCCGCTATGTAAATATAAATATATTAATTTTACATCCGCCAATAAAAGATAGAAAGACATAGTTTCATCTGTTCACAATAGTTATAAGAAGTCTGATAGGGGATCTCAAAAGGATCACTCAAGTGAAATTTTGTTGATATTTATCCATTAAATTGAAGTTACTGAGGACACGATTTTCAAAGTTTCCACTATATGATATATAGAAATGACCTACGTCCATAAAAAATATAGTTTACAATTGATCACAATATTTCAGCAGCTTGATAAAGGGTTGTCCAAAGATCATTTCTGTGGATTTTGATTATAATTTTCATTTTTGTTGTAAGAAAAGTCACATTTTACCACAAAGAGACATGAGCCACGTCCGTTAAAGCCATGGTTTTAAAAAGATTCAAATTCTTTGAAGAAATCTGTTTCTGCCAGTAGAGCTTAAAATGCCCGCACATGCCAAACAATTCTACAAACTCGCAGGTCAAGGTAGTGAAGCTGTAATAGTTCCGCAACATTTCGAAACTTATGATCTTTCACAAATTTAACCGAGGTTTCCGAATGAAATCATTGGGAAACCCCAGTTAACACTGTTAAAGCTCATGAGTTACGGTCCACTACTTTAAATCCTAACGTACTATTTTTCTTTTTTCTTAGTGTTGTCCTAATGGCAAACTATGTTTGATTAGCGTAGTTCTTAGGCGGCCATTCACTAGTGACTGCGGATCATATTTAAGCTATATTGTCCAACAGTTTCTCTTTTGCACTATGTTAGATCCAGATCAGCTTACACATCTGCAAAGTCTAGTCAGAACATTCACTAATCGCTTCGTAGATAACTACAGTTTTTTGGGGTTTTTTTTTTTTTGTTTGTTTGTTTTTTTCCTCGAGGACTGCATGATAAACGGTCGAATGATTATTATTTCCATCGTAGTCCTTACTCTTTCCAGATTTAGTCCTACACATTATGAGAGAGGCAATGGTTTCTAACCACTGCTACCTACTTTTAAAGCTGGGTGGCCTGGGCCCTGTCTGTTAAGTGTCCTGCCCAGATATACTACCCGCCTCTGGTGGGGCTCGAACCCGAAACCACCTGGTTACGGGCCGAGCGTGCTGACCACCCGGCCAACGAGCCAGACACTAAGTTACATCGTGACATTGACACTCGTCTCAATCAAAACCATTCTAAATCACTCACTCAGCGCTCCATTCATTCATTCATTCATTCCGAACACTCTCTCAAATCGACCAAAATGCTCCCAAATGACCAAAAAAGTACAATCAACTACATTAAAAAAAAAACATAAATAGAAAAAAATAATCGCGAAATCACTGACATAATTGAAATTGTAAGCGTATGATTAGTTCTTGAAGAAATTGGAAGCTATTTATAGACTTTGCGAGCTTATCTAATTAAAGGATGGTTATAAATATCGGTAATTTTGAATAAAATTCCCTCTAATTTCATTCTAAATTCGCTGCATACACTCATTCATTTTTTTTCCAAACATATTCCAAAATCATTCGCCTTGTCAATTTCACGATGTTGTTAACTGTACTAACACATATTTTCTCTAGACGTTCTTAATTCACTATTTGGTTCATTAGCCAGACTGACCATTTCAATAAGCATAGAGCTGCATGTAATAAACTTTGATAACAAAAAATAATACGCAAGACGAATCAAGCTACGGGGTATTTAAAATTAGTTAAGCGTTATTGCACAATCTAACCTTGGAGTTAGTTATATTTTCTTTAAGTAAATAAATGAATTTATGCTTTAATAAATATGTCAGAGGTTGAAGCACACCGGCATTGTATTTGCACTCGTCGATGGTCTACCAAAACTCGTATACATAGCTTCACTTAGATGTAACTACGATATTTTGGTCACAAACATACCCTTTACTTTCGTTTCCGGATTTGATTGTTATCCGTGTCAATTTTTCTTTAAATAGTGTCAGTTGGCGAGAAACCCCTGGTAACCATACAGATTGAATAAGCTGGAGGTTTCGGTCATTCGAAAACAATTGATTGATTGAATTGAGCTTAACGCCGCTTTCAACATTATCTGAGTCATATCGCGGCGGCTGGAGCACCTAACAATGGAAGTCTGGTATTTCTCTCACCAGTACAACCATCACATTCTTTCCTAGCCTCCAGCTACTATCTCACATAGGTCTACGATTATCAACCCATTGGTGAAAGACAAATAGTCGGAAAGAATGATTTCTGCCGTCGGGGATCGAACCCGGGACCTCTAGATTGACAGTCCGACGCGCTACCAACTGCGGACCATTCGTAACCAATGTATCCGGACTATAGATCCGCAAGCAAGATTGAGGTTCGAGATCTCCTATTATTATCATTAATGCAGAATTGATCTTTGATCAATCACCTGAAATTGCTTGTCAATACGTACAGTATGTAGAAATGCTTGCAAACGTTAAACAAATGGTACCTCGCTTTGCACGTGAATGCACGTGCAAAGCGGGATATCATTTGTTAAACGTTTAGAGGCCGTTTTCATCCTGAACTCAACGCGTGTACGTTGTACCAGACATAAGTATGTTATCTATCAAAACGGTCATTGGTAAACTGGCTAAATACATGGGCTTTTTTATGTTTTAGCCGAGTCTTAAGGTAGGGAACCTATAGTAGTTCCGCAACATTTCGGAGGTCATGACTTTTCACGATGTTAACCGAAGTTTCCCAATGAAATCATTTGGAAGCCTCGGTTGGCACTAATACAGTAAATGACATCCAAAATGTAACGGAACTATTACGGGTCCACAACCTTAATTATGTCACGCCAGTCGAAAAGGGACCCTCAGGTTAGTGCAGAAAGTGTCGATTCTTGTCGTCTTTCGCGGACAGCACCGACTCTCTCAGATCGAATTTTTCGCACTCCGCAGATTTTCTAAATCAAGAATCATAAATTCATCAAGAATTAATTTTCTCTTAAATATAAGAATTTTTGCGACCGCCGAGTGACCTCTAACGGTCTCTCTTTTATCACCAATTATTAATTTCATGGAGTTCTATGGATAACCATTCTTTTCGAGATAGTAAAAGTAATTAAATTACAAGTTAGGCATAAGACTTCAAATCTGGAAGTCGTGGGTTCGATCCCCGGTGGCGGCAAATATCCTTTCCGACGTTTGTCTCTCACCAATGGTTAGATAATCGTAAACCTATGTGAGATAGCAGTCGGAGGCTAGGAAAGGGTGTAATGGTAGTACAGGTGAAAGAAATACCAGGAATCCATTGTTAAGTGCTCCGGCTGCCGCGATATAACTGCAAGATTTTTAAAAGCGGCGTTACACTCATTCAAACAAACAAATAAAATTACATTTCTTTAAGGCGTTTCGGTCGATTATCGAGAAATGACGGTTCATTATCATTTTGATAAACTCACCGCCTAACCAGTGAAATTATCAAAAACTTTTACTCCGCTTTCCTTCATTTCACCCTTTCTGACGTTATCTAAGTGGAACAAAATAAGCGGCGTCATCATTAACGTTGCATAGCAATCACGTGCAAAATGGCGCGCTTAAACAAAATTTGACCTGAAAATTTTACATTTTGTCACTTTTTTGCATTAAAAAAATAGAATAATCGTCTGTTTTTCGAGTAAGATCGATTGATATTTCATTTCGTGAACAACATATGCTACATTTTTACTCGTGGCTCCGCCGTGAAAATATAGCTTTCGTTGTTCACTCATTGAACAATAAAACAATCTTACACTGAAACAAACGATTCATCTGAATATAATCCGTCAAACGAAAGGGAATTCGAGTCCTGCGTGCAAAATGACTGAAAACGGTAACTCTGTTTTCACTCGAACGTTTGTAATATTTACCGCAGGACGTATGTTCTTGCACAGATTGGAAATATCGCGGAGCGATGCCTATGCATTTCATTAGAAAATATAGAAGGGATAAATCCTGTGTTTAAAATTAAAACTTTCCCGAAACATTACCCTGCTTTACACGTGTTCTCAGGTGAAAAGCTGGCTATAATTTCTAAACGTTTGTAGTCGTTTTAGCACCCTATTTAAAGTAGTGGACCCGTAATGGTTCGGAAACGTTTTGGACGTAATGAACTTTAACAATGTTAACCGAGGTTTCCTAATGATTTTTCATTAGGAAACCTTGATCAACATTGTGAAAGTTCATGAGTTCAAAAATTACGGTTCAACTACCTTAAGGTAAAAGAATTGAGTAAATTAAATATGAGCAAAAAGAAAAGAAAGAAAGACAGGCAACAAATCGAGACAGGTGAAATATGTGAAACAAATACCTTGAGAATCCATGACCTCCTTGCACGTAGTATATACTACTTTTACAAAACCACTTCTACCTCATTTCATTTATAATATTGGCTCAAGGAGGATTTAGGAATGAGCTATTTATAACCGTCATGTGACTGGGTTTTACAGATCATTCACCCTCAACAATTACACTTGACCTACATTAATTCGACACAGTATTTGCTTTGCAAAACTTGGTCAATTATATCATGAATTCCTTTGAATTATCACATTGATAAAAGCCAACTAATTCAGTCATTCGTTATTTTCTTTTCTTTTGTTTCTTTTCCCATCTTTTGCTTTTTCTTCTTCTTAAATAAACGACATATTGAATTATGCGTAACATAGATATTGACCTTTTGGGCGTTGCCTCACGCGTTACGAAATCCTGTTTTTCCATTTTTATTGTCCATGAATTTCGAAATGAAACAGAAAAAAAAACATCTACAAAGCGGGGGTCATTGTATATACGCAAACTATGTCACTGAGTATCGATGATGGATTATTACACAAAAAGAATCTATTACTCAAACGAACATCATGCCTGAAATAATAATACTAACAGAGGACATGGCCATACCTGCCCGATTAGCTCAGTTGGTAGAGCACCGGACTTCAAAACCGATGAAGTTCGACTGCGTGGGTTCTATTCCCGGGCTGGTACTCTAACAAAACTAATTGTCTTTCGGATGCGACGTTAAACCGAGGCCCCGTGAGACTGTGCTTTACACTGAGCACGTAAAAGATTGATTGATTGAATGGAGTTTTACGCCGCTTTCAACATTATTTCAGTTATATCGCGGCAGCTGGAGCACCTAACAATGGATTCCTGGTATTTCTCTAACCAGTACAACCATCATATCCTTTCCTTGCCTTCAGCTGCTATCTCACATAGGTCTACGATTATCAACCCATTAGTGAGAGACAAATAGTCGGAAAGAATGAGTGTCGCCGTCGGGGATCGAACCCGAGACCTCTAGATTGTCAGTCCGACGCTCTACCATCAGCGCTATGACGGCGGATCTCAGCAGCAGTTTCGTCATGTATCCTTGCACTATCCCCCGTATCAACTAACCGTCTTCTGAGGGCGTCGCTCATATTGGCATGTGCTACGGTAGCGACGATAAATAAACGAAAATACACACACATGGCCATATCGGTAATCAGCCCTGTGATCAGGATGTAGAACGTTCGTAAATATCAAAAAATACGCCGCTATATTTTTATTTTAGTTGGCTCTATCAATATCCGTGCATTTTGATATGGGTAAAAATTTTGTTTTGTGAAGAATGAAAACAATTTGAGTACGCAGCTATTTTGTAAGCTTATAACTCGAATACGGTATTGTGACTTGTGATTACAGTTTATTTGTATACAATCGACGAGTCAGAATAGCAAATTTTACTTATACCCGACATAAATCTTTGCTGGCGAGCCTGTCTCAATCTATCGATACAGCATCGGAGGGTAGCGTAGATGGGACAGGTTTACCAGTCTAACATAAATCTCTTTTTTTTTTACGAAGGAATATTAACATTCACAATTCAGAATATTAAATTATAAGATATGCAGAGATTATTTATTGTTTTCATAGATCTGTTTGTTTGAATGGGGTTTTACGACGCTTTCAACATTTTTTTCAGTTATATCGCGGCGGCTGATTTCATAGAGGTAAAAAACTAAAAAAAAACCTTATCACACTCATGTATGAATCAGGTTCGCTTATTCCTACAGTGTGAATTGGTTTTTATTTTCATACGTCAATGAAAACAACAAATACTCTCCTAATATCTTTAATGAACGTAAGTGATTTGGTGGAGTTCCCATATAGTCCCTTTCTGAGTGATATATCACAGTTTAAGTTAGTAACTTCATAACTTTTTGAATCCAGGGTTGTCGTTAGGCTTAAACACAGTGTTAAATCAACCCTTTGTTATGCAATCGGCACAGAAGGTATACCAACCCTGGTCAGCACGTGCAGCACGCTCAGGGTGGCTAAGATCTTTTCTGTTTTCACTTCGAAGATCGCCCCTTTCTTTCACACCATTGGTCAAATTTTAATTCACAACGGTTCATTTTTGAATGTCGGGTGTTATCTGAGCTTTCGTCGCTTTTATGTTTGATTTTAGCGTTTGTCATACTTTATACCTTAAAGATTGCACTCAATGTTAGATAACACGTAACCTTGGTCAATAAAGATCGAATGCAAGGTCTATCCTTTACTGGCCGACTTTAAGGTAGTGGACCCGTAATAGTTTTGCAACATCTCAGAGGTATTGAACTTTAACAGTGTAAACCGAGGTTTCCTAATGAGTTTCATTAGGAAACCTCGGTTTACATTGTGAAAGAATATGTGGTCCAAAATGTTGCGGAACTATTACGGGTCCACTACTTTAAATGTCCATATATTCAACCATTTTTCAGGCTGTTCACGACACATTTGGCAGACAGTATAGCCTAGTATCCTACTTTTTACAGAATTAATATGAGAAAAGTTGAAACAAAGGGGTTGAACTATCCAAAACACTGGAAATTGATTTGAAAAAAAAAATATAATTTTAATAGGATAACAGGATAACGGGTGATTAAGCAGATGGAGGGTTGAATGCTCCTAGCCAAAGTGGTAAAAAAAGCTTTGATACACATATTTTATTGTGTGTTTATTTTATTCTCCTTATAACAAACAAAGTTTTTATTGTGATAATTCAAAAGTACAAATGTATTTAATGCGTGTGTAAAACTTACCACGATTTTAAATTTAATCAAAGCACTGAAAGTACTGATGGTGAACGAACCTGATGGCATTCTAGAGTGATATATTGAATTCAATTAGAAAAGAGAAAAATTTCACTGCAAATTCAAAGAAAGGGAAAGAGGGGGAAAATCCTGTCAGAAAAATATTTGTTAGAATATGAGTTGTTACTCTGTGAAAATTTCTTTTACACACTTGAAATAGGTACATTTAATAATTAAACATAAATGGAGAAAACGATTTAATCCTATCTTAAACTGTCTTCAACCTATATCCAATGGTGTTTGTTTTTACAAAAGTAATTGTAATCATGTTTAAGCTTATTTCAAGTAAATTTGTTGTATTTGTTTAAACTTTTTTATCTATCTTTGTTTCTTCTCAGAGGATGAAAAGGTCTTTGAGTACCAACCAAAGAAACACCTATGAGTATCAGTCAGTCCTGAACTGTACTCATTGTTTAAAGTTATGATTTGTTAACTATTTAATCGTATTTTGAATCATAACCTGAGAGACTCATTTTTATCATATCTGAAGCCAAACCACTTCCGTGGTTGACACTTATGTCGTTATTCAATTTTATAACACTGCAAGATGCGAAATATTTAGATATAGGTTAAAGTGTGTATTTCCGTTTAATTATCGTCGCTACCGTAGCATAGGCCCATATGAGCGACGCCCACAGAAGACGGTTAGTTGTTACGGGGGATAGTGCAAGGATACGTGACGAAACTACTGCTGAGATCCGCCATGGTTCTTCAACGTGCTCGGTGTAAACACCGTCTCAAGGGGCCTCGGTTTAACGTCTCATCCGAAAGACAATTAGTTTTTGCTAGTGTACCAGCCCGGGAATCGAACCCACGCGGTCGAACTTCAATGATTTTAAAGTCCGGTGTTCTACCAACTGAGCTTATCGGGCTGGTCTATAGGTTAAAGGAGGTCTAGTGCCCTATCAGTATAATTCATAGATAATTTCTGTTTAAGGTTTAGAAATTAAAGTATAACTTTTTATATTAAACAATTGCTTCATAGTAAATTGCATACTAAAAGTATTTATAGTTATTATCTTTGTAACGTAATTTTTACATCAAAAGCGAATAAGAATCTTATTTAAGAAGTTTTTTTAAAGGGAGGTAATAATTGCATGACTATGTCTATGACTATGTTTAAGTATAATAAAATGTTTTATTTCCTCCAGACTTTCTTCCCAATAAGAATTGAGAATCCTTACAATTGTGGGTTTATTTTTTGCACGAGGACCTATTGTTTACCTTCAAGAGTTTGGATGCTTGTAAAATCACTCACTATCGATATCTTATTACAGTATTGCGGCTGATATTAGACTTTTCTGCTCGGAGCTAGTTTTTGCTTAAACTGTAGTTAACCAATTCTAAACGTATTTTGGCAAAGAATGGAGCCAGCTTTTATTCATCAATTAAGATTTTTATAATTTCTGTAAAAAACGAAATGACTTTTCCAGAATAATTTAACAACTAAACCCGCCTGTCGAATTGTTTACAAGTGCATGACGGATCTGGCCCCCCTTGACCACGGCAATATTTACTCGTCAATTGGAGTGGTATCTAGGGCTGAATATTTAGCTATCATTTATTTAATTTTCAAATAGAATTTTGAATTGATATGGTTTTACAGATTGAAAAAAGGCAAAGTAGATTGGCCTGTCGCATTTGGTATTCGGCAATATTCGCTTCTAAGACAGACGAATACGAAACGTTTTCGCTGGGAATATGTTCACCGAATATTCGAGTGTATCCTTACAAGCCCTACATCAGCCAACACAATTTTACAGAAAATCTTAATAGCGGGGTTCATCCCTATTCAAATAAAAGGTACAAGAAAGGTTGTACATGTAAAACACGTGTCCAATAATTCTTAAACCCCGTCTCGAGACTGACTGTCGCGTGATGAAAAGTTATGTAAAACCGCGTTACCGTTTCCAATGACACAAGGTGTCTTGATGTGTCATTCGTCTCAACTCGGCCGATTCCTGTAACCCTCATTTAAATCAGAGCCGTCGGAGATCGCCCGGGTATTGCCGAATGTAAGTTCAAGAGGACATGACCTAAATAAACACGTATTTCCGGCTAATTACTACAAGTCGCACCAGCGAAGGCTTGGGTCAAAATCATAGTATCTGTCTCTACGGTGTTTAGACACAAACTTTGTTTTTGCTTTAAACTCTCGACAAGCTTACGCCGATCAAAAATTCCCTTGGTAAACATTGCAAGATCATTTTGTGTTAGTCAAGGCGAATTTTCATTATCTTCACTTGACGAAGAATACTGGAACACGCCAAAAAAGAAACAAACAGTGATTTTGCGGAGAAAAATATTGAAAGATTTAAGAGGCGCTACTTTATTTCAAATGTATTAACATCCAACAGGATTTTCCTGACATAGTATAACACTGGTGAACGACGTTCGTTCACCAAAAATTGATTTACTGGTATAAAAGAGTATATTTTCAACAATGTATATTTTCTGGTTTTTCGCTTTTTTAATGGGCTGAATGATTTTTCCCTTCTTCACGATTAGGCTACTTGGTTATGTTTACAAGTTCGCAAACTCTAAATGTTATAATTAAGCGTCGACGGTCATTTTCATTGTAATTTTGCAAGAAAGATGCATTTCAAAAAATCACCAATTCTCCCGAAAAAGCATGGAAAGTCATGCTTATTTCTTTGGACAATTGTCGTTATGGTACACTCATTCGGAACATCACTCGGCCATTTCAGTAAACTGCAACAGACCTCGGATGTACGTAAGGCGGATGGGTATGTAACAAAATCGTGCATTTTGTTAGGCGGAAACAGTGTAAGAAAAACTAGCACTGTAGATTTATATCTTTTACAGTAAATAACGACTGAAAAATCTTAATTTTTGAGAATGACGAATCATTCTCAAAAAATTAAGAATTTTGCAGCCGTTATTTAAGAATGTAAAGATATTTATATTAGGATTCGATGGTTTCACGTCAGTGACTTAAACGAGTAGCGTTGGCGACGTCGAATGTTTTTACTCACAGTTTTGAGGGCTTACGCCATTTTAACTGACGTCATCGAGTTTTCCAAGGTTATTTCCGTATTTTTTTGAAAAACAGTCCGTCTATGTACATCCGAGGTTGACCGTGAGATTGGCCGAGTGGTGTTCCGAATGATTGTACTCTCTGAGAAACACATTTTTAAAAAAAAAAAAAAAAAAGATTGGAACAAGTGTCCAATGCATTGTATCGGACTATCTTATGATCTTCCTCTTCACATTTCAGATTCAAAGAATTGTATTAAGGGAGATAATTTTCGTTAAATTTGTGACATTGTGCATAGATTATTTCCCTTTTTGGTTTGTATGACTGATTATGATAGGGAATGCGGTTGATTAAAGGATGGGGATTGGGTGTATTATCGTCTCGAGGTATAATGCTTGGCATTGTTAATTCATTACACCGCCTTACAGCGTATCAGAAGTAATAGTTTTGTTAACCCTTCTCATGCTGCTCTCGACATTTTCCTCTTGATGTGCAGTTTGATCTTAGTCTAGCGACGCCACCATAGCGCATTTGGTTAGGCAAAAGACTTCCGATAAGGAAGTCGTGGGTTCGATCCCCGGTGGCGGCAAATATCCGTTCAGACGTTTGTCTCTCACCAATGGGTAGATGATCGTAAACATATGTGAGATAGCAGTCGGAGGCTAGGAAAGGGTGTAATGGTAGTACAGGTGAAAGATATACCAGGAATCCATTGTTAGGTTTTCCGGCCGCCGCGATATAACTGCGAAATTGTTGAAAGCGGCGTAAAACCCATTCAAACAAATTGATCATAGTCTAAACTGCATGCTTTCTACAAAACCATTTTTGGAGCTAAACTGGTTGAATTGTTTGAAAGCTGGCAATACGTTTTGCGCGAAATTTAACTTCAGGATTATAAGAATCTAAGAAGCGCGAGCACCATTCTATTTTGTTGAAATCGTAGCTTTTGACATCGTACATCGGAAGAATAAGCAAAAATCGAAAGATCGAAAGCGGCAATGGAACAAAGTGGAGATAGTACCCTTGGTTTGCGAAAATGTGGCCAACGAAAACAATTGTAGGTTTCGTTAACTACAATCAACCTAAAACTGTCCTCTTCTGAACTTGCAACTGCTTTGGAAAGTGAAATCTGGTTGAAAGTTATCGTTGAATGTGCACAACAAAATAGGATGTTATTAAGGGCATCCTCGTGTTTATGAGGATTGGTTTTTTCTGTGAGTTTACAATACTGTAAAACTCGTATAAAGCGACCAGGGGCCTCTTTCAAGAAAGGTCCTACGATTGAAATTTGGTCGTATCGCAATCGTACGATTAAAAATTGGCTTTCAAGAAACTTTTTGGCTTTCAAGAAAGGCGTCGTATCGTGAAATCTACGATAAAATATACGACACCTTAAGACCAGTCGTAAGTTTTACGATTTTGTCTCTATGAGCCTTAAATGTTTTCGGATTCCTTTCTTGCTCTCGCGGATGTTAGAACGATTATTTAACTATGCACATGTCAAATTTCCAAGTACAATATAGTGTTATAAACGATATATATTGAAAACAACAGATGCACCATCATTTCGATGTTTGATTTTACCCTGCGATAATCGTACGATTGTCGCAGAATGTTTTTATAGTGGTATTCAGTTGTTTATTTACCGTAAGAATCGACCCTTTTGTGATCATCACTGAAAACGTTTGCTTACCCTTCCTTGTGACGCAGAAAGTGGGAGATACCAAATCAATAGATTTTTACGCATATATAAATTACTTATTTTTTTAAAAAAAAAAAAACTACTCTCACATTATGCAATATGGATTCCTGTGTTTCATGCTTCAAGTATTACATAAGTTAAAAGGAAAATTCCACAGCCTGTGGTCAAAACCATACAATTTTGATGAATAAGAGGATTTCTTATTAACAACAACAACAAGATCATCATCACCATCATCATAAACAACAAAACCGCCGCACTCGATACTTTTTCTCTCTCTGTTCGTCAAAGATGAACTGAGCAAATAATCAAGCAGATACAATAATTGAACGGCGACATTGAGTCAGATTAAACATGTCTAAGCTTCATGTAACTGTTGTAGTTACACGGATACGACAACGAGCAATGTACTAGAACTGAAGTTAGAGTTATCGGTATTTTTGAATTAAAGCGATTGAATATAATATCCATCTAAAGTTCATTTCAATACTACCCCTCTATAGTTCGTTTCAATACCTTCCATATAGGCGCAGAACTATACGATTTGAACAATTACATAACAAATACATACAAGAAAAATGGATGAGCCATTTTCATTTTTTCATCTTACCCTTTTAAAAATGTTTTATTCTTATACATGTTTATACTTCACTAGAAAACAACCAACCAACCAAACAACAATGATAATAAAATATAATGATAATTAAGTCATACACCAAAAACTTAGTGCAGATGATCATTAACTAGAACATGTGCTTTTTAACCATGCTCCACATTCGGCGCGACAGTCGGTTTACTTTCATTGGAAAAGGAATCGACAGTGTAAACTAAAATAACTATGCAATTACGAGCACTTGCATTATTATAATGACAAAGATATTAAGATTTCGATGAGAAATTTGTAGTTCGACGGATTATGTTTTAATAAACCTCGTTAAATAAGCATTAATATACAAGTAAATGGCTTTTCTACGGTAAGTTTGCTGATTTACCCTTTTTGGTAGTTTAAAAAGCGGACAATATACCCACTATCGCGGATGTTTTTATCATATGATCAGCACGTGCAGATGTGAAAGATCAACTTTCCGATAATCTTATGAGGTCGTATAGTCTGCGATTTTCAACGATATTTTTGTGAAAGCCGTTTACGACCGTCTTAAATATAATCGTACGATATTTATAAGATAAATCGTACGATATTTTTCTTGAAAGAGGCCCCAGGAATGGGACCTAAAATTCGGCCGTTAAAAAGTAGCGCTCCGCTTTGTGCCTATTTGTCCAAAAGAATGTCCCAATGAATGTCACAATTTCTAAAGCGTTTGGGTGAACGTTTTATTGGGGCTTAAGGTAGTGGACCAGTATTATACTCTTCAAAAAAGTTCTTTGGCATTAGATTGTATAGTTACTAAGACTAAAAAATATCTATATGTACGTGTTATATATCTAAAGTAAATAAAAAAGACAGGAGCGCAGGCGTCTTTTCAACGAATTAAAACAGAATAACCTCAAAAACCATCAAAGATTTGCAATGTTGACCGTAACGTTCAATGTGTAGCAAGCCCTCAAGCCCTGCTTCTCGAATCTGGTTCCACAATATCTAGGATATATCTATATAATATATAGGAGTTTATGTGCTATCTAGATAAACTGTTCAGAAAAAGTAGAGGATATTGTAAGTATGATTTGTGGTATTCTGGTCAGTTTTGGCATTCATAAATGTTCAGGGCCCCGTTTTTGAATTATCAACAAAGAAGCCAACTGTTTGATATAGTGACAATATCTGACTGTGAGACACAGGGTTTTACAGCGGCCTGGACTCACGTTCTTCTGGTTTCCAGCATATCATTGACTCACTAACGGTGAGCTTTCATTAGATCTCACATTATTCCAACAAAATGTAATGCGAATACATGATAGAGATAAACACCAAATAATTTTTCTCGAAGTTATGCTCAACTAAAGTAAGAATTTCCATTACAACATACGCCATGTTAAAATAAGGGCTATACCACTCTCTTCTTAAATGCTGAATTTTCAGGGTATGTTTAGCAGAAAAGGGAATTCCATAGCTACCATATTACCATGAGACAACTGCTAGTTGGCCAAGAATAAGTTAGATAGTCCTTAATTGTTTATAACCACAACAACCATATGAATTAACAGATTATCCCCTACTTTTTGTGAACAGTATACTAAAATTTTCTTTGAAGATACAGTAAGAGTGAAATAACCCAACTTGCGTTACGGTATGCGCCGTGCTGGACGAACGTTGTTTTTACGTGTTAGACTTATCTGGTCCTAAACATAAAGTAACGACTCGGGTTAATATTGGCTGGAGGTTGGAGAAAGTGTGTCCCGAAACACACGAACAAAAAGTCATTTACAAAGACTTGATTCATGAAGGCCGTCTAATGGCATTAGCATCATGACGTCGTTCCTCAGTAGAACGGTGTCGGGTATTCTCGGATGGCGGGTATTCTCGGATAGTCACGTGTTTCCCCTATGCATTGGCAAGGTACATGGTGCTTTTGTGCTTTATCTTGTTCTTCAAGTTATTTGATTTAATTACACATCTGCAAATGACATAAAATCTTATGAAGGAGGGAGATAACATTTATTACATAAGACATTGTGGGAAAAGCTTTCAATTTAAGATGACTGCTAATTTTTTTGTCTAGCTTCATCTTTTTCTTTCATCACTAATTATGGGATATAGAAAAGAAACAGTGTAACTTATCACATATGAAGATATTTACTACCTAAAACTCACATCTTTTTAGATGGAATGACACTGTAGTTGAACATAATTTGAGTATCCGAAAGACCCTACAAAAATGCTGCTTTCGGGTCTTCCGGATACCTTCGAACTACCAAATATTTGCGCATTCTTCCTCTTGTTAAAAGCGCATTCTAACTTTTCAAAAAAATAGTCCTTCGACGAAAGTCTTGTCAAACGACGATGTTTTGCGACAAAAATAGCATAAGATCTGTCAGTTTATGAAAAGAAAGATATGGATGCCGTTATTCTATCGTATATCTCAAAACCAGGAAAATAAGAAAATGATATTCAGTCTTTTCATTTGAAATAATTGACGTATTGATTAAAGAAAATCTGAAATGAACGTATCTTTCTACTCTTATGGATCATAACTGAACGATATTAGTACATAGTTCAACACACATCCATCTATATTGTATGCGAATTCTTGAATTCATTTGGATACGTTCGGCTCAGATTATTAATAATTACACGTATGTTTGAAGCTGGTGACTTTTATCTAGTACGTTCCTATTAAGAAAAAGTACAAAAACAATAGTTGAAGTATAATCATTAAATGATTTTCATAAAATGCGCCCACTAGTACCTCATAACTTTTCTTAAAACTCATTAAAACGGGGTTGATAGAATGGAATAAGATCAATGTATTTCGGAATAAATCTAGATTCTAAGTGTCTCTGCATTTATTTGCTTGAAAGATCATTGTCATCTTGAACTTTTCCCAAAGACATATCTAAATGCTGTATCTATAAATACATTTTATTTGTTTAATTGTATTTTGTATCAAGAGATTAATAAAATACGCTTCAAAGATGTTTGAATCCAATTCAGATATAAATTTATTTCACTTATTTTAAGTATCCGAGATTACCCGCCAGCGACCAAGATCAGATGTCTCAACATGGGTTTCTTTTATCTGTTTTGAAGAAGTTATTATTTTATTAGAGTAACTTTTTATTATTTAATCCTGTCAAGAATATATAGCATCCGTCAATAAACGCCTCAAGATCAAAAGTATAATTGTCCATATGCATCTTTTTTATACGAAATGTCTTAGGTATCCGGAAATACCCGACACCGCTCTACATATAACCACTTTTCATTTCAAATCTGTGCGGGAGTTTCGGGACTATATCAAGATTCTGAAAGTACACGTGCTGCTTGAGAAGAGCAGATTTGGCGTAATAAGACGTTGACGTCGTTATGCAGAAACACTATCAAGTAATTCATCGAAATCCGCGTGCACTTTTCGAACTTCACTCACTGTTAACAAAACAATAAACTGCCGTCGGATAATTTGGCTTATTTAAGAACAAAATCGACGTTTGATCGATGTCAAAGAACTTTTTTGAGGAGTATAGTTCCATAACATTTCGGAACTCATGGTCTTTCACAATGTTGACCGAGGTTTCCAAATTGCAATCATTAGGAAACCTCAGTTAACACTGCTAAAGTCCATTACCTCCGATACGTTGTGAAACTTTTACGGGTCTTCTACCTAAACATGACCGGATAGAACAGGAATATACATGTATGTATAAAGCTATGCGTGCATCCTTGATACGGCCAACCATTCACTATTTATACTCACCAGCCCTGTGTTTAGGATAAAAACGTTAAAACAAATGGTACCAAGATTTGCACGAGTACTTACGCGCAAAGTAGCATACCATATAAAACGTGCGTAAACCTTTTTTGTTTTCTGAATGCATGCTACACTTCTTCATTACCAGTATTTCAAAGAACTCTTCGAAAATGTCAATTCTATCTCAGATTCTATGACGGCTAATCTCTAAGTCTGATGGTCGATGAAGGATGGCTGGGGTGAATATTGGCGGCTGGCCACTTACAGCATGCATGGTAGATAACAGGGGTCGTCTTAGGGGCTGTAGTTACAAGGAATGACAAAGCTCAAAACGTTTCTATAAATAAAAATTATACTGTTTATTCTTAATCAGTTTCAATGGTTCAAATTAACGAGTTTCAATTTCTTTACATTACTAATTTCATTTGTCTTATACCTTAAAACCTATAGCTACGTTATTTCAACAAAATTTGTGAAAGAGAGAAAGGGGCCAGTGACTAGATCTTGTGTTGAAGATGAGTGATCAGTTGCTAGTTGAATAGACGTGTTCTTCTTATCATGTTGAGTTCTCAAATAAAGTTGAAGCTGATCTAAGTCTTTGTTGTTTGTTGTTTCAAGTTCTACTTTGCTGGTGTACTTGTTGTCATCTTGTTGAAGCCGTCTGAGCAACTGATGCAGAGCCTCTAACGCACTGTCTGTTTTTAGTCGGTGGAAGCTGGTAAACGTTTCAGCCAATCAGAATCCACGATTTGGTCTCGACTGGATTGCTGGATGTTCCGAATGAGTTTTCGGTCAAAACCCATAACACAGGACAATTACGTAAAAACATTTCCGATAAATAATCAGAAAAAAGTGCCGTAACACAATTTCGAGATATTTACCTTCATGTTCGTATATGATTAATGTGGGTATAAACTATCAAAACACGTGCTGAAATCGGGAACATGCGCGAGAAAGTAGTTCCTTGCCAGCATTGAATTAAAGTAATATTAATAAATCGAAATGCATTAAAATCGAACACGATAAAAATGATTCCATACCCGAATAAATACAGAGAAGCGATTTCCTAATGAAATAGCTTGACAGTTTTTCAAGTGCACCTATATCCGGATAGTACATACGTTTTGACAGTTCTTACTTTTACGATAAGAATGGAGTAGCCTGGCATTGACATCCTCTGATGATAATTCGTTTATTTCTCTTTTTATTCTAATAATTCTTTTACGGGGGATAACATTCTGGAAAGTTGCGCTTTGCCTCCGACGTGGGGAAAAAGGTTTAAAACGTTATTTGCTCCATCTCGGGACAAAAGTTTTCCTGAAACAACTCTTCAACAACACCATATAGGTGTGGAAATGATCGAAGAATATGTACTTTATAGAAATTATCATTGTAAAATGTGAAAAAAAAAATATAAGGTGCTAGATTTTCTTTTTCTATACATGTAATTCATAATTTTTCAAAGTTGTTTTTTATATTCATTGTATCAAACTGGGTTCAATGAATATTTTTCGTCTTTAATAAAAAACAGAATATTGTTTAAGGAAGTTCGCTCGGCTTTTTCCTACTATTAAACTTTTCTTTAAACCTGTTTTTTTTAAAAAGATCTTAATGTTTCAATTCAATTTTTGAAAAGAAAAAATTGGTTCACCATGCTTATTTTTTTGTCAGAGCCGTATGAATTGTAAAGCCAAAAACGTTTAGTGCACTTTAGTTCTTGCCTTTGAATTTCTTTGAAAATTACACCCTCTTTAACTTTTTAAGTAATCATTTTTGGACAAATAAAAATTCTGAAAGCAATTAATTTATGTTTGATTTAAAAACGACATTCCATTCCACTGAAACATCAAAGAAATATGTAATTTTTAAAGAAGCAAAAAATATTATGACAACTTTATTCGTGTCCTTAATAGAAGTGTTTTTCCTTAAATATTTAGGGCTTCTAATACATGCTTCGCAGTAAAATAAAAATTTCTACTGTTTTTTAATCTCAATATAAATTTGTGATATAATGAAGAATATTTTGACATGAAAAAAGTTGGGGTCACAGTGTTCCCTTTTTTTAAATATTTTGACTCATTTGTTAAAATAAAGGGAGGTAATTCTAAAAAAATGAAATTTCAGAACACGTTTTTAAATTTTGGAAATAACAAATCGTTGGTGTTTTGGTTATGGGATATGAGGTAGGGGTTCTTCTTACAAAATCGATAAGTTTTATTTGCTTTCTATCCGAGAAATAGGCAAGGAGTAACATTGAATACTTGCTTGTCGTTTTCTCTGAATACTCTAAAATCGGGAAAAATGCCCCGAAAAATTCGGGGGAAAAATAATTTTTTGAATTTATACAAATTTTTACATGTTTTGTAAACCTTACTTACAGCCTTTTCCAAAAAGTAGTTTGAATTTCGATTTATAGATTTATAACGATTACAGAAATGCAAATGTTTTTTTTTTTTAATGGCGGAAAATCCAAAACCCTCTTCTTCTTCTTCTAGATAAAAGATATATACCATACACTATCAGAGCTTTTGAAGCCGCCGTCATAGCTTAGTTGGTAGCGCGTCGGAGGTCAATGTAGAGGTCCCGGGTTCGATCCCCGACGGAGGCACTCATTCTTTCCGACTTTTTGTTTCTCACCGATGGGTTGATAATCGTAGACCTATGTGAGATAGCAGCTGGAGACTAGGAAAAGATGTGGTGGTTGTACTGGTGAGAGAAATACCAGGAAACCATTGTTAGGCGCTCCAGCCGCCGCGATATAACTAAAAAAATGTTGAAAGCGGCTTTAAACTATATTCAATCAATCAATCAATCTATCAGAGCTTAAAAAAAAAATCAACAGAAATATAGGGTTGATCTGTCTGTCTACTGGAGATAACAACTCATTGGGTACTGTATACTTTTTTCGTCGAAATGTTTCTTGAAAATCATCGTCGAGTCATATATAGACTGAAAGATGCTTGGAGATCTTTTTACAATACGGTGGATGAACGGTAGAGGTATGTTTTCTATGCCGTAGGGTTTAGCTTCAGAAAACGCGATATGTCGTCATTGGTGGCCTGTCGAAATGTCGTAAATACAGCTCAAATAAAGCTGTATAGATCTACAAGTTTCGGTTAGTACCGAGAAACCGTTATTCGCCTATCATTTTCAATGTAAAATTAATCGTTGACGCCTCAATCTAAATTTATTAATAATAAAACGCTCAGTTATTTGTACTTTCTGGAAAGTTCCCGTGCCCTGACAGGCGCAGAATCGGATCTAGAAGGGGGTCAGGGGGTGTTCCAACTAATCCCATCTGAAGCCAAATTAATTCATTTTCATGTCGAAATTCAATTAACCTTTCTCCAGATGTACACGGCATATTCCTGTTGTGAATTTAATTTTGACAGACAATGTAGATTTAGATCAGACTGCACAGATGTGCAGTCTGATCTAAGCATACACTACCTGCCATCTTCTTTATTTTTTTTTTTTTTTGGGGGGGGGGGATATAGAGACATTCTTGTTGATATGTAAAAATGGGAAGTTTTTTTTTTTCAAACAATATCTAAATTATGCAGGAAGAGTGTTGAAATTTTGTGTATTACTATGGAAACGAACCCCTTTTACGGAAATCCTTGATCTGCCGCAAAGGCACCTAATATAACAACGCTGAAACAAGAAGATAATTTAACGGAATATTAGGTCAACCTGTCTGCCTTTCAGAAAAAGCAGCTCATTAGCGAGGATCATTATGTCGCCTTTTATTTTTCTAACCTTTACATGTTATCCCCAATCAGGGGCTAGTTTCATCAAATCATTTAGGACATATTTTTGTCTTACTGATGTCTTTCGATTCAGTAACAACAACAATCACTTAACATAGGTATTGATAGATTGGAGATACATGATTTTTTAACTAAATATGTAGTAAGTCATAGTTAAGACAAAAATACGTCTTAAATGTTTTGATGAAACAGGCCCCAGGACTTCTAATATAGGAATATATCTGTAAAATTCGGAACGGATGAATAGTTCGGAATTTCAGTTTCAGTTTCATTCCGTCATCGAAAGCTCAATGTAAACTAGGCCTATGGAAGTAGGGCTTACAGCACATTATGACATTTTGCCCTCTCTGTCAGTCAAAGATAACAAATCATTAGTGAGGATGATGGTGTCCGATCAATAACTCTTCGCCTTCTTATTTTTTAAATGTCATACTGGGTGATATATTTTTTGTTCGATTAGAAACGTCTGACAAGTAAAGATTGTCCGAATCCTTCCTTTCTTCTCGTGGCAGATATCGTTTATCTGCCACGAGAAAAAAGGAATGTTTCGGACAATCTTTACTTGTCAGACGTTGCTAATCGAACAAAAAATCTCGTATTATTCAGCATGAACCGGGTAAGTGATATTCAATTTTGCCATGAGTTCTATCCCCAGGGCGGAAAATATCCTTCCGGCGTAAATTCGTCTCCCAATATATAGAGGATAATCGTTTGTTTCACTGTAAGATCGATTTATTTTCATTGAGTGAACAACAAAGGCTATATTTTCACGAGTGGTGGTGCCACTTACTCTTACTCGAAAAACAAACTATTATTCTATTTCTTTATTGCAAAAATGAGACTAAATGTGAAATTTCTAGGACATATCTTCGTTTGCGCGTGAATGCAACGTTTATTGTGACGTCACTTACTTCGCCTCGCATGGATGACGTCAGATAGGATGAAATGCACAAAAGTAGGGTATAAGTTTTTGACAATTTCACTGCTTTTACGGTGAGATTATCAAGTGATAATCTACCGTTATTTCTCGATAAACCGCCGAAAAGAACTATGGGTGGTTAATCGTCAAGCTAATCGGCTCGAGGCTAGTAAAGGATGCAATGTACTGCTGAAAGATATATACTAGTTAGCAATCCATTGTTTGGTACCCTATCGCTGTGGCATGCATAAAAAAATGAAGAAAAAAAATGGTTTGGCGTTAAATCCCAATTGGAAAAATAAAAAAAAATATTTTCACTTGACAGATTACAGGTCACTAAAAATGTAATGATGTAATTAAAAATAAATGGCGTTTAACTTTTCATACTGCCAAGCTTGTCGGAGGTGAGGGAACGTGGCCAGCGATTCCAAAAATGAACAGCACGCCATTCGGAACATCGCTCGGACCTTTCAGTAAACTGGAAAGAACCTCGGACGGAAGTGTAGTAGTTTTGGGTCATTTTTTTTAGGTAATTCGGCTTCTGATGGTAGGTCGTTTAATACGATTGAAAAAAAAAACCACGTTTCGTTAATGCTGTTCGATCGTCCATTGAGTTATTTTGGGCATATTATAATTTGATGTCAAAACGCGGTAAAACACTGCGTTTTGCTATCATATAATTAAATGTCCAGTTTTAAACATTGCGTTGATTGTTTTCGCATTGTCCTGTTCGGTAATGTTTGTGACGTCACAAAAATCCACGTGCGATATGACGCTTTCATGTTTGCGCCCTAATTATTCCTGATATGAGGTCTTTTTCGTAGAATCGCCGAAGGTTCCCGATTGATCACACGTAACACAATGTCGGAGTCGGAGATAGACATTGCAACTAAAGACTAAACTATTGAAATTCGTAAATTGAATTTATAAATTTGATAATTTGATTTGATTGGTAAAAGTTTTTATTTTTGTAATGAAGATGTATACACGTTTTATTTTCCAATCCGAACCCTCTTAATCTCTTTGTACATAATTTCCAACGATAATTTTCCGGTTTTTCTCATTTCAAGACTGTGGATAAGTAAGATTCCAAGATATCTGCCCATCAGGCAAGTAGAAGTTTATTTCTTAGGGAATCTCTTAATGCATGTTGTGTTTCATGAAGGTGGTTAAGAAACGAAGTGTATAACTCGAATATGCTATTGTGACTTGTGATTATACAATACAATTTACTTATACACAAAAACAGATTAAAATAGATAATAACATTGACAAATGATACCATAAATTTTATTGGAAGAATATAACGAATGTATTGCGCGTTAGATATTTGATTGGTGGTATGCAGTCCGACACTCAATCCAGTATACACGCAGAGCTACGGATAGAGGGGTGTTTATGATGTCAATTTTAAACATTTCATTAGTCCTTACTTAAACCAAGGCCGTAATTCCCATTACGCACATTACGTAAGTGCGTAATATAAATAAATCTTCTTTCAAAAATTGTCGATGAATAATCAAAACATCGAAACTACAGCTTATTCAAGCTGTAGTTACGCTGTTTTGATTATTCACCAACGCTAAAATCATAGAAAAGTGGACATTCATCTTTGACACAGTCTACACATCGCCTTTCACCTATATATTCTATGTTGGTAGCCTTCTGAGTGCGTAAAAACTTCAAAATCCTGGTTACGCCTATGTAAACTCTATGTTGTCGGTTCTCATTTGAAATGTCAGGTTGTTTGAATAGCTTTCTGTATCTTCATAAACACATCAACCGCTTACCTAACCCAATTATGTCAGTGAATTCGTGCATTTTTTCTACCGATTTCATTTTGAATGTAGTTGTTGATCTTATCATTTCTAGTGAATTAGGAGCGTTTTTGAATGGTTTTTGGAATGAATGATTGGAGCGCTGAGCAAATGAATTCGAATGGTTTTGATCGGGATGACTATCAATTTCATGATGTAATTAACTGTATATCTAAAGTATCCTGTGATGCAAATATGAGTCATCTTGGAACTATGTAAAAATAAATATTGGAAAAGAGATTTATTTATTAGAAGTCAATCAGAGATCAAATGTCGAAAATGAAAAGAATAATTCGGATAGAAAGACCACGCTTAACTCTTCATCAAGATAAAGGTGAAAGAGTTCGATCTTTTTTTAAAAGATGCGCATTCCACAAAGTCAGATCTAATCATATACATTTTGTATTATCGAGTAGTTCCCCTTTTTTGTTGAACGGGTCACATTTTGATAACTACTTAGTGATGGAAATATTGACATCGTACGTAACAAGATTTCAAAACGGTCGATCTATATAGGGGCCAATTCTTCATGAAAGAATAATTAAGCCTATTGTTGCTTCGTATTTCTAACAGTTACAAACAAGCGGATAGTAAAGATTCGGGCTACACTTGTCAAAATTCTCTATTATGGAAACGTTTTAAGTAAACGCCCCCATAAAAGAAGATTTGGGGAAACATGGTCCTACTATATGATAGTCTTTACAGATGAGTTCGCTCTTGAAGAATTAGCACATATTTCAAAACAAGAAACGAAAAATTTCTTTCATCCATAAAGGTTTCATAGAAATAAAAAATAGTCACTCGACATTGGTTCATGATAATGGGTGCCATTTGGAAGTTATGGCTAATGGCTGGAGGTGAACCAAAAAGATAAGTATTCGAACGACCTGTCACGTGCTCGTCTCGTCCAATGACGCTGTGTTACCATTATGTTCTTGTAGGTACATAGTCAAACCTTCACTCATATATCTCACGGCGTACGAGAGCAAGTCTTCCCAACTATCCTTCACTTCCGTTATAAATTCCTCAGCAATAACTGACTCTAACACCGACAACATGCTGGCGGTGAACACGTGAAAATATTCCTCTTTAAAATTATCCAGGGTTCCGTGTTTAGCACCAAGCAATAACAAGACTTTTTCCGTCTCTTCACGGCTCGAATCGATGTGTTCCATGATATCACTGAAAGTCTGCATATATCTGTCTACATGCTGTAAAAACTTCGGGTTGTTGAGTATTTCTTCATCTCCCATATCACTATAAAAGAATATAAAATAGTAACCAAAATATAGAGAATAATACGTTAGTGTCAATAAATAACAATGTTATCTGGTCGAGGTTGGGAGAATTTATCATGACGAGGCTCTGCCGGGTCATGATAATTTCTCACAGCCGAGACAAGATAATATTGTTATTTTTTAGACACCCACATGTTATTCTATTTATCATGCAATCATTTTGCAGCGCTAAGTTATACTTAACCCTTAATAATCAAAGAAATTCATTGCACGTGTATGCAAATTGTTTCTAAAAATAGACTGACTGATATCATGTTATGTTATCATGCAGGTGATATCAGGTCAATATAGGCTTCATCGCATGATAAAGTCAGTTACCGCGCTACGGTCGTGCTTTTTAAAATAAGTTAAATCGTATTCAAAATTCATTGATTGAAATCTAAATAAACCGAAAACCTAAATAATCGCTCAGTCTCGACGACTGGAGTACCTAACTGGTCCCTGGTATTTCTCACACCAGTATTTCAAATATATCTTTTCCTAATATCCAGCTCCTATTCATCACAGAGTTGCGATTATTAATCCATTGGTGGTAGACAAAGCCTTAAATGGAAGAGTTGCATACAACTAATGTTATGCGAACATAACCGTACGTTTACACTATGTTCCAGGTGACCACTGCGGCCACGGAAGTTCTAAACGTATCACGACATAGAAGTTTGGCCACGTTTGACTTGAAATTCAAGTTCAAATAAGTTTCGTTACGTTTTCCCACTGTCTATCAAGGTATTCGTAAAAATCCGTGGGTTGAACCGAGCTGCTGAACGCCGGTGATCGCACGGCGTACTACGTTTTAACCCACGGTCTGTTACGAACGTCTGTACGTTCTATCCCGTTCTGTCACGTTTTGATGGGACCTGTCACAATTTGATACGCTTCAAACAAGGTTTCTCACGTTTGACAATATCTGTCAAGGGTATCTACGGTTTACGGTTATGAACACTGGGAAGTTGGGGTACAAAGAGCTGCAGAATTTTATCTTTTCTCGGTGTTTTCAGAACTTTCGATGAGAAAACATGAACGAGCGATCGGGTCAGGGAGTGTATCAAGCTCTTCTTCGTCCAACATTGGTAATAGACTGTGATTCTCGGGCTGAGGCTATTCTTACTGAGTCCTTATACCCACGCCTTGTCTTGTATATAGGTAAATTTGTGCGCCCCGTGCCAGACCGTACTGGAAATTGAATTAAACCATAGCACACCGGCATGTACCGCAATTGAAAGTGACGAAACGGCTTATATACTCCATAGCTCCCCGTGAATTCCGTGGGAGATCGGGATAAAACGTGCAGCCACCCTAAAGCATCAATAGATTGGCAGGAACTAATTGTATCAGACCGTGACTCAACATCATTAGATCGTAAGCCGGATAAAACTGTTGCTTACCGCACCCTACGGACACTGTCTAAGTTTTGTTACGGTCTGTGACGTTACGATGCGTTCTTTCCGTTTAATTACGATGTATAAAGTAGGTCATCAGCGCCGTGGCTGCCGTGACAAATATTTTAACAGTTAAGACATCTGCCACTACAGCCCCGGTGATCACGGCTGGATACGTTTGTCGATCCCGTTCCGCTACGTTGTGACCATTTGTGACCAGTTCACCCTATTTCTACCAAGATGGCTTGAAACGTGGCTGCCGTAGACGCCGGGAACGTATTGTAAACGGTGGGGGGAGGGGGGCAGGTAGCCAAACCGTTAAATTTCGTTCCGATATGAAACTCGAGTGTCGGAATGTGTACGCCAGAGAATCTTTGAAGAGAAGTCAAGAGGGAAAAACATTTCTTTTCGTAACAAGCCATGCGTTCAAGATAAGAAAACGTGTACAAAGTGGTGTACAATTTGCATACACTCTGCCAACACTTTGCAAACATTTTACCACATTTTAGAATCCTGAACGCAGGACAGCCAATATCTATCCTTTCTGCCATTTGTTTAGGTTCATAGACGAACGTACAGTTATCAACATCGTGAAAATAACGAGGTGAATGATTTTAGAATGGTTTTAGAGTGTAGTGAGTTAATTTTTAGCGAAATTACAGGGAGGTAATCAAATAACGCTAATATTGTTCAGGGTTACCTCCCTTGAATTTAGTATTCATACAAGTTCTATAAATAGTTTCCTATTTCTTCAAGAAATATTCAGACGCATAAAATTTCAACTAGGTCATTGAAATAGCGATTTTTTCTATTTATATTTATTTTTAATTAGCTATGATTTATTCAATGTGAAGCGTTTTTGAGTTGATTGAAAGAACGTTATGAATTAATGAATGAAGCGCTAAGTGAGCGATTTAGAATTGAGGTGAATGTAAATTTCACGATGTAACCACACTGTTTTTTGTTTAAGGAGAAACCAACAATAGACAATGTTATATTTTTTATTTGCCGTTATAATGTTAGTTTTTTATGATGAAGTCGGTTTCGAAACCGTATTCTTTTACGCGATGACAAATGACGTTTGCCCGTGTAAAGCCAAAGTCTCAAAGATTGATAAAAATGCCAGTAGTTTTGCGGTTTTTTTTTTTTTTTGTTTTGTTTTGTTTTTGTTTATTTTGCCCAGTAAGGTCAGAGAACGTAGCAACGGAAAATTCGTTGGTCCCCAAAACTCCCCATGCACATGTATCTATATAAAACCCGTCTAAAGTTTGTTTATAAACATTCAAATATCGTGGTTTACCTATAAGTGTCCGTCTTTCGCTGAGCTAAAGATTTTTTTCCCCAACAAAGATCAAATTACTCTGACGATTTGATGCCAATTTCTATTCTACCATGTCATTTATTTAATTGCTGCTATAAGTTTTAAAACGATATCTCTTTGACCAAAGTGCCTATCGATTACTTGAGTACCGAGGCGATGTTTACTTTGCTAATTGATTCAACGATTATATCAAGCAATAGATCTTTGTCGATGACACTGTGCTAAACTATTAAATTAGCCTTTCTGTCGTTGAGGAACTTAAACCAGTTTCGTATCAAACATCCAGATAATAGGGTTTTAATAGATTAGTCGAATAAAGAATATTTTTGAACTGTTATAAGAATAATTGTTTTAATCACGAATATCTAATTTCACAAGTCAATGGCATTAGCCTGTTCTGTGTTTAGGGCGCAAAAAACTTTTACGAAAGTTAAGGAATTGTATCCGGCTTTGCAGCGAGTACTGTGCAAAACCGGGTACTATTTCTACAATGTTTTGCGAATGTTTTCATTTTGAACGCAGGCTTAGTTTAGCCCAAAGACCTATGTGAGATAGCGGCTGGAGGCTAGGAAAGAATGTGGTGGTTGTACTGGTGATAGAAATACCAGGAATCCATTGTTAGGTGCTCCAGCCGCCGCGATATAACTGAAATAATGTTGAAAGCGGCGTTAAACTCCATTCAATCAATCAATTAGTTTAGCCCAGACAATTGGCTATACACACATCGGCATAACTGATATTTGATCACTGAATAAAACTTTTCAATCTAAAACGCGTATTCTAATAGGCTGATTATATATCAAGTAACCAATATTTCTTTATAACAAATGCTATTGGAAAAGAATAGAATGTTTAATTCAATCGCAGAATGCCTTGTCGAACATTTTTTTAAGAAGGACTGTTGTACCAAGACAGTGGAAAAAAAGGGGGGGGGGGTATGTACATGTAACAAAAAAGTCCATTTTTGCGTGACTTGATATATAACAGGTTGATTACATATCGAATTACCTGAATTCTTTAAACACGCCTTTGATGGCAGGTTCTGTTAGAAATATGAGCCTGAAAATGCTGACGCCATTCTTCCTAGAGTCACGTGACATTAATGGCCACGTGCTGCGCAGAGTGTCAATTTGATTCTCGGTAAATTCCTCTCCGTTATTATTTTGCCCTCCATTTTCCTTGTCCCCCGATTGTTTGCTGGCTTCACACCCCATCACTGTTAGACGGTAATGTCATGTTTCGCTTTGTACGAGTTCAAAGATATCGTTGTTCTTATTTTACTTATTTAAAAGTCTATTCGTCCTTGCAGAAGAAAGATCTGTAATGAGAAAATTAAAAAACAAATGGTAATGTACATGTCCAACCTGTATCAAAAACGGAGCCATTATTTGTTTCGGTATAGACCTGCAATTTTAAGTGAGTAATCACAGATCAATTTTACATTGAAAATGATAGGAGATAACGGTTTCTCGAACCTCACTCTTTCTTGTGGAACTATATAAGATAAATTCATCTTTCATTAAGTGAACAAAAAAAGCTACATTTTCACCAGTGAAAATATAGCTTTCGGTGTTCGTCAATTAAAGAATTATCGACCATGGCATGGAAAAACATTTTTAAAAAATATTGAGACCACGTGTGATATTCTCTCGAAGTTATGCGATTCTTGTTGTAGTGGTTGTTGTTGTTGATGTTGTTGTTGTTGTTATGCACCAAATAGAAAACCTTTTTAATCTTACACGAAAAAAATGATTACTTTATTTCTTTCGAGCAAAAAATGGACGAAATGCAAACTTCTAGAATAACGACACAATGGTCCCCACTTAATGTCACAAAATAGGAAAATATTTACGAAAACGGAAGCCAATCTTTAAAAACGGGAAGTTTACCACTTTGGGTAATTCCACTGGTTTTGTGGAAGGAAAAAAACGAGTAACGTTCTTCACAAAAAAGATATATCACTAACCTTTTTTGTTTAATAAACTACACATTTTTTCCCGAAAAATAGTAAATGAAGTTTAGAAACTCAAATCTGTGGTAACAAATGGAGGTTGTGCGACCAAACCCACGTCTACGTGTCATTTTTCCAAGTGATAGAAAATGTTCTTCGAGCTTTATGTAAGTTGATAAATTTAATATGCAACAGAACTGTAACAAATGTCATATTACGGCATTCATTCTTGTGTAACAACCTCATGCGGCAATTGTTCGAAATGTCAGGGTTTTTTCCTTTCTCGACGAGAAGGAAGATTCTTGTAATTTCCTTAACCCTTATCTTCTAAATTCTATTCCTTTCTTAACAAATTGCCCATTCGGGGACAGATCGCTCCAGTTTTGCTCAAACTCTCACGGAAATCTTGAAGTGGATAGCAGTCATTATAGACTAAATTCAGACTGCACGTCTGATCTGAGTCTATACTGTCTGCTAAAGCTTTTGGGTGAAACAGAAAAATGTCATGGCGGTATGAGATACGTTGAAATTACAATCATCTTGAATAAAAGCTTTCCTTTAAGATATCAACTGATGTGTTATACTGGTGTTAGAAATAAAATGAACCAATGAATAGGTCAGCATCCATCGTTATAAAACTGAAGTACAGTTTAAAGTGTCTTGAAATCCAACACAAACAAATAAGGCAATTAAATGTGGATAATGAGAACCGCAAATAACGAATTACAAGTACATAGAGGCCTTACACATAAGGAGCGATATTGACCAACCGAACATCCAATTCTGTGATGTTGTGAAAATACATACGTATATGATCTTTGGTGCTTGGATCTGTCCAGCGTTCAAGATGACAAAACTGTGCAACTGTTTGCAAATTATACCCCGCTTTGTACGCCAGTACACGTGCAAAACGGGACATAATTTATAAACAGTTTGCACCATTTTGTGATACTTAACGGAAGGATGGTCTGGCGATAAAGAACTATCGGATTTCTTACGGGTCATTTTATTGAAAAAAATAGTTGCCATGGTAGGTCAATGCGGCGTTCCTGCCCAGTGACTGTCTTAACGAATGCTCAACTCCCTTTCCAGTGCCGATATTTCCCATTTTGCTTGGTGCTTTGCTTAAGAGGGGACATTGTCCAGTCATACAAATGGACCATCTGATAATTCTGTTAAATTGATGTTTGAAAAAGAGCTTAGTTCCAGTAGAGGTCAACTGGACATCGGATTTCAAACATTATTAGATGTGAAAGCAGCATTATCATTTGCGTTTCAAGAAATTGGCCAATTGAGAAAAGTTTCGACCCTAGTCAGACTGCGCTGTCCGTGCAGTCTGACCGGGGTCGACACTCTATGCACATATTAGAAAGCCCGTTTACGTCTGACGGGTTACATACATGTATCTAAATTCAAGAAAAGGGTTCAGTTGTTATATACGCACATCGCCTCGTGCTGTCAAAGGCTAGAAAGGGATATCATGATATCCCTGGAAACGATAAGGTATAATTACTATTTCTCAGACACGTGAAAAAGTATCACGAAATGACAAACTTCACCATAATTTATAGATATATTTCCGAATGAAATAATACCAGATATGTATAATAAGGTTGTAACAGCCAAAAACCGGTGGTAATTTTTTTCGCGTGGGTTAAAAGACAGGCAATTGATTCATAATCCAAAATTTGTCATAACAGTTAATCTAACAACGTTTGTGAAGAAATTCAGCAATCTTGTAAAGCGCAATTATTGAAGGAAAGTTGTGTACCAATTTGTTCCATGAAAAATTACTTTAGGAATCGACAAAAAGAAAATTGGTAAAAAAGGGGCATGTACGCTTCTTCAGTCATTCTAGCTGAGTTGGTAGAGCTCTGAGCTTCAAACCGTGCCGAGATGTATGCTTCGAGCAACAGGATGACCGAATTTGTAAACGTATTGACTTTAGGATGAGACATTTAAATCGAGGAAACAGTAAAGACTGAAAATGATACATAATGAAATGAAAAAGAGGAGTAATTCATCAAAATCACATTCTCCTTTTCGCACAATGATCTTCTGAAACTCGGTTGATTAAATCTTAAACCTCGTAACTATATAGCTTTCAAGGTTTTAGAATGAATTCAACCAGATGGAAATATGCCTTTTAGAGATGGAACTTATTTCCAAACATGGTAAATACATCTTTTAAATAATATTTCTTAAATCATCAGATGGAATCAATTTCTCATAAATGTTTTGAGGGTCAATTTCAAAAAATTGTTGAAGGTGGTTTTGTATGTAAGTTTCTTTTGTTGTTTATAGAAAGACTATTTTCATTATCTGTTGATCATTATCAGAAGAGTCAAGCCTGTGTAGCGAAGCAGGTGCTCAAGCGCCTCTAGTCATAGTACAGTTAGGACCGTGGTGAAATTGAATGAGCATGTGAAGCGAGTTTTGAACAAAAGTTAAGGGAGGTAATCTATATTAATTATTTCGTTCAAATTTGGGCGTTATTATCGATTTTTTATTACCTCCCATTTAAAAAATCTGCGGGGTTTTTTTTGTGTTTTTTTTTTTTATTTGTTTGTTTGCTTGTTTGTGTCTTCGCGGTCCAATCAGACGCTTAAAATTCGAAAATCGTAGATTGATTTATCCGACTTGAATAAAAGAAACTTTGAACGATTTCGAAATGTTTCAACGATTTAGGAGAGTTTTTTAATGGTTAATTTGAGTGTCTTGAATTAATGAATGAAGTACTAAGCGAGTGATCTATTTGGAATAGTTTTGATCAAAATGAGCGCCAATTTGTCGATGTAACTATCTGTACGGAGATAAATTGAGCATGTGCGTGACATTTCCAACAATTTTATATGAGCGTGATGTACAGACGTTGTGCATCATGGATAACGACAAAATGCAATAAGAATATATGCTGACCACCTGAAGAGGCATTAAGACCATATCTATCCACATAGCGCATAGTGAAGACTCTGGTCAGACTGTGCGGCTGCACAGGCTGATCTGAGTCTTGACATTGCACACAATTGAAATTGTTGGAAATGTCGCGCACAGGCTAAAATAAACATTGTAAAAAGCAATGGCGATACATTTTCTCCTAAGCCGGTTAATTTGAAGTTTAGTATCGGAAAATATTAGAAATTAAAGGAGGCGACACTGCTACATTTCTATAGACGAATCGATAATAATGGATTCCAGGACTATATGGCAAGGTTCATTAAGCCTGAAAATCGCAGTCATAAGTACTGCGACTTGGGACCCCTGCTTTGTGAAATGCTTTTTCTCTGATAAGTAGATGATAAGAGATTCTACTTCTATCTTAATAATTTAAGAAAAAATATCAAAAATATTGCCCCTAAAGATGACGATGAAAAAAAAAACGAAAAGGCTTAACTGAACGAAACCAATCGATTCAAATTTGAAGAGCCATTTGTTTGGGAAGCGCATTGAAGAGGAATTTATTGTTCAGAATATCAGTGATTTATCCCTCATTTTCCATTACCTCGATCGGCATTTAATTAATTCATTTTTTTTATCATTTTACTTTTATTACTATTTCGTTTTTATACACCAACTATATTCATCGTTTGTTTGTCAAAACTATGTGCACGCATTGACTTGAAGGTGCTTATTAAATAAGAATCCTGTCAAAGAAGTGTTTTTAGCATTTTGGGTCGTTAAAGTTCTTTGATCAGTATTCTCGAAACCCTTCTTTATCCCAGTTAAATCGTGGTTGAACGACAAAATATCAAATATAGATATAACTTAAAAAAAAACTGTTTCGCGATCAGTTAGAATCTCATTAACGAAAAAAGGAAATGAAAACAATTGGTTTTCTATTTCAATTTAAATGAATCAGAACGAAATTTCATTAACGTTAAATTCCAATCAAAGATGTTTTGCTTTGACTCTGAGAATTTATTTGAGGTATAATCCATTATTATTGCCCTGGCAGGACGGAGCCTAAGTAACGGGCCGTTACACTTCAGGTTAAGGTAAATCAGCTTTAATTTATAATTATTCACTTTAAAGATAGTCGACATAAATAATTGAGACCTTAAATCGTAGGTTTGTAACCATACCCCTGTAACTTCAGCTTGTCCAAACCGAAGTTACGAGGTTTTGGTAACTACACGACGATATGTGGTTACTTTTCTAAGCACGAACATTTTGGTTTTAGGATAACGTTATTTGCACGCTCGAACGAAAATTGCCGACAAAATTTTGAGCCCAAAATACTCAAAGTAACCTCGCCAAATTACGTCACGACTTAGCCGCGCCCTGTCTGTTGAATAATGTAGCAGAATACATCATGTCTAATAAATCATTGGTAAGGGTTATATTAGAATAGTCTCGTGACAGAAATACAATTTTAATTTGATCTCACAAAGGCGCATTATTGCTTTCATATCCTTAATTGCTTTTTGTAACCTTTGGGAAACGAACTTCCATAGAATTCTCCATCCAAGCATTGTTCGAGTATTGGTTAAAATATCTATTTATTTCGATTTGGAGCTTTTAGGAGCATATACTGGCTAGGCTTCAATCTCTCTTCCTGTCCAACCGCCACCATAGCGCAGTTGGTTAGGCATAAGACTTCCAATCTGGAAGTCGTGGGTTCGATCCCCGGTGGCGGCAAATATCCTTTCCGACGTTTGTCTCTCACCAATGGGTATATAATCGTAAACCTATGTGAGATAGCAGAGGCTAGGAAAGGGTGTACAGGTGAAAGAAATACCAGGAATCCATTATTAGGTGCTCCGACCGCCGCGATATAACTGCGAAATTGTTGAAAGAGGCGTAAAACCCATTCAAACAAACAAACAAATCTCTTCCTGTCCAGCGTTCAGGATGAAAACGTTAGCGAAGCGCTTTCGAAATGATACCTCGCTTTGCACGTATGTGCACGTGCAAAGCGGGGTATCATCTCAAAGCGCTCGCGAAACGTTTGTACATCCTGGACATAGGGCTGATTTTCCATAATAGTACTTGCAAAAAAATGGTCAACGAGATATGCAAGAATGACTGACGGTCTCACTTTAACATCAAACTGGGCTATATATTTACTGCAAAGTCAATTCATACTCTATAAATATGTCACCGAATTTATATGTCACCATCAGAGAGTAGGTGCAATGATAATAATAAATCTTTTAATCTTTAATCTGAAAATTTAATCAAATCAAAAAACACTAAAACGTGATTCAGTTGAACGAAAATCGTCATGCGAAAGGTACAATTAGTAACATCGTTAAATTGACATTTATCGCAATTAATACCATTTTAAATCGCTCACACAGCGCTCCATTCATTCCTCACACTCAAACCATTCAAAACCGATCCAAAATCACTAAAAAAGATAAGGTCAACAACTACATTCAAAATAGATATATCTGGAAAAAAAATCGCGATTTCACTAGCATAATTGAAATTGAAAGCGTCTGCTTGGTTAAAATGTAGAAAATGTATGCAAATTTCATCAAGGGGAGGTAATAAGTATCGCCATTTTTTTTCATCCTGAACAAAATTAGCGATACAGGATTACCCCCTTTAATTACACTCGAAACTCACTCACCGCACTCGTTAGATTTTATTCCACGATCAATCATAAATCATTTACCTTGTCAAATTCACGATGTTTTCAATGGGGCGATTATTTGTAGGATAGAAAACAAAATACAGAAGAAAACTGTTTTCTTGATTGAAAGTAAAACATGAAATCTTTCGGGTATGGTGAAAGTTAATTTCACTTCAATTTTTATATCAATAGACTACAGTTAATAACATGGTGAAATTGACAATGTCAATGATTTGTGAATTATTTCGAAATGAAATCCCAAGATTTCACTTTGTAATAAAATATCGTAAATGTCGCCCAGCAATATTCCTTTATATAGGCGCAGGAATTTGTAAGTCTTTATATTTTAAAACCATTTTTTTAACCATTCGTATACCCTTTTGCTTTTGTTTTTTTTCACATACTTGCGAAAGTTTCATGTTTTATACAGATGCTGTATCGATTCCCAGCATAATTAAGAGAATTCTCGTTTACTATCTCTCATGCACGGGACCTTTCACTAGCATCTTTGAGACAAGACCCGTTAAGTCTGGGCCCGAGGTTATAAAACTGTTTTTGTGCTCAACTGAGAATTTTATCGAGTTTAGAATTTCAATAAATGTATGAGTATAAAAGATAAAATTAATAAATTGTTATCTATAACAATTTATTACTTTTGTCTGTTATGTTTATACATTTATATGAGTATTACAGCAGAATTACGGCTTAAATCGAGTTGGAAAATGAGAACATTTTGAATTGAGAAAGAGAAAAGTTTTATTACCTCGGGGCCCGAGTCCCGTTTTACTAGACTTCTTTCGAAAAAGATAATCGTAAGTCAAAATCACAAATCATACCTGGTGTTTTCATTCATTGTTCAATTCTGCCTTGCAATATCTCATTTGAATCGTCTTTAGAAGACGATTCCATTAAGGTAATGCATGGTAGAATTCCATATTTAGTTACACCCGTACAAGCAACTTTAATTTTTGAATTACACAATAAATTGATCGTAAGATGTTTAGTAAACCAGGCCCCTGATGTTCTTAACTAGGCTATTCATTTTTGATCTGGCAATATTTGCGTGTAAACGCAGGTTGATTTCAGACGTTAATTTGACGGTCATATTCTAAACAGCGTTTGTGTTTTTTCTTTGTGTGTGCGTTTCTTTCTTTTTAACGGTTCTCGATTTTAAATGCTAAAGTTTCATCTCCGAAAATTATTATTAGAAGAAACATTTCAAAAATGGTGTTCATTATTAACAGCTTTGAACAGAAAAGTCTATTCAAATTAAGTAAAACATAGCTTGTTTCTATCGACCTACAAATACATGAAGATTTGTATAAGAACAATCTTATACTGGTTTCGCAGGATATGGACTACTATTTCACCCAATAACTTTCTAACCTGACGACCGTAGTGATAAAATCAAGGGTAATTTGAACAAACATCGGTTCAATAGTAAGTTTTCAAAATGGTTATCACGTACTTTTAGAGTGTTACTTCAATAACATTTCAATATATTACAGTTTGGAATTTTCTGTTGATTTTGATGACCTATGTACTTCAACAATTAACGCAGGTTCGTGGTATTGGATGTCTCAAAGTTCACAGGTTTAGGTCCTCGTGGTTGATTAGTGTAAGCTTGTCCTTTTGCATGAGATCCAGAGTAAGAGCATTTTCCCGGATGCACGATTTTCTTTCCTTTTTTTTCTTTTCTTTCGATAAATAAAAGATAATTTCTATAAGCATAAAGAAAGCACAATATTATTGGACCTATTCATTTTTTTATTATTGATTATTTTTTTCAACACAAAAGTTATTCTTTCGTTTATTAAGAGAAGGTCTCGTTATTCTATCTTAATCAAGCTGTTGTAACGACGTTTTGGTTGCAGACTAAAGACATTCTTTCCCTTGATGTGCGCTTAAAAGGTACCCCAATAAATCCTTACAACGTTGACACTGTCTTCTGAGATTATTAATTTAGCAGGTTTCAACACCCCGGAGAAGTTATTGGATAGTAAATCTAATAAGAAGTTGACACATTTCCTACACTAGCACTCATTTGGGGACCGATTCCCTAGATAGAAATAGAAGGCAATGTGTCTGTGTAAATCTAAAACCTCGTAACTTCAGCTTTAATCAAGCTGTAGTTACGAGGTTTTAGAAATAAACCAACAGATTTTACCTGAACGTGAAACTTCCAATAATGTCATATATGCTCGTAAATGAAAGGTGGACATTGAGCAGTCTATACGCCTAGAATGCATTTAACCTTTTGCACAACATCTCATTCTTTTAAGCCCTTCTCCTTGCACTTAAAATGTCGATTTTTTTTTTTGTTTTGTTTTTGATTTTTTTTGTTTTGATTTTTTTTTTGTTAACAACTCAAAAAAGTCGTCTGACATTTCTTTAGAACTGAAAAATTCTAATATTTGTCGCCTAGTTATGGTTAGAGAATATTCCTTAATCTTCGAGGTAATATCATTAAATATCTTACTAATGCTCGGCTGGTCATGCTACATAGTAAAATACCGAAATGCGATCGCCCGCAAATTCGGTCTCTCTTTTAAACATTTAGTTTTTAGGGTTCATAGTTATCCCCCGTTGCTCGACATATCGCGTAATATATTCACATTTAATACCCTTTCGTGAATATAAATGTCTATAGTAAATAACAATATATCTTAATCTATTAAAACACTTCTCTATTTTTATTTTTTATTATTTTGTTTTACAATTACTTCATAGACGTGTGCGTGTTTTTCTAATTGAACTACTTTGAATTTCTTTGCGTCTTCAAAAATTGTTTTTCATTTGCAAATTCGACTGGTAATAAATCTAGAAAAAATTGAGAATCCTCGAATACCTTTCTAAAAATACAAAATAAGACAATATAACAAAGAATGGAATAGAATAAAGATTTAATATCTACACTCGGTATTTCAATAGTTCGGCAAAAATTGTCTTTTTCAAGAAAAATGAAACATTAACACTACTATATAATACTAGAAATCGATGCAGCCATTGTCTTCAATCTTATGGAGGATATTTTATCCCATAAAGGAATAAAGGAATTGTTTCAATTATTTGCCTAAATATTGAAATACCGAGTATTTCATTAAATGCAAAATAACATAACATCATTAACACAACCTCATGTGCAGCAAAACAAATAAAGTAGTGATTTTATTTCTTTTTTTTACACATATTTACTTTCTTAAACGAATTGTTGAATTATTAAGTAGCCATCGTACTAAGTAACATTTTTTTTCTTTGAAACCCAATTGCACTATTTGCATAACACATTCATTGAATTATCGAACACCTATAAGAACTCACACAGTCATGTCTCTTATGGTAACGGACCAAATATCTCTGCGTTGTTATTTGGGCGACAAAAACCTCGTAAGTACAGCTTGAATAAAGCTTTAGTTACGATGTTTTCGGTCGCCCACTGCCGATATCACCCACGCATTTTTTGGATGCATGTACGCAATAAAATAAATCCTAGGATGTTAATGTCCTAAGCTTTTTGGAAAGACAAGCACACCATCATAGCCAAATTGAAGAAGCGTCGGACTCTTTGTCTCTCTCTCTCTCTCTCTTTGTCTCTCTCTCTCTCTCTCTCTCTCTCTCTCTCTCTCTCTCTCTCTCTCTCTCTCTCTCTCTCTCTCTCTCTCTCTCTCTCTCTCTCTCTCTCTCTCTCTCTCTCTCTCTCTCTCTCTCTCTCTCTCTCTCTCTCTCTCTCTCTCTCTCTCTCTCTCTCTCTCTCTCTCTCTCTCTCTCTCTCTCTCTCTCTCTCTCTCTCTGGCTCTTTTTTTTCTCTCTCTCTTTCTTTGTTTCTCTCTCTGTGTCTCTCTCTATCTTTGTCTCTTTCTCTTTGTCTCTCTCTCTTTGTCTCTCCCTCTCTGTGTGTGTGTCTCTCTCTCTCTTTCTCTTTCTCTTTTTCTCTCTCTTTCCTCTCTCTTTCTCTCTCTCTCAAATCATCTCGAGCAGCTGAACTTTCAAAAAAGATATAGTAGTACATGTATACGGTTGTGGGAAATACCAGGGATCAATGTACTGAACCACAAAAGAAACGTCGCACTAAAACAATTTTATTTGTACATTCGTCTTTTGGCTGAAAGGCTTATCTTTGAACTTTCAATGGACACTAATTCTCTAAATTGACGAATTATAGCAATAGTTGAGAAAACGGCGATATGTTTGTCTATGTCGAGCTTCCAAATCAGGTATGGCGAAACCAAACTTATTCAAATCTAGGCAGTGGTTGGTAATGTGATCTCTGAATGGATGCATGTGTGTAACGGCAGGATTATGAGTAGTTTTTTGGAGCTTTGTTTGAGACTTATTTCAAAGATACTGTCGAACAACCTCATTTAGTTCTTGGAAAATGGTGCTTTTCTTTTCTTATTTGCTAGTACGAGCGGTTTGTTTCATTTAAATGTTGTATATTCTAATGTTACAGGTGAATATATGATATCCGTCAGAAAAAGCTTCGTTGTTTCTAGTGCATAAGTTCGTTAAATACATTTTTTCCTCTGATTGTAGAAGAAATCTCGGAGACATCTTTATGAAAATGGGCATTGATAATTAAACATTATGGGGACGGTTTTAGCATAATTACCTACTCGAGAAAATATCGATGGCTCAGAGCGAAACGGTTGTAACTCCCTATAAAAATATAGGGAGTTACAATTGTTTCGCACTGAGCCATCGATATGGTACATTTGAATCCGCAAAATTCCTCTGAAAAATCGTCCCATCAAAATCAGTGAATTCCAACGCTATGCACAGCCCATTTAAACTACTAAGCAAAATTTTGATAGAAGCTGTATTTATTCTTTAACTTGGAGTTCAGTTGTATTCATTTTCCCCAATTAGACGGTTAAATATTTCTTAAATTCTTACTATTTTCTACAAATTCAAATACTACTACGTTTCTTTGGTGGTTCAGTATACATATTATTTGAAAAAGAGATGTGTTCTTATACATAACTAAACCGAAGGTCGCATTTCAAAAATGCTCACACGGGAATTATAGTGATCTTTTTTTTATTCAGAGACTAGCCAAGTGCAAAAAGTCTTGACCTGTGGACTGCACATTTTGACTAGGGACGACACTTTACGCGCCGACCAGATTGTCCCTTTCTGCATGAGGGGTCACATATATCAAAGACGCTGTGGGCGTTGGGTCCATCAAATATATGTCTAGACTTTAAATAAATTATGAGACAGACTGTAGTCAAAAAACAGGACCTAGTTTTATCTTTATAGTTGCCTTATAAATGACAGAAGAAATATTTTGTTATTCCCACTTAAGAAACCTCTATTGGAAAAGCGCTTATAAAGTGTGATGTCCGTGGTCTAGAGGTAGAGCGTCGGCCTCTTGACCTATAGGACCTGAGTTCGATTCCGTGGAACGGCTATCGATCTTGGATCTTTCATTTGCTCACACATTCAGCGCGAGTTCTGTTGAGTTTTACAGGAAGCAAAATTGAGAGGGATTAATCTAAGTTGTTAAAAAACTTGTTCCCCAGTCGATGTAAAATAAGTAGGTTTAAACTAAACTAAACTGTAGTTTAAAAACGAGTCAGATAAGAGTTTATGAGCTTGTTTATGGCATTTCCAACAATTTCACATGTGCGCGAGGCACAAGCTTTTAGCAGGTTAGACAGTCATGCGATGCAACTAGAATGTTCTACGACCGCCCAAAGAGTGGTTTAGACATTTTCCATCCATAGGACGTATAGTGAAGACTCTGAACAGACTGTTCGCATGCACTATATGACTATGGGTTTGATTTGTGCACGTGTGAAATTGGGGAAAATTTTACGCACAAGCTTTATTTATTTATTTATATTTTTTTTTTTCATTAGGCAGGGGTGGGGAATTACGTATTTTCTTTTCTTGTCACTGGACAAGTAACACATTTTTTTTTTCTACTTGTCCAGGAATCAACATGAACTTGTCAGCAAAACAAAAGTGAATACATGTATATATATATTAGAGAAATAATTGTTTTTCAAGAAGAAAATGCTGGAATCCAGCATTTTCTTTATTGAGACTGATTTTCTAGCTTTTAATACAAACAGTTGGCTTATCATCTTCTTACCTCCATTAAGAACCATTCCAAGATTTGTCCTCGATTTACTTGTCCACGGACATGTGGTATAGAAAAAAGTACTTGTCCGCAGGTAGAAAAACCTTGGTTGGACAAGTCAAGCTTGGAAATTTTCACACCCATGTCCATAGGAAGCGCAATGCCTTTTTATCTTCAGACTACCAAAACCTCGTAAATTCAGCTTATTCATGTAATGAGTAATATAGTCGCCTGTATATATCAGGACGATGCTTATATACATGTACATGTATATAATTGCAATTTCTAGCTTCAACAGGAGTTAATAATATAATATTTTAAGGCATATAATTGGTAAATTCAGCTTATTCAAGTAATGAGAAAAACGGTCGCCAATATATATCTCCATGATATTTTTGTACACGTACTTGTATATTTAAAATTGCAATTTTTAGTCTCAAGAGGAGTTCATAAAACAATATTTTAAGGCATAGCTTTGGATTTATCAATAGGCTATATTGGTCATCACACGATGAATAATACATGATGCTATTTAAGCATGACTGACATCTAATCGACTCATTATTTATTGATAGTAGATATTTTACCACTTCTCATCCGTTAAAATGAATTATACATGATCCCATCTCCAGGAAAACCTGCCTAAATGACACTAAAATTGACAATAGCCTTAAACTTCAATATCCTAAAAAGGCAAAATTAATTATTCTCTAATCAAGAAAAAAATAAGAAAAAGAAAAGGATCATTTATACCTGTTCATGTAACATTTTTTTCCACAAACCGAACGAACAATGCACTGACATCAGTTAAGGAAGTTGCTCGGCTTTTCCTACTATTAAACTTTTCTTTAAACCTTATTTTTTAGAAAAATCTAAATGTTAAATTTCGATTTTTGAAAAGAAAAAATAGGGTTACCGTGCTTATATTTTTCTCAGAGCCGATTTTGATTTATTGTTTTGGGACAAATAGATATCCTGGAAGCGATTCTTTTATGTTTTATTCAAAAAACGACAATCCATTCCGCTAAATTATTACAAAAATGGAATTTTTTACTAAACAAAGGAAAAAAATATGACATCTGAATTTGGTCCTTAATAGAAGTTTTTTCCATTCATGTTAAGGGCTACTAATACATGTTTGTCACTAAAATAAATATAGTCCTACTACTTAACTTGTTCTTATATAAATTTGTGATATAATGAGGTATATTTTGATATGATAAAAGTTAGGGTCACAGTCTTACTTTTTTAGAAATTTTGACTCACTCGTTAAAATTTAAAGGGAGCCGTTAATTCACAAAAAAATAATCAAATTTCAAAATATGATTTCTAATATTGGAAACAACAAATATGTTGTTATTTTGGTTCAAGGATATGAGAAAGGGCTTCTCTTTATTTTCATAAGTTTTATTTGCTTTCTCTCTGAAAAATAGGCAAGGAGTAATATTGAATACTTGCTCGTCGTTTTCTCTGAATACTCAAGAATCGGAAAAAATGCCCCCCAAAATTGGTGAAAACAATATTTTTTATTTATGCAATTTTTTGCGTGTTTTGTCAACCATTCGTGCATCTCTATCCAAAAACATAGTTTGAATTTCGATTCATAGTTTTATAACGATCACAGAAACGCAAATGATTTTTTAATGGTGGAAAATCCAAAACCGGATGAGCGGACGTCGTCCTTAGGTGGTAAACATTGAGAAAAATGGAGAATTTGCTTGTTTCAAGCAATTTCTACCTTTTTCTCAATGTTTTCTTCAAAAATTTGAAGTCAATTTTACCCGTTTTGAGTTGATTTGCAAATTCTTTGAAATAAGACTAGTCTAAATTTGATTCATTTGTAGTATCTTGATTAGACATCTGAAATTAAAAGGTGACGTCATTTAGTCAGGGTTTTCTGTATAACGGATCAAATCTAATATGTGTGATCCGTCTCCCGAAATAATACAATCCGGAAAGTGCATGAAGTATCGATCATGGTAAGTCTGTACGATCTTTGAAACTTTTTGTCGAGCCCGCGTACGGTGAACGAGACATTGTCACAACTCCGACATGTCGGTGTATGTGCGTTAGCCTGTTAGTCCATCCGCCCGTCCATCCGTCCGATTTTGACTGGAGCACCCCTCATGCATTTATGGTTGGATAATATTATTGTCCTGTCTGAATTGTCCATAGAAACATATTTAACAAAATAGAAAATAGCTTAACGGGACTGGGACCTTTTTAAAGGAGAAATTTAATTTAATCATATTTAAATCCGAAAGAAAATTAAATGATAAGTAGGTACATAAATTTTTAGCAATTTAACTCTACACTTATCATTTGAGCCAGTTGGTGACATTTCCAACAATTCCAAATGTGCGCAAAGCAACGCTTCTGACCAGCCTCTGCGGCTGCACAGGTTGGTCAGAATCCTTTCTATGTGTTACGTAGATAGGTACGGTCTTAATCCATCTTCATGCAGTCAGCATATTTCATTATTGCATTGTCTCGTTGTCAATAGTACCTAACGTTTGTACCTCGCGCAGATGTATAATTGTTGAAAATGTCACGCACATGCTCATCTATTCCTAAATCGAAATGATCCAGCCCTGGATAGCCTGCACAGACAGCACAGGGTGACCAACGTTGGTACTTTTCGCGATCCCAAGATGGGCCTTTACGCGTTAAAAGTCACAAGATGATACAACATACTTCATGAATTACCTTTTCACTCTCTTACATCATTTCCTCGCTACAACAAGAAATCCTGAATTCAGTTCAAACATTGATAACTCAACAGTCAGAGCACTAATAAAACCAATATTCTACAGACATTTCACTATTCCAGTAGGGTCACCAAATAATATTGTCGTCTAACATTGCCACACTGATATTTACCACCTTCTTATGCTGTAGAGCCGATATTCTACGGTCATGTTCACATAATGATATTGTCGGCTAATTCTTTTCTTGGTGACATTCACCAGACTCCGATTCCAATAGGGAATAGCTATATTACCTTACTTTGGTTTATTCTGACAGAATGTGTTCGCTTTCTTTGACAGTGTTTTCTTATGGTCGATTTTTAAAACCCAATTTATATAAATGTATTTTTCATTATGTAAAATAAGTCAAACCTAATTAAATCAACAATCAGAATTACCATATCGATAAATATGTAAGGAATAGCTATATTACCCTATTTTGATTTACTCTGTCAGAATGTGTTCGATTTCTTTAGGTCATCTATTCTTTAGGTATAGTTTTTCAGGACTGTCATTCTTTTAATCTTAAATTAAATTTAAGTTTTTCTATAAAATAAAACAGTCGTATCTTTCACGTAATCCAGTAACAATATTACAATTATTTCAAATGTTCACAATGTATATACTCTGGCCAGCCTGTGCAGCCGCACAGTCTGACCAAAGCTTTAACTAAGCAATTTGTAGATAAATAAGGTCTCAAAGTTTCTGCAGACAGTTAGTCAATCTTCTTATTACACCATGTAATTGTCTGGGCTGCTAAATGTTTGCACCGAAAGCATGTGTAAAATTGTTGGAAATATCACGCACAGGCTCATTTACCATCTTCTTACGCTGTGGAGCTGATATTCTACGGTCATGTTCACATGATAACATTGTCTACTTGTTCTTTTCTTGGAGACATTTAATGTACACCGATTCCATTTCGGAATGGTTGTGTAGTCATGTTTTCCTTTATTCCGACAATAAGTGTTCGCTTTTTGGAATTTTGGTCCTGTATACTGTATAAAGATAGAGCGAAAAGTGTGAATTTGGAATACACAACAGGGAGTAAAACCATGTTAATGTATTCTAAAATTATTCTGATATCTAGTGAATCGGCTGACTTTCTTTGAAAATGAATAAGATTAATGGTTTTTCAAAACGTCGCATGGACATTAAGATTTTGCAGTTACCTTGAGTTTTTGGGTTTTTTTTTCTATTTCGAAACAAAGATTTATTTAATTGAAGAGCAGACACAGCGCGTAGAAACAAAACAAAACAAAAAAAAAAACTTGACAGAAACATTCGCTATTTGCAATCAGGCAAGAGTGCGGAATTTGGACTTCCTAACTCTTATTTTAACGCAAAACGGGACACTTTTTTGTGAACACTTAAAACCTCATTTGTTGATAATGACATAACACAGACAGAATTAACAGCCGAACAATGAAAATCCATAAAACACATCAATAACCATGGAGTTTATTGACAAGTGACAGCTCCAATACGGACCAATATGGTCTCGGCTCAGAATTCACATCTAGAAATATGCACTTTAAACACGTTCGATCGTTTACGTGCCAATTACGAGTCGTGCATTAGTTTTCTGCAGCGTAGGGGTCTTGCAAACAACGAAAAAGAGAACTTCACATTAGACAATTCTTATTTGTTCCTATAAATAGTCAGACAATTAAGGTAATGTCATTCATCTGTTGTTACCTTTACTAAAGTGCCTTATGGCGCATGAACGATGTCGGTCAAATCGCAGATTAGTGCCGTAATAACTGCGTTTATAATATGACCTACGTTGCAGGAGTGAAATTACCACGTTGAATATTTTTGATATAACACGGGTGTTATTACACTAGTGGAATAAATATGCAAATGAGCTCATGGCGAAAAGCAACGCAATTTTTTAACCGCGAAAATGACGTCACAATGTATATATTGTGACGTCAGTTTCAAGCGGCGTTATAAGTTTCACGGAAAGTTGAAATGCTGAATTTCAAGAATTTTGGCGAATTTTCGAAAAAAAAAAATCGGGTCACATTAGAAATAGAATATAAAATTTGTGCTCATTGAATAAAGAATTTATTAAACTCGTCATAAAAAAAAACAGATAAAAACTCGACACATTCTCGTTCTTATCTGTTTATAGATGACTCGTTATTAAATTCGGTAAACCCTGACCACTCATTCAATATCCTCTATTTATAATAAGACCTTCGGTGCAGTACATCGATACAACACGGTGTTATTACACTGCCCAGTGTGATAAGCAACGCTATATTGCTGCCTTGAATGACGTCATAACGGATATGGTGACATAAATTTAACCATGGCGTTATATGTCGCGCGGAAAATTGTAATAAACGATTTCAAAGAATTTTTCAGAGTAACCACACACAACTGTGTCGTATTAAAAAAAGAATACAGTGGTGTCGCGTTTCTTCGAGAGGGCGAAATCTCAAATTCATGTGAAGTCTGGAGCTCGCCTTCCGGTCCCGACGCGTCTTTTTCAATTTTCTTTTTGGTTATTACTGCACTAACTCGAACACGCGATTGCTCGATCCCTGGAGCTACAATCTCAGTCCCAGGGTCAAGTTTTACGGCATTCCCTCGAGCAAAGGGGTTCGCACCGTTCTGACACCTATTGTTCTGCATTAAAATTAACTTACAGTGCGTATATCGAAAGGTATTGACGATTACCCACCGAAGCATCATAATTACTCTTTTAAGCTGTAGTTCCAATGTTTCGGTAACCCATTGACAGTGTTCGGCCCAAAAACATGGTCACAGATAAAATTCGTTGTTTTTAAATAGTCTTAAATTGTTGCTCTTAAAGGGAACACCCTTTCACTTAAAAAATGAGGTACGGAGGAAGTTAGCTCTAAGGAAAACATTTTCAGAAAAGAAGGTATTGCTTGCAACCCCTCATTTCTTCTGACCGATTAAACGTCTAAAATGTTGTCATTTTTAAATTAGGATAGCTACATAAAATACAAAGATAAAATTAAAATGCAGTGAAAACGTCTTCACAAAGGACAATCTGCTTACTGGCATTAACTCGAATCATGCGATGACTCGAGAAAATTGGTCGGTCCCGTGTGTGTTCGAGAAATCGCGAGACCACTGTATCTGTCTATACATTGTATTTAAACAAATTTTGTTTTTGCTCTAAAGCCTCGACAAACTTACACAGATCATCAATACGCCCAACTAAGTATTGCAACCTCATTTTGTGTTTTTAAAGGGAAATTCTATTATCTTCACATAATGAAGAATTCTAGTACCACGCCAACAGTATTTTTGCGAATTGAAGTCCAGCGAGATTCTAAATTGAATCTAAAGGGGCACTACTTTATTTCAAATCTATATAGATCCTACAGGGTGTTCCTTACATAGTAACACCAGTGAACGAAAACTTCGTTCACCAAAAGTGGTAACCACTCATCTTAAAATCAAACGCACTTTGCCTCCGTTATCGATTTTATTTTTTTTTTTTTTTTAAATAACATGAAATTTGGAATGTTTTAATTTAGTCTACTTTGATTTCGTCCACAAGCATTGTTGTTCGGTTTTCGCCTGCATGTAAAACATGGGTAGGCATATTGCTTGAACATTTTCTATAGAACCAATCCCACAAGCGGGAATTTTTAAAGAAAATATTCAAGTCTGCTACAAGAATTGATTGGTTGATGTTTTATGCATCTTTGTAAGATACCTAAAGAATTATTTTGTTTATGGAAGTATTATGGAAGAAGAAGTACAGATGTTCAAGGATTCCCTACAAAAGGACAGTGTAAGTACTGGTGACAATTATGGTAAAATCCTTCTTTCTTACGCTACGAACATCCGAGATCTTTATGGACCTGTCACTACATCTAATGGAATAAGTAATTGACACATTTCGTGCTAGAAAAAAGATACGTATTTTTTACGAAAATACGAATTAGTCAGGCAATTGCTTGTACTGAGGTTGAATAATACTTATACTGAAACCGTCCCTCTTGTGTTATTTTGAACATTTACAAAAGACATTGTGATAATTGATAATCAAACAATATACATACAACCTAACATTTTTATATAATTATATGCACGTTCGCATTCTAATTTAAGAGCTGATTAAGTGCCCTGTGGCCTGTTTCACTAAAAATCTAAACACAAGGTGCGATTTGTAATTTGATTTTTTTTTTTTTTTCATTTTTTTTTATTTATTTACTCATTTATTTTATTATTATCTTTTTTTAAGAAGTTTAGTAAAACGGACCCCCGTTCTTTTGAAGGTCTACATACAAATTACGTTCCTTTAATTGCGTCATCATAAGTCGACAGTAGTACCAGTCTAATCGCATGGTCACTTCTTCGCAAGACGAATTGCGCATTTTCCACATGTGAACGATCGAGTCTTCGTGCAAAATTAGACCAAGAGAATTCCGATTGATCCTAAAGTTTCACCAATGACACGGGCATGCGTTTTGTTTTTGGTTTAATGTTCAAAAAGAATAGGTTAGGAACATGGCGTGCCAGATTACTATTTCATTGCTTATTTTTTCGCTAATTCAAAGAAATTCTAGGTCCAGTTATTATTGCCGTTGAGTGAGCAGTTTATAAACGTGAGAGAATGAAAAGCACCGTGGGGTTTCTACGGTAAATCATTTTTATAAGCCAAAATGATAATGCAGCCCTGCGTTCAGGATGGCAAAACGGTGCATTCTTTTCGCCAATTATATCCCACTTTGCACGTTCACTTACGTGCAAAGTGGGATAAAATTGGCGAACAGTTTGCACCGTTTTTGTCATCCTGAACGCATGGCTGGTAACATTACTTGACGTTTTCTGTTTGATGTAATTACAATAAAAGTGCAAGTCGTGAAGTTTATAAACTTATTTCAAGAGACTGTAGAGTATTTTAAATCGAAGATATGCCGTTTGTTATATTAAATCATCACATGATAAACCTTTTAACCATCAAAACACATTTAAGGATAAATCAATCATAAGGAGAGTGACGGAAAATTCTTATTTCTCGTCTGAAATGTGGTATTCTGCGTTATTAATGAACTGGCAGGGCAAGGCTTAACCGTGACGTAGTTTGGCGAGTTTACTTTTCAATCGTTTGGGTTCTTTCAAATTTTAGTCGGAATCTTCGTTAACGCGAGCAAATATTTGTATCCCAAAACCTAAAGGATTCACGTACTCTGAGAGAGTGAACACATTTCATCGTTTGGTTACCAAGGCCTCGTAACTTCAGCTTGATTAAGCTGAAGTTACGAGGATTTGGTTATTCTGCGTTATTAATGAACTGGCAGGGCGGGGCTTAACCGTGACGTAATTGGCGAGTTTACTTTTCAAAACTTTGGGTTCTTTATTATAAACGCATGCAAATAACTGTGATTAACCTAGAGGATTCACGTGCTTAGAGAGAGTGAACGAGTTTCATCGTTTGGTTACCAAAGCCTCGTAACATCGGCTTGATTATGCTGAAGTAACGAGGATTTGGTTACCAATTTACGATTTTAGGATTCGAGTTATTTGTGTCGACTCTGTAGAAGTAAGTTGTTTTAAATAAAAGCTGATTTACCTTAACCTTAAATGCACTGAACCGTTACTTAGGCCCCGCCCTGCCAGGGCATTAATCATTGATAATACCAATCTACGGTTTAAGGTCTCGAGTTATTTATGTCGAATCTCTTTAAAAGTGGTTTTTTTTAGATAAAAGCTGATTTCCCTTAACCTTAAGTGCAACGACCCGTTACTTAGGCTCCGCCCTGCCAGGGCATTAACCATGGATAATACCTTACTCAAAATAGAATTAACACGTGATGCGAATGAACACTTTTATTTATGTATTATATACTTAAGGACAAAAGTTCTGTCCGGTTTTGTTTCGTTCAACGAGCTTTTACTTTGAAAGATAAAGTTTTGAAAGTATTGCTTCGCAATATTGACCCTATCTTAAAGACTTAGGGACCGTTTTCACCGGCATTGGATCACAAATGACGTTGATCTAGTCCCATCGACGTTAATGACGTTTTAACTTTTTTCACGCTGCATACGACATGGCATAGTAAAGTTTTGCATGAAAGCCTTTTTTAATTGATTATCTCATTGGAAAACACTTTAAAGGTTGGTAGAAAATTAGTTGTCTTTCAGAAATGTTATTTTCATTTTAGGATGCATTTTATTTATTTATTATTATTATATATTTTTTTCAGGTTTGTTGTTGGATCATGAAATGGAGACGTTTTCTGCCATTCTTGGATTAACGAAACTTGCATTTATTTATTAGGCGTTGTTTATAAAGTATTACGTCTTTTTCTGAATTTTATGGTTCTCCAGGATACGTTTTTATGACGTAAGTCATAACATTTGAAACACGTTATGTTGACCCCTTTTATTTTTAAGCAAAATCTATGCTCGATGTCCTTAAGATGGATACTGTGTGCAAGTAAGCATGATTTTTGTTGATTAAATTTGTCCCTCGCTTTGATTCGCGCTTGTTATTACGTCGCATTGTTCTTAGACCGTAGATCAAAGTCTTACAACAACAACAAAAAAAACAATGTAGATTGATTGCCTATGGCATCGGGCAACTTTTCATAACGTCATCCACTCTACCTCGGAACAATAATTTAATTGTAACACGAAACACAATGAGATAACTGTATGTTGCTGTTGTTGTTTCTGCTGATTTTGTGATTGATTTCTCGTTTTAGAACCTTCTTTTCGTGCCTATGATACACCAACTCTTTTCTCAAATGTGTTACATGACATCAAATGCTAAAATGAAATTTGTGGATAATTGAAAGTGAATGAGGATGAAATAATTGCTGACTTCCGTGCATCGCTACAATCGATACCTTTTTACGATGACTTCCGAGTACAATTTTGTTCGAGTACGTGAAAGCTTAACATAATGCACGCATTCGGAGTAGTGAAAAAGCATTAAATTTATAGGCCTGTTCATAAAAATAACATTACGTTTCGTTTTAATTTTCTAAGAACGATCATTTAACTTTTGTAAAATACAAGTGTCAAACTTGAAATTCACTTCATTCAATAGAATTCCTTAATACTATCCGAAAAACCCAAACAAACACTCATTTTTTTCCATGTCCCAAATTGGAAGTGTGACCCGTCAAGCAAATAACGAGTGTTTGGGAACTCCGTAAAATAATTTTTTGAAAACAAAATGAAACAGAAGAGTTCATCCGAATGACGCATTTCAAAACATTTTTAATGACAGATAGAAATATAATTTTCTTCGGTTGATTGAACATTAGTTAGAAGAAAATTTCTTTCCCTTCACTGTGTAATGACCGAGAAGTTGAGAATTTTAACGTACGATTATTTCGTGCTGTGTATTGATGAGCTGTCACTCAGCTCTGGACGACTGGCCGATGTAGACGTGGCAAATTTTAAACTCATCGATAGATCGGACAATATATTTCGATAAGTAAATGTATAAATCTGGATTACTATAGTATAAACGTAAATGTTTATGTTGATCTACACAGGCCATAGTCCGGGTGCTACTATGCATTTCAATAAAAACATTTATTGAATATGTTTGTTGTTTAGTCCTTTGAGAGAATGAAGTCCGTTAAGGGAATGGTCATTCTCTTAAAATTTCGACTTTTGTCATCCTGCGTAGTCTAACTAAATTGATACTTCACGCACTACCCAGATGGTACCTTTTCCCTTATACACTTCTCAACTTTTGCAAGGGATAAAAGAACGGTAATATTTTGTTTTCTTTGAAATGTATTCATTGAATTTAAAGGATTGTTTTCCTTCCTCTATCAATTTATTAGTTCAACTCCTTTGACTCTTTAAACAGAGTTATGGAAATCACCTTTGCGTCGTTAGTGCGTTCGTTGACGTTTGTGCATTCATTGGCGTTGGCGTTTACGTATCAAATTCAAACCTTAGTCTCATTAAATATTGAAAATATATTCTTGAAACTTGGTATGTCAGCAGCATCATCAAGCTATCCATATTACCAAGGGAGATAGCTATGGAAATAGTTTCGTAAGAGTATTTGCTCCTTCTTTACTTTCTTTTAATTATCTTGCACCTGCAGACAAGTGTTGGCACTCTTACGAGAAATTATGGTGGTATTCTGCACATAGAAAAATTAAAAAAATAACCTTAATAATTGTGCGTAATACAAAATAAATTCTCTTTCGAAAAATATCGACGATGAATAGTTATAACATCGTAACTACAGCTTTTTCAAGCTGTAGATACGATGTATTGACCACTTATCAATGTTGAAATCATTAAAATTATCCCTCGTCACCCCTTGCTCTGTCCTCCATTAAATATTTCCCTGACGTCTACAGTTAACAACATCGTGAAGATGCAAGTTTTCTCAACCAAAATTATTCTTAAATGCTCATCCAGTGCTCCATTCATTCAACACTCACTCAAAACACTCAAAAACGCTCCAAAAATCAAATCAACAGCTACATTCAAAATGATTGTAAAAAGAAAAAAATCGCTATTTCTCTAACAAAATTGAAATTGTAAGCTACTGATTTGTTCTATGAGAAATTGGATGCTATTTATAGAACTTGCATACATGTTTTATTAAAGGGAGGTAATAAATATCGCTAATTTTGTTCATCCTGAACAACATTATCGATAATGGATAACCTCCATTTATTTTCACTCAAAACTCACTTATTCAATTTCATTCCAAAATCAATCCAAAATCATACAACTTGTCTATTTCAAATGGTTGCTAGCTATATATACATTTTGGTAGTTGCAAATTTCGTGCATATGAATTTTAAAATCCTAGATACTTCCATGACATGCGTAATTAATATCGACTTTCCGTGGCACGAGCTACCTGATTACTGATTACCATAACTATATAAAATTAATAAAAAAAAAACGAATAATGACCTCATAAAATATTCTGTATCCTATGGCGAAAATGATAGATCAATTGGAAAAAATAACGAATAGCGTAGACTCAATTTCATTTAGTTCCAAACACACAGTGATTCGAGTTACAGTTCGGAACTTATTTACATTTGTAACGCGTCAAATGAAATGAAATCGTTCTGGGAGATAACAAATATAGAACCTCCTCTGCTTATACTGCGCCAGCTTGCAAGTATTGACTGAGGTTTGTGGGCGTTCTGACGGGCATGGCGGCCCACTCTTAGATTAACATGGCTCCAAGCTCTTGGGAGTTTCGGGGTTACGCATGAGGAGCTTAAATTCCATCCTACAACTCAATTTGTGTTCTATGTTTTTTAGGTCTAGTGGGCGAGTTGGTGAGCCCATGGGCTCATTAGTCCCCTCCTTAGATGGCAAAAGACCACCAAGCTCCTATAAGTCTCGAATTATTATCCAATAGGGTGAACTGATCGCGGATAATCTAAGCATACAACCAAGCCTGTGTGTCTTAGGGGTCGTCTATGTATCGCAGACATGTGCCTCTAAATATAGCTTACATGATAAATAGAATAGCAGGTGGTGTCTTAGATTGTTCATGTTTATCGGGTTCGGCTTCGGAATTCAACAATGTCCACCTAATAAAGTCCAAAGCCCATTCCGATTAACTTGATCCATGTAAGAAACCAAATATTTCTCTTTTTTTCGGGATTCATGTCAAAGCTGCAAATTTCATGGATAGCGGCAGATTAAAAATATATTTTGTCTTGTCTTTTCTAGAGATTGAGTGAACAAAATCACTTTACCGTGCTTTGGTGGAAACCGCTGTCGAATTTCAAGACGAGTCGCGCATTCGTTTTCAACGACATCGCTTTTAACAATATCTAGTCATCGCAATTTCATGTTCTCTACTCAACAACAAGAGGTCATACCGAAGCACATCGGAATCGAGGCACTATGTTCTAAAACGAGGCTGAACGTTTTCTATCAATTCACAAATAAATAAGAGCCTGCATGCTAGATTACTACGCATGTACATCCGCAATACCATAGGCCGGTGTCGAATACCAATATGAAATAGACAAGTTGAATGATTTTGGAATGATTTCAAAATGAAATTAAAAAAGTTAGAGGAGTGTGTGTATTTCCGTTTAATCATTGTCTCAACCGTAGCATGTGCCCATATGAACGAGGTCCCCAAGAAGACGGTTAGTTACGGGGAAAGTACAAGGATACCTGTATGACGAAACTACTGCTGAGATCCGCCATGGTTTTTGGTGGACCGTTTTACGTCTACCAGTGTAAGTTCGAGGGGAAAATTGGGTCAGATTCAAAAAGGTAGTTCCAACCTGGGTTCAATTTTCTTTTCTCCAAGACTTGTTTACACTTGACAACTGTGCATTTTGAAAATGGCATTATACAAGAATTCTATTCAATTTATAAACCGATTAAAGACTCCTTTTAAATGCGAAATCAGCTGCCATTCCTAAACGACGCGTTTAAAACTTTTGCGCAAAGATGTTATTAAACGACAACGAATGTGAAGCAGACGACACGTTTGTGTGGTGCTTTATACCCTTAGTTTTTTCAATGTCTATAACTTTATAAATTAACCAGGTGTGTGTTCTTTAAAGAAGATTGAAACCCCACTAAATAAGATTTTTTTACCACAATAAGGAGATATTCTCGGTTTTTTGAGTGAAAGATCTAAAATGGAACGAACTGGGTATTGCGAAAAAGAAAAGAAAAACATATTTCTTCTTGAACAAAATAAGTCATATTTGATAACCTCCCTTTTATTTTACTCAAACTTGCTCCACACACTAATTCAATTTCATTCCAAAATCCTTTCAATCATCTTGTCAATTTCATGATGTTCTTAACTGTAGCAATGGTCATTTCGAAGTGGCAGATGTGTAAAATGAAAGCCACTAATTGTCAATAAGCTGGCCATGTCGACGTAAAAGAAAAGAGATACATGTGATCATTTACTCCTCAGCAACATGAAATTATGGTAACTTTTGTCCAAGCTATATGAAATTTGGTGAGAAGTAACGGATTATTCAAAACAGATTCATGTAACACTAGATCTATCTCAGAACAAACGTCTGTTTTATGATTGTGATCTTGAAAAAAATACTATTGTTCTAAGGAAAAATTGGTCCTCTACAAGTTTATAATAAACGATGTTGTTTGGTCACCCGGGTTTCCGTACCGCACATTTCAAACAGAGAAGAAATCCGTAAAAAATCATTTTGTGGAAATCCATAGATGTATTTACTTGCAAAACTATTTGGGACTGTTTATCGACAAAAGTTATTGAAATAATGTTCCCGTGCGCTCCATCCAGCAACATCCTTTTCACATAGCTCTGAGCAAAAAAAAAAAGTTGTGGAAACTCATATGATCGGTTCAGTATCATGGAGGACCCCTTTCTAAAGATAAATTTGATGACACTGATGATTGCATAAGTGGTCAGTGATTCTTGTAAAAATGCGACTCATGATTAGCGTACACGAGCAAGACAAAGATGAAATACTAATTTACAAAATTTATGGCCATATTTGATTAGTGTTCAGATATTCTTATTTTCTTTTTCTTCTGGAACGTTTTTGAATGTCAGATTACAACAAATTTCTTGCAGAGATAATGATTTTTGATGAATTTGATTGATAACAATATTGGTTTCTATTGTTCAACTCGATACGTTTTAATGAAAATCCAATTAAACCCCTCTCTAATTGAAACTGGCATCGATCATAAATCCGTTAGAAGCATTTATGAAAGTACTCGCTTTTCCTGGATATAGCACTTCTTCATCGAGAAGTAATGCATTCAAGTTAGACTCAGTAAAAATTCTTCCTCTTGCTGCCTAATTTCAATTAAAGATACGACATTTTGGTCGCTCATCAACGTCCCACGTGCAAAAACCTAGACTAGATCTAAATAAGAATCGGTTACAGACATGATTTTTAAGTGAGAATTTTTTTTTTTTTTTTTTTTTTTTTTTTTTTGAAAAAAAAAAGTTACATTTTAGAAGTACCTTGTAAGGGTAAACGAGGAAAGAAAAAAACACTGAAAAAAGACTCCTCAATTCTGGGAATTTACACGTATTACATTCAAGATTGTTTTAAAATGAATTTCTTTGATTCTGATTTAAATATTTGAATCGCCTTAATAGGGCTGTCACATCTTAACGTTTTAGCCAGCGTGTGCGGAACGTGTTGGATTTTTTATAACACGCTGCGAACACGTCGGGTACGCTATGGACACGTTCCACACACGCTATCGGCACGCTGTAACACGTTGGCACACGTTGCGGTACGCTGAGTATCTCATAAAATTTTGTGCATGCATAATATTTCTCAGCGTGTGCCGAACGTGTTGCAACACGCTCCGCACACGTTCCGCACACGTTCAGCACGCTAGAGACACGCTAGGAGCTCGTTCACTTACGCTACGGACACGCTAGAAACGCGTTCGCCCAAAGTTTAACGTGCTTCTAGCGTGTCTCCAGCGTACTGGGAACGTTTGCATAGCGTGTCTTCAGCGTACTGAACGTGTGTCTAGCGCGTTGCCAGCGAGTTCACAGCGTGTTTCTGGCGTATGGCAGCGTTTCAGTTTTCAATGAAAATATAAAAGTTCTGCTGCATAATTGTCCTGAATGTCTACCATCAGCTTGTCGTAAATAAATAGATTTGTACATGTACGTGTGTATGACCCTTTTGACATGTTCATTTCTGTATGTTTCCTCATGACCAGTCTAAGAATGGATTGAAAACTCGATTATAAGTAGTATTCTCTATATTTGACGATGAACGATTTCGTTCAAGTCATATGAATAAAACTTATGTTATGTTATGTTATGTTATGTTATAAGCTGCTTGTCTTGTCTGCCATATAAATCATTTATGGATTTTCTTAATTTCTTAGATTATCGAGGTGGAGAATGTAGCCTAAATGTGTATTAAACATTGCGTTTATAGCTTTACAAGTGCGTTTGCTCTTTGGTCAGAAGCCGCCACCATAGCGCAGTTGGTTAGGCATAAGACTTCGATTCAAACAAACAAAAACTTTGGTCAGAATAACAATACGTTCGCGAAATACTTTACACATTATACAAACATTTATTCCTCTCATTTGATCATTATCAATTTACCAAAAAAGACAAGTAAATCGCTGTTCCTAGTGGACATAATACAAGACGTGTTTTACTCTATTCTGTTCAGTTCAGAATATTTGATTCTTTTATATGTACTACAAGTTTGATATTTGATAAAGTCATCCTACATGGTAGAGCATATTGAGGAAGAAAGGAGTGTATTGTGACAAGTAGTTCCTTACACTTTCGCAATATTTTTTTAGTAAAAAGTCCCAGAAGCTTTAATCAGCCTGTAATATTATAAGTTTGTTATATGCATGTTTTCATATGTAACAGGTGCCAGTGTATTTTTCTTTTCGTCTTTTCCTATTTTTTTCTTTCGCGTGAACGAACATACTTTGAATTTGAATATGTGTAGTGGCCGGTGGCCTGTTTATATATTAAAAGAATGAATTGGAAGTGTTAATTTCATGCAGAATTTATATTTACATCCAAAACACGCTGCGAACACGTTATAATACGCTAGCAACGCGTTACAAACACGCTAAGCACGTTCCTAGGACGTTTAGAGAACGTTGGACACACGCTCAAGAACGTTGGTATACGCTGCCATACGCTTTCAACGCGTTCTGGACACGTTACTCACACGTTCAAACTCGCTATGAACACGCTACAAGCGCGTCGTGAATTGACAAAAAGAAAATGTAGGTCAGCGTATGCCGACGTTTAACGGACTTAGTCGTTTTCTCAAACGCGTTAGGCACACGCTGGCTAAAACGTTGAGGTGTGACAGGGCCATTAAACACTTATATGTTTAGCCGTACGCAGATATTTTAGGCAACTTACACTTAAGTTTTGTAATTAATTGGGATGCTCTAAATAATTGGATAATTCTGTTTGCTAGACTTCTAACAAAAGTTCTAAATTGTTCAAAGACTCTGGTTTGAGAATGACGGACAACTCGTGTTATTGTGAGGCACGGTGTAACATATTTTGATGTCCCTTTTCAAGTTTTTTTGCGCGAAAAATGACATAACATTTAAGAGTTTTTTTCTGGGGTAGCCATGGAGATCATCTAGAAATATTCACATATTTTTTTTAGATAAAAATGGCATAACTAGTTTGCTTTAGCTTAAGTTGGCCCTTAATATGCTGAATTTAAATTCTATTTTAAACAAGTTTCCGATTTTTTGGGTCGAATAAACCAATCTAGCATGAGTTGTTTGTCGAAAGTGTCTGAGTAGAGAGTAGGAAGTACAGGCTAATATCAGACTGCACGTCTGTTCAGGCTGAGCTTAGTCTGAAGTATCTCTCAAAGTTCTGTGCATAAAAGAAGTTAGTCGTGAACAGAGAATGATTAAGCTAATTTTTCGCAAGGTATAACAAAAGTATGATTATTATGTGTGACCCGTCACGCAAAAAGGGACCATCTGGGAACTCCATTTAATAAACATTTGAAAAAGAGATTGGTTCTAGTACAGGCAAACCAGAGGTCGCATTTGAAAAATTCTTTCACTGGAAGGTACATTGATTATTCTAGAGTCAGAAAATTGGAAAAGTGCGAAAAGTTTCAACCCTAGTCAGCCTACGCACTCTGCGCAGTCTGACTAGGGTCAAAACCTTACGCACTACCCAGATGGTCTCTTTTTGCGTGACGGGTCAAACATAGATTCGTTATGTACTGATTCCCAGTGATGCCGCGAATCTTGTTCGGTTAAATGTTCAAAAAAGACAACACAGTAAATAGATTTACATCTTTATTTGTGTATTTTCAATATACAACATTTTCATTGTAAATATATAAAACTTAACAACTAACAATCATTGAAAACAGAATCGTGAAATTTGAATGCTTTCATTTGCATCCTGAAACGGTGGCTGGTCAGAATAGTATCGTCAAAACAATGTCTTACCATGGCCGCCATGTTGTTTCTGGTATCACATGACCAATTTTATTCTCACTTCCGGTACCAATACTCACCGTTCCGGTTTGATTATGAATTTCATCTGAAGATGATAGAAATGAAAGCGAGTGTGCCGATTCTTCAAGTGATGAACTTGTGTTGTTTGAAATCTTGGAGTTTCCAGATGTATGCGTTAGCTTCGGCATCGGTGCATGACTTGAAAACATCATTGTCGGGCTTGAAATATCGTTAAAGCGATGGTCTCTGAAAAAATGACTTTCATCATTTTGTACCTTTCCTTGGATTGGAGATATTTTCCGTATAGACGGTATTCCGGTGAATGTATTTCCCATAGGAGGTATTCTGTGATTTGGGGTGGACGTCTGTGTAGCCAGTGGGGAAGACCGGACTTGACTTCCGATCATTGATGCCTGTAGATGGTAGCTTATCTCGGCTGCCTTACTAGAGTCGACCAGTCCGTTTGATAGGAGGAACGCGATCACCTGACGTGAACATTCCTGGTACCCGGCTGTATAGGAATGTATGTTGTTTGCCAGAGAAACTTGTTGTTGGCGTAGCTTTGCTATGTGACTCACTGTCAGTTCGAGAACGTCGGCCTTATCTACTCGAGTCAGCGGTGCCGTCTGAAATAAACACAAAACATCGAATTAACACTTTCCTGTTTTACAAAATTTTGGACCTGTCCAAATTCAAAGTTTTGCAGACGAAATTTTAAAAAGGATTTAATTTGAAAAATAACCATTCAGTAGGGTAGAAAATAGTGTGGAAAAAGAAGAAATTGCTTGTCAGAAGCAATTTCTTCTTTTTTCACAATGTTTTCTCAATCATAAAATCACAGGCACGTAAAAAGCAGGGATTAAACAGTAAAGGGTTAAATAACTTTGATTCGTCAAAAAAGACCCATGTGGGAAATCATGAAATTAATAATGCGTGTTTGTTGCAACAAAAATCGAAAATAGTAATGAGTGATGATTACATCATTTCCTCTTGAAAATAAATTTTGCTGTGACCTTTGAATAAAAAATGTCGCACAAAACTTACAGGAAGAAACTTTATGGACGCCAGTGACTTCTCTTTGAGGTTTGCGTTTTCCTAAATTCGTTGTCCTAAGCTTTGTGTAAGGTTTAAAAAAATACAAAACAATTTGATTTTTCCCCCATTTTCTTAGTTTTCAATAGTTCGACACAATTCTACTAGCCATTGACAAGAAAAATATTTTTCCCATTTAAACGACGGCAAAGAGTCGATTTATTACAAGAAATTATGTTATCCCGTGTTTTCCATATTTATCTTTATAATGCTGTCCTTTGTAAAATATTGTTTCGTGTGGTATTCATTGTTTGTAATGGTGTAACTTCAAATATTGCGAAATATATGCAAAATCATTGATTCTCAACACAGAACTTTTCCTCTGTAAATTAGAAAAATGTGCTCTTACTTACATTTTGTTTTATAGTATCGCCGATCAAGGCCCGCAACTGCGTTATGCTTTGATTCATTCGTTCTCTTCTCTTCTTCTCAATCAGGGGCTTTCGTATCTGGAAGAAAAAAAATCTGTGTACGTTGACCAAAATGCCTTCATGGTCAGGTCGATTTCATAAAAAAAAAAGATATTTGGAAAATAGATTCTCGAAATTTGGAAATTATAAAATGTTTTCACAAAATTAGTTTCAAGGCTTTCAAACTTTCACATGAATGATCCCTGGGTAAACTTAAAAAAATCTGCGTTCAGGGTGACAAAACGGTACAAACTGTTTGAAAATCATACCCCTCTTTGCAAGTACACCACGTGCAAACCGGGGTAAAATTTGAAAACAATAAGCAATGATTTGTCATCCTAAACGCACCCTAGCTTTGGTTTGCATGCCTTATTTCGGGTAGAATTTAAATAATATAAGGGAGATCACGAATGCTTTTTGATTTCGTATTTATGCGCAAAGTAAAATTGTTTCCCTTGTTAACGTTGTAAGTTCGGTAATATTGCGCCTTGAAAATAATGTTTTTATGATGATTTACTTGTAATTTTACTCAGTTACTCAAGTATTTATGACTTTTATGCATATATTATAAATAAAAAGTACAGGCTCTAGAGTCTATTAATGTCCGTAGCCAAATCAAATGTGTAGCAGCTATTTTCTAAATTATTGCGGGTATACTTCACATGAATCATTAATTCAGAGAAGTTTTACATATCTCTTTTACTATGCATAATGCACATAACCGAACATATTAAGTTTGTCAAGAAACAGCATATTCTTACCTTCCTAAGATAAGTAGCATCAGTAGGGGAAGCTTGATTATTGTTTCCAACCATCTTTGAAGTCAGCGCTTTTTTTTGTATAAAATCACTTTAGATGTTACTGATAAGATATCAGATTTCGGTATACTTTCAGATTGGTCCGTCTAATCTTATATAGTATCTGTATATTTAACATCTTGACACGTGCTCGATAATTGCCCGTGATAAGGATGTCTTTAATGGGTAGTTCTTTAATTAATTAATTGATGTCGCTAATTAGATGGAGTAAGTGTGTCACGGACCAACAAGGACTGTGTTTAATCAAAGGAAATCAATCAGGTGACAAATTTAATTGATGGCACAATTAGAAAGATGTTCTTTAATTTGAGTAAGAATTATCAAGGTACATTTACACGTTGCACAACTACTCAAAATTGGTCAAACGTGCCAGATAATTTTTCAATTTTTGAATTTTATTTATTTAAAGATAAAGAATGATCGTTTGGTTTTCGAATAAGATCTATTGGTATTTCATATCGTGGGCAACAAAACTTATATTTTCACGAGTGGCGGAGCCACGAGTGAAAATATAGTTGTTTTTTTTTTTGTTTGTTTGTTTGGTTTTTTTTTTTGTTGTTGTTGTTCACTCAATGAAAAATAAACCGGTCTTACACTAAAACAAATGATTATCCTCTTTAAATGGTAATCATACGCAATAATACCGCTTTCGAAGTATATGAAAGTATCAAATAAGATTACACATACTTACCCTCTTTGCAGGTGACGTATCGCTCAAACGCTCCAGAAAGAATCTTGCAATGTCATTTGAAGCAAATCCTTTGCGAGTTCAATAGGTCGGCACTCACAAGCGCTTCGTTACCTTAACCCACGATACCTTACTAGCTTTGAATGAAAGATATTGAAGACGATAAGTCGCACAATATGTTTTTTTACAATTATTATTTTCTTCCCTTTTTTTTTTTTTTTTTTTTTTTTTGATAAAACAGACGTCTTTATTATGACTTGAAAATAAACCGAGTTCAGTAAGAAAGTATGCACTTTCACTTTTTGCATTTCTCTTGAGTTTTACAAAGTTGGAGAAAAATTATGGAGTTAATTTAATACCATACCGTAGTCAAGACCTTTTGAAATTAAAAGTCAAATCAGATTTGGATAAGGTATCGCATACTGCATACGCGCAGACAGAACTTAAATTGATGAGATTTGACCTCCTTACAACTTTTTCTTTGGTAAAAGCTATGTGTTGATGTTTCATTATAGAGTTTTAGAAGCAATTTCAAGCCATTTCCAACACAAGTGTATATTTTTATGGTGACGTTACGTGTACGTGAACGTTGAAAATAGCTACGTTGTTAGGCCAGTAGCTTGTCGTTGAATGGTGCTATAGCGTTCTTTGACATCCTGATTTGCTTATTACAGGCCTTACAGAATGATACTCTCGATTTCTATTGGAACAAGAATGTTCAAACAATTTTAATGGCGTTCTAAATCTGACAATGTTCGATTTTGTTCAACGACGTTTGTTGACAGTCAAACCACGCTGTAGCATCAGAACAGAACAGACCAGAACATACCTTTTATTTTCATCAAAGTACAATGGGGTACGATATGGACAATATACATAAATAACATTATTTGAAATAATTCAAGTACTTCCGGTAAAAAAAAGATAGATGAATGATTGGATTGAGGAAATTTTAGACTCATCCGAGGGATAGAAGCGTTTCTATACAGTTGTAGTTACTATGCCAAGTATTTTGAAGAAAAAAATGTTATCAGTGAAAAACTAGAGGACAAGAACATTTGCCGGTTGGGACTTAAACATCGCAGCTACAGATTAAGTATGATATAGTTACGACGTTTCAATCTCCATTCGATGTTAAAGATTGAAATTTGATCTGTTGTGTTGATAGATGATTTTGTTTATTCTTTTATTTGTTTGAGTTCAAAATAACAACGACATGCATATATTTACATTAAATCGTGCCGAGATACCTATATCCCCAGTTTTCCGTCCTTGTTCGAAGCATCAAGGCATCACGTACAATTTTATTGAAAATGTGATTTTCTGCTTAGAAAAGCCGCAAAGATTTAAATGAATGCATTTTCAGACTAATCATTCGTCTAACGCGTGATGCACATGCAAAACATGCAAATTCAAATGTCCCAATTTAGCAGAAAAAATGCTCATCGCGCATTTTTTGTTTTCAAATATCGTTTGCACATACTCTTTGGGATGGTCATACGACGTTTCATGACGAAAAATTGTGTAATTTCAGAGATATTAAAAATTCAAAAGTGCACACTTTCTTTTGGAACTAAGTATAGACCAAACAAATAGTTCTTATTTTTAAGCTAATTCTTTCTCCTCGCGTGTTGTGCTAAACAGGATTTAAGCCCTGAGAGTAAATTTTAAGGAATAGAATGATAAAATGCACAATACAGGCATTTATGAATTAACACAACCCATTGAACCCATTCAGTTTGAAAAGCCGGGTCAAGTTATGTTTTTTTTCTATATTACAGATTTTCCAAATTTACCCTATTTGCGTAATGTATAAGAAAAATTATATTCTCAAATGTTACTCATCACGTAAACAGACGGACTATCTAGAATTTCCGTAAACTTAATATCTGAAAAAATATGGGGCCTAGAGGCCAACCGAAGGTAGCATTTCAAAAAATTCTTTAACAGATAGGTTAACTGTTCATTCTCGATTCAGAAAATCAGTCAAGTTTTAAAAAGTCTCGATCCTGGCCATTCTGCGCTGTATATCCATGCAGTCTGACGAGATTAGACTCTTTATGTAACCTAAAGCCCAGATGGTTCCGGCTGAAAAATACACCTGTAATTCAAAGTCATAGATTTTTGGGGTTTTTTTTCTGTTTCGACTACCTAGAATATCCACTATTATGGGTCACTTGCGATCGATTCCTGAAAGAGAAAAGGAAAATAACAAATTGGAACAGATTCTGTATATAACAATATGACTTGAACACACCATAGCTCGTGTAAAGAAACATGTCAATTACAGTTTCTTGTCACACAACAAAGATGTACAATGAATCAACAAGGCCAAACAAATATATGTACAAACAAAAAACTAGATAAATACATTTCAAACACTTAGGATAACATAAGAAGCATGTATAAATCAAATTCGCTAATTTGAACAGTGATCTGCATACAAATGTACTGCTATCACTGCACATAAGAGCGAATCCTGGTGTTATGTGTGAAGTGTGGTAAAGAAACATTGATTTGAGAGAAAGTTCTAAGCCGAATAAAGTTTTTAGCATAGGAACTGAAGATAAAACACACAATAGAACCGGTTGTATCGGACACCGTCCGGTTGTACCGAACACAAATGAGTTATTGCCGCTGAGTGGCAGTGGGTATTTATTGACAGTTATTTACCAGTCTTAAAGTATTCCTTTCCAAACCACATCGAAGATGTTGGTAAAAGTAATAATAAACTTGTTTCAGATGCAATTTTTAAAACGAAACACGATTGCTTTTCTCCAGCAATCGCCTCGTAGTTGCATTTTAGCGGTAACTTCACTTTCTAGGAACAATATCTACTTTTCTATGCAATTCTGAGAAAAGAGACGATTTTATTTTACATTAACTATCCTACCATTGTGTGAAATTTCATGCGATAAAACGCTTCAACAGAAACACTATGAAGTTTAAAGTCGTATAGCGAGAAAAAATTTGTGTATTCAAACGTAACGGTGTCAGTAACGGTGTCCGGAGTTAACCACCTCCCGAATGTAACGATGTTCGAATACACTACTTTTTTCTCACTTGACGACTTCAAACATTGAAACTTTTTATATTTGGGGGATTTATTTCATAAAATTTCACACAGAGGTGGGGTAGTGAACGTAGAATAAAATCGTTTGCTTCATTTCCCCCAGAACTGCATATAAAAGTAGTTAATGTTCCAAGAAAGTAAAAGTACCGCTAAAATGCAACTACGAGGCGTTTTCTGGAGAAAGACAATCGTGAGAGGCCTTTAAAACTTCATACGAACGAAGTTTATTATGCCATTTACCAATATCTTTGAGATGGTTTGGAAAGGAACACCCTTAGACCGGTAAATAATTGTCAATAAATACCAACTGTCAGTCTGCGGCAATAACTCAATTGTGTTCGTGATAACCGGACGGTGTCCGATATAACCGGTTCTATGGTGTGTAAAATATGCTTTCCTTTTTTACGTTTATTATTTTTTTTAATTATCTCGCTTTCCATATTCTATTCAAACATCTAAACTATAGTGAATTATCCGTTTTCGAACAGTTTCTGCGTTGGAAGGCCTCTTGTAAAAATTGAGCTAGGTTCTTTAAAATTATTTTATTATTGCTATTTAGTAGCTCAAGTAATTTATACATGGATTTTTTTTTCTAAAGTGTTTATTATTATATTTTTATTTATTTATTTTTTTCGAATCAGAATAAAGAACGTGCATAAGTATGGACGTTATTTACACAAAAATTTAGAGAAAATAATGCGGAAATAATGAGATAAAAAGGAATCTAACTATTATCCTTTATGCCACACGATTTATTGTATACTATTTTATCTAAATAGTAATTTTATCATAAAATGCATTATTTTGTGTCTCACCCATGTGGATTTGTTACTCACTTTGTGCTGTATGAAAATCCTACAAATTTACAGGATCAACAAAATGCATCATTTATTCCATTTATTCCAGTGATACTATCGTTAAAATACATGTATGTTAGTATATCTTGAACATTTTAAATGTGCCTTATTTCCCAGTTAAATAAATTGGATAAAGTCTAAGTATACGCCAGAAAATACACATGATCTGTAAGTACTCCTGAGGAGAGTGCGAAGATATAAGCCTTCCTTTAACTAAAACGTAGCTTCAATATTCAGGTTACAAAAAGGATATTTACTTTCCAAGGTTGTCTACGTCCAGTATGGTCTCCGGTAGTTGCTGGTTGGCAGTTTCTGGTAGTGCCAGAGACACGAACGTCGAGAGAAGGGACATAATTCCGATGATAACAAGGGCAAACGACTTACCGATCACCCCACCAAATTGCTGGCCCTGAAAACAATGAATTGATAAGCATGGTCCAGAAAAAGTAGCGATGGTTCGTTCTCATAGATTGAACGTGAATCGACAATTTTCAATTATGTTTGGAGAAAATCTGACTTCAAAAACCCAAACAAACAATTTTTTTAGTACGTTCAGCCAGAAAAAAAGCTTACTTAAACTTGAAGCTTGGCTAGGATTAGCAAACCAACTCTTTTTCCAACGAAATGAGCATGATAATTTTAAGATATCGTTTTACTGATACATGCACAGTTTAGAAAACCATGGGAAATTTAGGGTCTTTAGGGACTTGTCAAAGGTTCAGGATAAGCAACGTTGTATTTTTAGACTTACCAGTATAACTATATATGGACAAATCATAGTTCCAATACGAGCACACAAAGAGGCCACACCAAGACCGGCGCTTCGAATAATGGTGGGGAACAACTCCGTGGTATATAAATACTGAATACTGAATCCTGCCGTTACCCCACACTTCCCAACCAGAGTCAAGATGGGTCATGTTGTTTATAAATCTATCTTATTGAATTTCAACCTTTGGAAATACAAGAACTTATCCAAAGTGAAAAGTGCTTTTCTACTTCCTGACAAGTTCATTTTTCTAGACCACTTGTCCCTTGACAAGTACCAGTTAAAATTTTGTAATGGTCAGGGTTCCTGTTTGACCTTGAATCAGGTTTTTGACCCCCAAAAATTCTTTTTGACCCTCTGGAATTTTATGCAGGGGGTCATTTTGACCCACTAAGTTTCCAGTGGTGCAACCTATGCAATATGAAAGATAATACATATCAATTGTTTTCCTGATTCTATTAAAAAATCTATCTAAATGAAACCACTAAAACTATTAAGTGTGTTTACACTTTATTGTTTATGTTGTTTCAGTTTTATAGATTACTTTTAAGATTGATGAGTTTTCATGTTTTGCTCTTTTTATGGTCAAGGGGTTAATGACTCCCAAATTTAAAAAGCTAGCACAAGCCCTGATGGTACTACATAGATCTATGAGGTAGAATCAGCATTGTGGAATTCCCTTGTCTGAGTGACACGGGTTTTTCTACCTTGCCTTGGGACAAGTACTTTTTCTTGTGCCACTTGCCCATGTACAAGTAAATACCAGACAAATATAAGAATGGTACTAAGCAGATTTCAGAGGTTGATTTTCATAATGTTAAAATCAAAGGGTAGAAAACATTGTTTTTAATGAAGAAAATGTTGGAGTCCCCCATTTTTTTCTTTGAAAAAATTGTGATCAAAAATTGATTCTTTTTTATCTTTGTGGACAAGTTCATTTTGATCCTGGACAAGTAGATGCCTGGGGACAAGTGGAGAAATTCTGTATTTCCATACTGCTACTAGTAAAATTATCTCAATGTTTATATCAAGTGGGTGAAAATATTGCTTTTATTGAAGAAAATGTTGTGTACAAACATTTTTTCATAAAAACAATTTAAGTTATTTATCCTTTCACCCTTTTCATGGACCAGTTTATTTTACTCTGGAGAAGTAGAAAATCATCTTTCATTTGTCCAGGTACAATTTTTACAAAGAAAATTGCCATGATTCTGAACAATATTGCGCCACCGTCATAGCGCAGTTGGTAGCGCGTCGGACTGTCAATCTAGAGGTCCCGGGTTCGATCCCCGACCGGGGCACTAATTCTTTCCGACTATTTGTCTCTCACCAATGGGTTGATAATCGTAGACCTATGTGAGATAGTAGCTGGAGGCTAGGAAAGGAAGTAATGGTTGTACTGGTGAGAGAAATACCAGGAAACCATTGTTAGGTACTCCAGCCGCCGCGATATAACTGAAATAATGTTGAAAGTGGCGTAAAACCCCATTCATTCAATCAATCAATCTGAACAATATTGCAGAATTATGTTACATCCACCATAAAATTTTCAAAGTTATGATAATGTAATAACTCCTCAATGAGACTTATCCATCCGTGAAGTTTCACAATTCAAGCTTGCATACTTTTTGAGATGTCAAAAATAGTCTACAGAGGGACAGACAGACCGACCCACCTATAAGTTCAAAGCATTATACTGCCTACTCTGCCTGTTAAAAACTTGGCCTGTGTAAAACTCGCCCTGTCGACTCAGCCTGTGTAGCCTAGTTAACGGATTTATGGTTACAGGGAACTATTACATTTTCCATTGCCGACCATTATAACATATTTCCATATAGCTCAGCCCAGAAAATTGATAGAATGATAAGGCTTACCTCAAATTAAAGAACATCCATTCATACATCTAAAAAAAGACAATTTAGTATGGCATGATCCATTTTTTCACTGACTTTTTTGCCCATTTTTGAGATGACCCTCACCTTTCGGATTATTTTTCGGCAATTTCCGTAAAATATACCCATTTGCAAAAATGGATATTGAATCCCAAAAAATATAAAAGATCACTTATTTTTTAATTCTAAATTGTAAATAGAAAGTTCATTTGTCAAAAACAAGAATTTTTTTTTAAATTACATCATTATTGTCCAATCAGAGAGCACCCTTATCTTTTTTTTACTTCACCGTTAATTCCCTGGACAAAATGTGACAGATGGCGGGAAATGTATTGGTTCCCTGTAACCTAAAAAAAATATTTTTGGCGGTTAATTTCAAAATAGTTACATTTTCATGAACCAATACCTATTTCGGTAAAATGCTGAAAATTTAAACCTATTCTGTGAGAAACATACTGAGAAATGAAGGAATCCCTTAACCCAAGTCAAATACAATTCATACAAGCATGCCATATAGAGAACAACTGTAGTGCATTAGTTGTTAGTTTTTCTAAGCTTAAGAACTAGAGTTCAATACATTATTTGAAAGTATTTTCTTTTATGAAAATCATCAACACTCACTTCTCAACACATTGAACACTTTGTTTTTAAAAAAGAAACAAAAAAAATATTTTTTATGATTTTTTTTGTAATTAACCCTTAGCCTTTATTTTTTTTCACAAATTTTCTACAAATTTAGCTTTGAAATGATCTTTTTTCACAAAACTTCCACCAATTCAACTTGCATTATACACAAAAATTTATAGATAACCAGCATTCAAAGAAATAAAAAACTTTGATTGAGCAATTATGTAGTAATGGACACTCTCCCTTAACACTCTTAATACAAAATATCAAGTATAAATCTAGTCCAGAATAGTCTACCTAGGTCCACACTTTACAAGTGTGAAATTAAAGATAAAATATAATAACTGTTTTTTTCTTCACAATTACATGTTACTAGCTCTACTCAGATTCATATGCACCAGAATTTATAGAATTTTATACATTTTTACTTTATTTTTGTAACTATTATTACATAATAGTGCAAAAAATTACTTTTCCTCAAGTTTCTTGCCGAAATGGAGCCCAAATGGCTTGAAATGAGTTTTTTTGTGGAAAAACACACAAAAAAGGGATTATGTCACATTGCTAGAGCAAATTTATGAAAATATTGTTTTAATTTCACAGGTTTAAATAGATGAGTAGGGCATTGAAGTCAGATGAAAAGGGACATGCCTGTTCAACAGATATAAGAGTGCCACATATATTAGAATGGAATGAGCCAAATTCATTGGTGACAGGGTGTTTACAGTGTTTTTTGATAAAATTTGACTAATTAGCCAGAAATCTGACCCTTGAACCTATCATTCTGATAATCTTCATTATAATGATGTACATAGGAACAATGAGCCATATAACCAAAATCAGTTCTAGAGACAACATACAAAGTGGATTATCAAATTGTGTATTTTTTCTTTATTATTCTAATTATTTAACTATGAAAGGAGATTCAAAAAGGAGAAGAAATAAATCTAGTGTTGGACTTTTTAAGTGTGGACATAAACTCAGTTCTGGGAGACCTAAATCTAATAACAATTCTGAGTATGTCCGACCTGATGCGGAAGAGGCGGCATTACTGGATGTGGATCCAGTCATTAACAATGCAATGCAGTCTGACAGCCCCAATCAACATACAATGCTGCTGCGGTCACAACCCAAGCAATCTGAGCCGAAGTCATGTCAAAGTTCAAAATCCAATAAAGAAAGGTAACTGCATGTTTTTTTTTTTTTTTTTTTTTTTTTTTTTAATCAATTCTTAGGCAAGGATATATATCATAGGAAAAAATAAAACACAATAACAATATTGGGTCAAAACTGAGCAGATTTATGATTTTGTTTCCTTAACTAGACGTTGCAGATTCAATTCAAATTGAATAGATTTTCTATAAGCAATTTATTATATAGAAAGAAAAAAAAAAAATAAATAAATGAATTTAAAAAAAAAGGACCCCCCCTTTTTGTTTTTCTTTTATAATAAGGCTGCATCAGTGTCAATGATTAAGTTTGATTTACAGAAATAACTTGGTCTTTTATTTAAAAGTGCACAAAGTCCCTGTTTCCTGCAGTTGCAAGTAGCTGTAATTTTCATTAATTTCAGATTTGAACAAGACTGCTATAGAGTATATCATGTAGAAAAATTGCTTCAGATGGTGAATGAAGTTAATTCCGAGCACCGAAACGCGTTTCCGAAGTGTAAAAGTCACCTTACCTTCGACAAATCAGCAGAAATACAACGGGGTCTAGTTTGGCGTGAGAGAATGATATGTACAAAACCAAAATGTTCATACAAGTCTTAAATGTACAACCTATACACTGAAATCAAAACAGACAAGAAACACCCAGGTCCAAAAACAGCAACAGTTAACATGGGCATGAATGTAGCTATGACCCAAACTTCAATCGGAGCTTCAAGTCTGGCCCGCATCTTAGCTGGGGCCAATATTGAGGGGCCATCCATACGAGGGCTTAATAAAAAGAGCCGTGCAACAAGCCAAGTTATAGTGGCCGAGAATAAAGCTGATATGACCCAGCGCCTGAAACGACTCAGTAAAGTTAATAGATGGCAGGGCAGACCTGACAACCAGATCCCCGTTCAAATAGACGGAGTCTATAACAATAATCTCTACTCCGGAGTAGGCCGTACCCCGTTTCAACCAGCAACACAGTGCACAGTGACTGTGGCTGAAAATATTACCCGTAAAAGACAGATTGTTGCGGTAGAAACTGTCAATAAACTCTGCCCCAAGTATGGATTCCATACCCAACATGATGATCCTTGTGATATGAAGGCAGGCCCCTGCTCAGCCACAGCTAGCATGGAGACCAACATTGGTGACGAGGAGAGATGGGCCAGGGGCTGTCTACAACAACTTTCAAAGGATGGGATGGAGGTAAAATATGTAACCACTGACGGTGATGGCAAGTCCTTCGAAGCCGCACAACAGCTCCATGACGAGGGATTAACTAAAACTAATCCAATCCATCAGCTCGACACAAGGCATCTGTCCGCAAATCACAGAAAGTTCATGAAATCATCTTCTAAAGTCACCGCAATAATGCCTGGAAAAACAAAGGCGTATCGCCTATACCTACAAAATAGATTTGCCCTGGACTTGAGTCAAAGATGTCAGGCAGAACTTCAGAATCTTCTACAAAACTCTAATCTACAATTTCCCATCTTGCAGTACACAAGAGACTTAATTTCTGTAATTAAGCAGTGTTATTCCGGAAACCACAGTCTTTGTGCAATGAAATCTTTTGTTTGTAGAGGAAAATCTGAAGAAAACTGGATCAAAAACAGCATTTTTCTTCCAAAAACATTTAAAATAAATCTTAGCAAGGGGCAGAATGAAGAAACTTTGATGGACTGTATTCAATACAGGTTAGGAGATGACACTGTACAGCTGACTAGACTCAATACAAACACACAAAAAGTGGAAGCTACAAATCGAGCTATAAAAAATTCTTTACCTAAGGACAGAACATTTCCGGCAACTTTTGAAGCAAGGGCTCACAGCGCCATACACCGTGTCAATAATGGTCCGGGAGATTCGTTGCGTAAACTCTGCTCTGCGGCTGGCTGCCCTATTCCTCCAGGAGGTCGGGTTGAGAGAAGGCTTCACTCAATGCAGTCACAAACTGAAAAAATGAAAAGAAGGGCTAAGTCTGTGGCATACAAAATAGCAAGAAAAATCAGAAAACAGCGGCTTTTTAGACTGTATGAACAACAAAGGGAAGAAAAAAAATATGTCAAAAACCAAGTAACTCGGCGACTACGACAGGCTAGATTGAAAGCAGGAAATAAGGGGCAACCGGCGGTAAACACAAGCACGTTGGACCATGCCGCATACACACGCCAACCCAATATTTCACGCAGGCAGTTACGAAAGCAATCAACCCCTACATCAAGTGAAAATACAGGCGGGTTCATGCCCGAAGCAGGATCCTCGAACAGCACACTGACGACGACCAAGGTTATACGAGTGGTGCTCAAGAGTAAGGTGAGCTAGATTGATACATAGTTTATTGTGGCATAAATGACTGACATCAAGACGATTTCCATTGATGTCAGTCTCTGGCAAATATTCATCTTTTTCTATCGCACATAGAAGCCGTTGCAAGCGGACCTTTGAGTTCTTCCCATTAGGCCAAGTAACCCTTTTCATGGGATAACCATCTTTGTCAGTGGAGCCAGTCCACTCTATACATTCCGCCCTATCATCAGAAGGTTTAGAGTGGCTGGCCACACTCCTTTTAACCTTTTCAATGAAATTTTGTGGAAAAGACATCGATAAAACAGTCTACTTAGCTAATCAAAACGAATCGTCTGCTTTCTGCAAATGAACCGGAAGTAATAATTGCTCAAAGGTCGAAAAACATAGTAAACAGAGAGTCCATTTAGGTTACAGGGAACTATTACATTTTCCATTGCCGACCATTATAACATATTTCCATATAGCTCAGCCCAGAAAATTGATAGAATGATAAGGCTTACCTCAAATTAAAGAACATCCATTCATACATCTAAAAAAAGACAATTTAGTATGGCATGATCCATTTTTTCACTGACTTTTTTGCCCATTTTTGAGATGACCCTCACCTTTCGGATTATTTTTCGGCAATTTCCGTAAAATATACCCATTTGCAAAAATGGATATTGAATCCCAAAAAATATAAAAGATCACTTATTTTTTAATTCTAAATTATAAATAGAAAGTTCATTTGTCAAAAACAAGAATTTTTTTTTTAAATTACATCATTATTGTCCAATCAGAGAGCACCCTTATCTTTTTTTTACTTCACCGTTAATTCCCTGGACAAAATGTGACAGATGGCGGGAAATGTATTGGTTCCCTGTAACCTTATATGCACACTTATCAGATAGTTAATCAATGTATGCAATGTACTTCAAGGAGGTGCAAATTCGCAATTGATAAATCTATTATCTTCACAATATTATTTAATACGCATATAACTTGTCATCTTCTTTTGTGCTTAGAAAAAAATAATTTGAAAAACAAATTTGAATAAAAGCTGAATTTGTATTTAATAATGTCTATTTCATCTCATTTTTACACTAATGCCATATAATAGTAAAATAAGATTATTAAAAACCTTTTTAACAAGAGATTATTAATCTAAAAAAGGCAGATAAACTCCTCAAAATATTTACTTTGTATCGTCATACGTGTAGCTATAAACTATAAGTTGACGGGCCGAGTTATTCACAGGCCAAGTTGACATTGAACCACTGTTCTCCAGCAAAGTTTATAAGAAATACTATATCTTACCCAGCAGTGCAGTCACATTCAGCAGAATGAACCTGTCCAGTAACCTTGGATAGGCATATCCATACATTATGGTCTGGGTTGGCCTTGGTGTTCTGGGTAGGGATAGATGGAATGCATTTACATTTAACAAAGTAGTGTCCAAGCTTACTGTCAATTTCGTTGTACAAAATCCCATGAACATGTCGGTCTTCAAAGTACACTTTTGACCTAAGAGGTTTCTTAGTTCCCATTTTCAACACAAAATAATTGTATAAATCACTTTCTGTGAAGTCTGGCACTTTCATTAGATCATCCGTCCATCCATCCAAGCGATTTGGGGGAGGCAAAGTCTCTCCGAGCGGGGTCACCAATTTTGCTGTTTTGCGTACCTCTGAATCTGTCGACGTGATATGGGAATCCCCTCGCGTTTGGAGTTTTCTTACACCTTGTGCCCGTAAAATCAAATCGTTTTTCTTCCCCGAAACATATTGGTTGTGTCTACGTAAATAATCTTGTAGCTGTGGTTTTGTTAGGCTCACAATTTCCGAATCCGTTAAATACGGTACGTTTTCTTTGTCTGCATCCGCCATTTTGTTATCGGAAAATACTACCCAGTGCCGAAGCATTCCGAATGAATCAGGGGAGGTAAATCTGTTTTCGAAAAGGACTATATGATAACGTCATATAGTTTACCTACAATAGAGAAACCAAAATTGTAATTTCATACAATGGCAGATCAGAAGTTTCTGTAAAGAGGTTTCAAACAAAGGAAGTTTCCGATTATGTTGAAAGTTTACTTGAATTTCTCCGCGAAAATTAAACTGTGATCTTATTTTCCATGGTTAATAGATACTTGACACAAGCGATTGCTTTATATACCTATTTTGTCATAGCTGTTTCTATACAATAACGTATAAAACAAAAGATCGGATTATGGAACAATCGCCCGTGGTTAATATGACTCACCCTCCTGTCCGTATTGCAGCGTGAAGAAAGTGGACCCCAGCGCCAGACCGCTGGTAAACATCACGATACAGTACAGTCTACGTCGTCCGACGCGGTCTACAAGTAACATCACGATCACATAGCTCGGGGCCTCCACCAATCCACTGAGGGCAAAATTGAGATAATGGTCCCCGGCAATGTTACTCATGTTGAGAGAAAGGCCGTAGTATGATAGAGAAACTACCATCCTAAAACGAAGATTGAAGGAATGTACAAATTGTTGAGAGCACAAAAATATACAAATGCTCAATAAGTGTGTACCACATGTGTTTGTATGTCTATACAAACTTTCATAATCGCTCGAAATGAAGTGCCTCGGTTTTATAACCGTCAAAAGACATGGCAAATATTATTGGTGTTCGCATACTTTTGTTTTTTTTACAAAGAAAACAAAATTTGCTATATAAGTCCAGTACCACTAAAAGTCAAATCCATAGGAAACAAGCCGAATGCCCGACTCATTTTGCTAATCGAAGAAAGAGAGCAAAGTGATGTTTACCGTAGGATTGGACGACTCAATTATTACTGTTCAATTACGGGCTTTTCCAAGTTTTATTTGCAGAATGTCGAATTGAGCGAAAAAAAATATTCTCAACAACTATATTCAATAATTTAATGAACATTTATACATGTATTACTATACATTAAGTTTTGTCCCGAAATAGTCTTATATATCTCACAGAGTTTCGGAAGTAATGAACTTTAACACATGCCGCCCGAGATTTCCTAATGAGATCATTAGGAAACCTCGGTTAACATTGTGAAAGATCATGAGTTCCGAAATGTTGCGTTTCACAACGTTTCGGAAGTGATGGACTTTAACAGTGTCGACCGAGAATTCCTAATGACTTCATTTGGAATCCTCGGTTAACATTGTGAAAGATCACGAGTTCCGAAAAGTTGCGGAACTATTACGGGTCCACTACCTAAAAATTCTTCATCTGCTTACACTCCCATGACTAAGGGACCACCTGGGAAGTGCGAAAAGTGTCGAACCTTGTCAGACTGTGCGGATTGCGCAGACTGACTAGGGTGGAAACATTTGTCACTTTACTAATTTTTCTGAATCTAGAATAATCACTCTACCTTCATGTGAAAGAATTTTTGAAATGCGACCTCTGGTTGGCCTGTTCTAGAACCAATCTCATTTTCAAATATTTATTTTACGAAGTTCCCAGATGGTCCTTCCTTGCGAGACTGGTCAAAATTTTATCAGTTTGATATTGCCATCTATAACATCTTCATATTTGGACCAGACTAAAATTGTGTCCCCTAACTAGTAATGGTTCAAACCTTTAACGTTGGCGGGGGTTCGGTTGGAATTTCGAGCACAGTTCTTCAGTCATTGTTTCTATAACAAACACAAACAAAAAAGATTACTTTACGTACCAGTTAAAACATGTGAACACTGTAATTAAAGTCATTCTTCCAGATTTGAAGACCTGTACGAAATGTTTCCACGAAGGCTTCTCGTCCATGACAACTCTGTCCAGTATTTTATCAGCAAGGACTTTCCCATTCCATCTGGCAGCCTTGGACAGAACCAGCTGTGCCTTTTCTTTGCGGCCTTTAGACAACAGCCACCTTGGTGATTCTGGTACCAACCTTAATGGAAAATGGGGAACCTTCGTTCGACTGTTAAATGCTAGATTTTAGTTAATATCTTATTCGAAAAAAGCCTATCATGTAATTCGAACAACAATGCATTTAGGGTTAACCTCTTGATCCCATATATATTCTTTTGACAGTGATCATATAGATATATTCCAAGTTTCGAGTGATGTGACGATGATACCAAGACTATAGCGACACCTCGGAATTTCTCGAAAAACAGCAGGGTTTTTTTCAATGAGCCTATGCGTGACAATTCCAACAATTTCATGAGTGCGTGATGGAAACACGTTGAGTAGCCTGGACCATCACACAGTGTATTGAAATTAATTTTGAGTTGTGAATAGAGACTGTAGGTCCGTGGCCATCTATTGAGCGCATAATGAAGACTCTGATCAGACTGTGCGGCTGCACAGGCTGATCCGAGCCTCAACGTTGCGCACATGTTGAATCGTTGGAAATGTCACGCACAGGCTCAAGCGTCTAATTCAAAATTGGAAGAGGAATCATGAAAACAATATATAAGCTTGTACTCTTGAATTTCAAAAGGTGGAGCCACATCGATCAAAAGTTTTAAAAGAAAAATCCTTGGTATCTCATTGAGATTGAATACCCTCATATGGAAAAAAAAAACATATCAAAAAAGTACCCTTTACCTTTCAAAATATATGTAGATGCGCCAATGTATACATTAGAAGATTGAGAAACAAGCTCAATAGGAATGATATTTTAACGTTGCAGACAACTGTTTTGAGTTGATAAAACTTTAATAAAAATATCTTTTGGTGAAGAAAACAGCGTGGACAAGCAATTTCCTCATTTTCCGAAACGTTCTTCGAAAGTTAATGTTTCTTAAGGGAGTATCAAACATCGAGATTTGGTGGGAACGGATAAAGAGTTTCAAAGATTATCTTTAGAATACAATGAAGCCTGTCTTGACCTGATATCTCCTGCTTGAAAACATGAAATGATATCAGGCAGTCTATTTTTAGAATCAAATTGCATATTCATGATCTAAACGAAAACCCCTTCATCAGAATGTCTCGATAGGTTTCATAATATTTTAAGCAATGAAAAATATTTGTCATGATGAATAGAGTAATATATCATTACCCTAAATATCAATATAATCTGGTCTCGGAATCAAGAAATTATCATAACAAGTCAAATCATGATGAATTCTCCCAACCTCGACCAAATGTTAATCATTGATATTTTAATATACAAGACTACCAATCTCTATCCAAACAGTTTGATTTTCAAAATCGACACTTACCACCAAAAGGGCAATAGTATAAGACAGGGTGATGCGATATACAGAGTCAGTTTGTTCCAATGCCTTTCAAAGTATGCCACAGCAGACAGGGCAACTAGACCTGTCACATATGGGATATTAGACGCTATCCCCGGCCACATTCGTTTGTTAATACTGGTGATTTCCATAGCTTAAGAAAGAAGTGTAATTTTACTGGTTATTTTGGTTAAAATGCTTCATTCTTCCCAAGATCAATTATTTCGGTCGATTTTCAGTGAAGTGAGGGTCCGTCGAAGCGACTTCAAGACTAGTAAAGAACTATCCTTCTATGTCTTATAGTGGTATTATGTCATTGATTAGTTTCATTCTACAACCATAGTATTAAGTGCAACTTAAGCAGTTCGGTTTTGTAGTCGCCCACCAAAATTGCACTGAAACGTGTCCTGCGTCCACGATGGCAAAAAAGTTCAAAGCGGGGTATAATTTGCAAACAGTTTGTCATCCTTAACACAGGGCAGTTTCCGTCATACATAGTTCGCTAAGTCTCCAAACACAGATTTCGTGATATCTTGACGCATTCGGGACGTCGACGTCGTTTGGACGTTAAATCCCGTAGATCAGTGATACTTTAATGTTACGCCTCTGTGGATTAACACTTGAGAAAAAATATAGTGGAGAAAGGAAGTAATTGTTTGTTATAAACAATTTCTCCTTTTAACACATTATTTTCCATTTTATTCAAAATTGCAGACACTTTTACCTGCATACTTTTTATTTTGACCAGTCTAAAATTTAAAAAAATGTTAATGGTCTCTCTTATCATCTCAGTGATCTCCATTGGTTTAGAAATAGAAAAGGTATGTTAATCAGCCAACCTTTCCTGGAAGTGTAAAGGGATCTTTCAAAAGAGTTTGTAATAAACAGTTCCGTACGAGTGCAAATGTAAGACAAAGATCAACAGCCTTTATATCCAAACAGTCCTATCAGAGTCTCCATTTTGCCCTCTATAAATAAGTCAGCCGCCGTCATAGCGCAGTAGATTGTGCATCGGACTGTCAATTTAGAGGTTCCGGTTTCGATCCGCGACGGCGGCATTAATTCTTTCCGACTATTTGTCTCTCACTAATGAGTTGATAATCGTAGACCTATGTGAGGTAGCAGCTGGAGGCTAGGAAAGAATGTGATGGCTGTACTGGAGAGAGAAATTCTAGGAATTCATTGTTAGGTGCTCCAACTGAAAAAAATCTTTAAAGCGGCGTCAAACTCCATTCATTCAATCAATCAATCAATCCGTAGATAGGTCAAATTTACTGTGAAAGCCTCACTATGTATTTAGAAGCATCGTGAAATGAACAAGGCAAATGATTTTGGAATAAATTTTAATAAGAGGGGGAGAGTTAGTCTTAACTTAAAGTGAGTGGAGGATATATAATAACGCTTATTTCGTTGGACGAAATAGGTGTTATTCTTTCACCTCCCATTACTGAAATATACGTTCGTATCTCTTTGCTGTGTTGCCACAGGCCTAGCAGGCGCTTTTAAATCAACATTTGTCAATCAAGTCGTGGAATGGTCCAATAGATTTGAATGAATCGTAGCATTTTTGTACAATTTCGGAGCGTTTGGGGGTGATAGGGGTGGGTGTTTTGAATGCTTTGAATGACGTTCAGAACGAGCCATTCGCAAAGGTTTTGGATCGAGATGAACGCCAATTTCACGGTGTTACTTACTGTGCAAGTTGAACATCCTAAGTATTTTATATGGATGTCCGGATGGTTCAATGTTTTGCACGTGAAGTAATTCGTCAGTTTTAACAACAGGCAATCTGTGGGCGACCTAAAAGTCTAGCATATAATAGACTTTAGATTTGACCCCGGCTCTCGATATGTATGCTGATATTTTATATCGGTTCTTTAATCTTAGATTATATATACCCATCTGATAAATACCTTTTGATAAGTTCTGTCTTGTATGTTTATTGTATGTATGTTCTTGGTGACAATCCTATAACTGGATTTTTTTAAACCAATAAAGGAATTTGAATTTGAATTTATAATATTATATTCAAACTGCAGTCACGACACTTTAGTCGTTAACCGGTGAAATTAAGGGAAATATAACTTAGACTTATGATTCATGTAGATTAGAAAAAGAAGTTGAACCTGATAGTATAGTTAGTAACATCCTAAAATTGGCATTTGACTCGATCAAAAACCATTTTAACCCGATAACTAAGCGATCCATTCATTCATTCCAAACACCCATTCAAACCAATACAAACGATCCAAAATTTAAGTAAAAAAACAACTTCAAATCGTTTAAAATGATCGACATTTCATTCAAATCTCCCCATGCTTTCATTGACTGGTGAGGGTTTAAAGTGATTGATTTGTTCGTGAAGACATTCAAAAATAAAAGTACGTAGATTTAATAAAGGGAGGTTAAAATACCCCCAATGTCGTCAAATTGACAAAATTATCGATATTGGATAACCTCCCGTTAATTTCATTCAAAACATGCTCCCCACATCATTCCATTTCATTCCGAAATCATTCCAAATTCATTCACCTTGTCACTTTCACGATGTTCTAAACTGTATCATTGAAATGAAAGACTGACGGATGATAGAAACTGGAAAATGAATCTTACAGATAATGAAGATAGGAATAAAGGACCCGATCGTTGAAGCCCCCTGTATAAAATGTACAAATACAAATAGCCAGTAGTCTGTACAGAAAGACAGTCCGAACGAGGCGACCGTCATCACAATAAACGACACATACACAACTGGTTTACGACCATATCTGAAACGTGAATGAGAACCAGTTTTATCTTATCACTATACAAATATCCGTGTGATATCATCCCGTATGATATTTTTTCATGATATCACATAGTTATTTTTAGAACAATGATATAATGCGGTTATTTTTAGAAACTTGCATTTCAGTTAGAAACATCGACAAAAACAAGATAAATAGAGGTTATAAGATAAATATAATACGTACTTAGTGTATTGTATGAAAAAATATCTAACTCGGTTGTGAGAATTGATAATTGTCTCGGCAGAGCCTCGACAATTTTCAATTCTCCCAACCTCGTTAGATATTTTTATTCATACAAAACACTAAGTACGTATTATATATGAATCGTATTTTTCATTTGGAAGTCGATATGCAAAATCAATTGCCGAACGATACAGGACAGATATGATATTCCGTCAACTAATACTCGAAAAAAATGTCGGATCCAACCAGTCCTGCGTTCAGGATGACAAAACGGTGCGTGTAAAGCGGGGAATAATTTACAAACAGGTGCAAAAGGTAAAATGGCCTGTCAAATTTCAGAGGGAAAGAAAAATAAGCCTGCGAAATCTGCATAGCCATACCGGCGCCGATATTTCTAGGTCTTCAAGTCAATTTTTATTAAAAAAAAGAATAAGGTAATTAGAAAACATGAAATCAAATTACACCAGTGTTATGTAACAAATCCACCAATAACCATTAAAAGCGTCACTTGATTAAAAATACAATTTATCAATCCTTTATATTTTACATCTAAATGCAATTTTGAGTTACTGTTGATAAGTGTTGAATTACAACAATTGTTTTAAGCCTAAATACCAATAAGCTTACTCTTTTGGTGAGTTCGAGAAATACGAGAGCACTGATTTTTATCGTATTTTCATTTCCACAAATTTAAGAGCCCTATCCCAACGAGTCATTGTGTACCAAATAATTCCTTTAGTCTTTTCAATATAATAAGCATTACTGTAGACCCCGGTCAGAACACTTTGAAAGCAGTCCGTGTACCACCAGCCCGCCGAGTATCTGTAGGCACAATCTAGATACGGCCATTCACTCATCTCACGTTCCATGGTCGCAAACTTCATACCGTTGTGGTATTTCAGTGAATTTCCCGCCGTTCCATTATAACCTGTCACTGTAATGTTATAACGATCCGCCTCCGATCCGATCTGGAAATGATCATACTGAGCATAACGCTTCCTACCGAGAAAATCTTCCATATCTATACGAAGTTCCATAGGTTTAGAATCTGTTAAGGCATGAAGGACTTCGTTTCCGATCCAGAATTCACCGTCAACAGTGCCAAACCCGTGTTTATATTCGTTCCAAGTTCGATTAAAATCCACGGATCCATCTTTACGTCTCATGGTGACGATCCAGTCACCCCCGTCCGTGACGGCGTCACAATACACCGGCATCTCAACACCGAGTGATTCGATATATAGATGATAGACGCCAGTACTATTCATCCCTTCGCAGGACTTCGGAGCACTGGTCGTGGAAGTTACATCAACGTCAGATTCAATTGACTTCATCCTTTCTCTAATTGCATTGTCAACGTACTCCTTAAGTTCTTCAGAGGTTTTATATACACTCTTTTCCAGTGCTTCAATTTTGTTTCTCATCTCCCGATTCACTCTTTTCTCTGTTTCAAACTCTTTTGATAAAGCATCATATCTTTTACTGCATCGATCAGTTTCGGCTTGGTTTCTTGAGTCAAATGAAGGGTCCTGCCGTTCTCCGCCGTCCGCCACTTCAAGACGCTCGTTGTCGCATACTTGCGATTTTGCCATGATTGTCGAATTAAGCTTCTCCACATTTTTATACAGAGTTGAAATGTCTTTTGTTATTTCCCTCAAACCATTTTTGACCACTCGTTTGAAATGTCTTAACGGTTTCTTGGCGCGATTTTCTCCCCCACTCGAACATATCCCAATGCAGAAAATAAGAATTGCAATATAAAATGTGTGAACGCGTCGCATTAATTCTACAGCTTATTTCGTGTAATCTAGGTCATAATATGATTTTCAGGCGCGTTTGATAAATTTTCCAGTAATCTAATCTGAGCTACAGATACAGTAGATAAAATGAACTTAAAATCAAATATTTCGACTAAATTGCAGCAAATCATGTGCTTTAGTATTCACTGGAATCGTCTCGCCAAGAGGGTTCAAAGGAATGTCCACAACATAGGTTTTTGTTATAAAACAACAATTTTAGTATGTTTAACTAGACCCGGCCAACATCACGTGACACTGTTGCAGACGAAATCAGGCACTGATCTTGTTTATCCGTATTGATTTTGACATTTACAAAATCATTATGTTCCTCTACAATGAGCCAAAACGACGTATCGTCAGCTTAGACACGCTAGGATATGATACTTTGGTTACTTTTCGACAAGATTTGTAATCCTTTGCGGAAGGATGTTATTAATTTATTTTTTTTTAGTCATTTGTTTAATTTATTCATAAATAAATTCATCCATTTATATCATTTTACTGGTATTTTTGTCTTTCTGATGATAAAATTAACGAAGCCTTTCTCTTGATACTAACCTAAATAGACATACACATATCAAAGAAGGCAATGCAGGATACCATTCAGGCGCCCGCGAGCGCTTAATCATCCCAAATGCTGCCCTAACTAATATGCGCACTTAAAATGTTAACTTACATGTCTGATAACACTCCGGTAACTAACGAACCAACCAACATCCCCCCGTAAAACAACATATCCGCAATAGCAACCCATACTGTCTTGTCACAAACCAAATTATTCTGAAAGTAAGTTTTAAATACTATCTAGAACTATATTTTGTTATGACATTGAAATATATTCCTGAAAAATTTCATACATACGGCGTCATTACCTTTTTCGTTCCATAATATTTGAAAATAAAAGTGTTTCTAGAATTTGCTTGTGCTTTAAATCGTCTGTTGTAAGAAAAAACAATGTGTGCGAGAAACGTCCTTTATTTTTTATCTATTTATTTATTTTAATTTTTAACCAGCGTTAACTCTTATCCCGCTGAATATAAATTTTGCTTCAAACAAATCATCGATTATCGGGACATTTTATTTACAAAAAGGAGATCGTACCTCCGTCACGAACGTACTTTCATACACCGTTTTTTCATAGACGCACTCAAAGCATTTCGTCTTTACTAGTAATGGGACGGGCGTTGAATCGCTGTGCACACTCCTACAATAACAAAGTCTTTCAATAGTGTTTGTTTTTTCTAATGTGGCTACCTTGGAAGTACGAAATGTACCTACCTTGTCAGATTGCATGGTCTGTGCAGTCTAAAGAGGGTAGAAACTTTTTGTAGTTTGTATGGATATAGATTATTTACGACGCGGGTAGAACTCACGTGCAGTTATGAATGAATACCGATGTAAGAGATTCAATTATCTAAGACGCCTTGTAAGCGAGAGGTACCGGGTTTGAGCCACGGGCTAGCTGCCTGTTTTTCTCATTAAGGGCCAAACTTGGACCTAAACTTGTAGCCCGCCGTCTGGGAGACTTGTTTCGATAGATCTAGGGTCAGTAACCCAGCCTAGGACTGTGACTAAGTTAGTTGTTTGATAATCGATGCTTAATTTCAAAATCTCTGAAAAACACTTGTGTTCCTGAAATTCAAGGATAAATTTTCAGTAAAAAGGGGTGTATGTCATCCTGGACACAGGGTAGGTGCAGCGTCACTGTGAGGTGATTTGTTGAATGGAGTTTAACGCCCCTTTCAACATTTTTTCAGTTATATTGCGGCGGCTTGAGCACCAGATAATTGTTTCCTGGTATCTCTCTCACCAGTGCAACCATCACATCCTTTCCTAGCCTCCAGCTGCTATCTCACATAGGTCTACGATTAGCAACCCATTGGTGAGAGACAAGTAGTCGGAAAGAATGGGCGCCGCTGTCGGGCATCAAACCCTAGACCTCTAAATTGAAAGCCCGACGCGCTACTAACCACGCTATGACGGCGACTCGCTGTGAGGTGAAACATCTTAAACAGTAAACCAAACCTGAGTTGATGATGACAAAACGATTCGAACTGTTTGCAAACTATGACCCGCTTTGCACGCACAGTGGAGTGCAAAACTGGGCATAATTTGAAAACAGTTTTTACCGTTTCGTCATCCGAAACATAGGGCAGTTCCAATGAGCATTTCGATTTTGGTAAAAACCACAGTCGTAGGAGTACGTCAAATATAAGAGCGGTATAGCCGAAAATTTACCAACTTACAAGTTTGCTGAATTGCCAAAGACGTTAACGTTGCATGTGTCATACGTGCCGTCGTCCGTGATTGGTATAGTGACATTAATCAACCACCTGTGAAAATCGTTCTGTATATCGTATGTATCATTGTCATATCCTGGAACCTTGCATCTGTAATGAATGAAAAAGAGGTGGCACTTAACCAAACGTAATTTCAGCCCGAATAGCTCAGTTGGTAGAGCACCTGACTTCAAAACCATTGAAGTTCGACGGCGCGGGTTCAAACCCGGGTTGGCACACTAGCAAACTAATTGTCAATTGGACGTGACTTTAAACCGAGGCCCCGTGAGACGGTGCTTTACACCGAGCACGTTAAAGAATCATGGCGGATATCAGCAGTAGTTTCGTCATGTATCCTTGCACTATCCCCTGTAACAACTAACCGTCTTCGGAGGGCGTCGGTCATATGGGCATGTGCTACGGTAGCGACGATAAATAAACGGAAATACACACACAAACGTAATCAATTTTATTTTGTATTGGTGGACGATGTATGGATTATTGATCAAATATTGGCAAACAAAGGATTTTAACTCCACTTTGTTTTCGACAAACGTAAGAAACAAAATTAAGTTGAAAGTGTTCATGGACTGATCTGCTTTCGTTTGTTGTTGCTGTTGTTGTTGTGTTTGGTTTTTTTTAGAGTTATTGTTGTTGTTGTTGTTTTCTTTTTTTCGAATTATCAATTCAAAATTTTCAGAAACGTATCCACGATAGAACAAGGCTGACTTTTAAAAATGAACCTAAAAGCATCTGAAGATCTTACGGAAATTCATTAATATACCGGTAACCCATTTTCTCTTTGTCGAAGGACTTAGGAAATGGCATCCGTGGCGCTTTGTTAGATGCACTTAGATGCACACGCTAACTTAACTTAAGGTTTGGTGTAATTTTTCATATTACATTATAATAAAATAGCATGTGAACTACATATAGTATGTAAGTCGGTTCTGAATACTACCCATGACGTTGATGAGATATATCGTCGGTAGGCGACCAAAACCTCGCAACTCCAGCATATTCAAGCTGGAGTTACGGCGTTATGATCGCCCATCGACAATGTTTAATATTCATGTCAGGCTAATTCAAATTTTTGGACCATGTTAATACATATCATTACATTTTCTTATTGGTAGCAGTATGTTAACGGGTTACTTTCCTTTTTTAACCTTTTTTTAAAACTTGTACAAACATATGCCATTTTACCGTGATTTATAAGGGCTTTTAATTGAAGGCTTCGTCAAGCGACCCCTCCCCCTCCCCCCTCCCCCAACAAATCTAAAAAAAAGATAAAAAAAAAATATGAGACGCTAAAGGTAGTTTGGGGTTTTCCGTATTTTATAAGAACAGACATGCTGTATTCTTAAAAGATCCTTATTTTGCTGTAAATCGATAAAACTCGTCTTATTTGTTATCGACTTTTGAATTCCACGAAACACCTTCCACCAATGGTAAAACGATGTCACTTTATGCATATAATCGTACTTATAAGTCAAACATGTATGCCGGTATCTATGAAATTTGCCTTAAAATACATAAATATAAACGCCCATAAATGTCGTTTTACGACATAGTCAACTTCGACCCCATCGCAGCATTATGATAAAACTTGATGAATGAAAGAAATGGAGGAAAAGAAAAGAAATAAGCTAAAACTCTTCTTCCAGATTTTTTTTTTATCTAGTCAGCAGTTGTGTGGTCTACTTATGAAAATAGCAAGTAAAAGTATATTTCATAAATGAAGAAAACACAGAATGTTCTTCTTCCTAGAAAGTTTTACAAAATAATGTATTTATGTAAATTGCAAACTTTAGATGAAAGCAGTCCTCTGTTCAGTATACAAATAAAATGTTTCCCAACGTTTGGAAATGTCACCCCGCTTTGCATGTGCGTGCACGTGCAAAGCGGGGTCTCATTTCCAAACTGTTCGCGAACTTTTTCATAATGAACGCGGGAACCACATGATGATGACATGCTACACTTCTGAGTCGAGATTGCTAATAATAATAATAATAATATCTTTATTTAAAGAAGGTAAAAACATTAAGACAATCAATTTCAATTAACAATGAGATGAAAAAGTGTCTTTTTTACAATGTTGCCTTCTCTCTCTCTCTCTCTCTCTCTCTCTCTCTCTCTCTCTCTCTCTCTCTCTCTCTCTCTCTCTCTCTCTCTCTCTCTCTCTCTCTCTCTATCTCTCTCTCTCACTCTCTAACTCTCTCTCTCTCACACACACACAAACAAAAACCCAAACTTACATACACATTTAAAACATATTAATCATTGAGCATAAATATTAGTTATGCAATTGATAAAGACAATATTCAGCACGACATATTTTTGAAATTGATAGAATCGCGTACGGACAGACACACTGTTTAACTTAACACACCTAAATTTGAAATAAAATCAGGCAGAAACAGTTATATTATTTCTTGGTTCAATAAATAAGCCTTTATTCTTTTTTTAAAAATGTGAACTGTGTTCGATTCTCTTATGAAAATGGGAATTTTATTCCACACTTCCATACTGGCATAAGAGAACGCCCTTTTCTTAAAAGATGTCTTAAATCTTGAGTTAGTTATATCATGGCGGGAAGCAGATCTTAAGTTATATGTACAATTTTTAGAGAATGAAATAATATCTGTAATGTATTTAGGCGTGAGATTGTTTAGAGATTTAAATATTAGTAGCGCAGTATGATAATTGCACCTGTTATCAAAACTCAACCATTTCAGTTTGGTAAAAAGAGTTTTTGAAGGAGTTCTAATTGAGGCGCCAAGTATGATGCGAGCAGCCCTTTTCTGGAGCATGTTAATTTTAGATAAATTTCGTTTGGTATTCCTTCCCCAAACGGGACAACAATAATCAAAATATGGGAGTAAGTAGGAAGTATAAAATAGTTGTTTCATTTCAAATGTAAGGTAAATAGATATTCTTTTAAGCAAAGCAAGTTTACTGTTTATTTTTAGGCATGTTTTATCAATATGGTCAGTCCAGTTTAAGTGTTTGTCTACGTTCACACCTAAAATCTTATGGGTCTCAACGTTTTCTATCGGAACATTTTTGATTCGTAAATCAAGGTTACAAGATGTAGTTTTATTTCTTGGTCCTATTATCATACATTTTGTTTTACTGGGGTTAACAAGCATGTTGTTGTTCGTGCACCAATTGAGAATACAATCTAAACTACTCTGAAGATTTGTTTGAACTTCTGATAATTCAGTTCCAGATGCGTAAAGCGTTGAATCATCAGCATAAAGATCAAGGTTAGAGTTTTTGATAAATAAGCTTAGGTCATTGATATAAATTAAGAATAGTATCGGACCCAATATAGAGCCTTGCGGAACACCGCTTGTTAACTTTTGTGAAGACGAAAAAGTAGTTTTGTGTTTAATACATTGAGTTCTTTCACTTAAGTAAGACTTAAAAAGTGCCAATGATTTCTCAGAAAAAATTATGCAGTTTTAATTTGTGCAACAGAACTTCATGGTCAACCAAATCAAAAGCTTTTTTGAGATCTACGAAAATTGAACCAATAATTTTTCCGGAATCAATCTCATTTAGCCATTCATCTATTAATCGAATGAGCGCTGATTGGCATGAATGTTTTTCTCTAAATCCAGACTGAAGAGTTTCTAAGACGTTATGTTTGCTTAAAAATGAGTTTAACTGGTTTGCCAAATGTCGTTCGAAAATTTTTGACAAAGTCGGCAAAACGGAAATAGGTCGGTAGTTATTTGGGTCATCTTTTGCTGACCCTTTATGAAAAGGAAGCACATATGCGTGTTTCAACGCTCTAGGAAAAACACCTTTAGCAATGCTGTTATTTATTATTGATGTAATCGGCAGAACTATATAGTCACCACATTGTTTTAAAACATTTGCACTTATTTCATCTATTCCGGTAGCTTTAGATGTGTCTAATTCCTTTATCATTTTACTTACTTCAAAAGGTGTTATAAAGTTAACATCAAAATATTGATTTTTTAATTTATCATGTAAACATGACTTTATATAGAAAAATGAACTTTCATTGAATTCTACTTTATCTACAATTTTCGCCACGTTAATAAAATGGTCATTCAAACAATTTAATATTATACGAGTGTCATCAACTTCGGATCCATGGTATATTAATCTAGAGGGAATGCAAGATGTTTCAACGAGGCCATTATCATTATTTTTTATTTTTCGGAAATTTTGCCATAGCTCCTTTGAGTTTGTACCTTTTTGAATAGCAGTATTATAATAATTTCGTTTACTTTTGCGAATAAGATGTGTTGTTTTATTTCGCATTAGCTTGTAGTTTTTCCAGTCCTTTAATTTGTGATACCGATCACGTTCAAACATAGTTTGTTTGATTTCATCATTAAACCAATTTGGCAGATGGTCAGTTTTTATTCTTTGGTGTTTGATTGGTGCATGTTGCGATAAAATATCATTGATGATTTTATAAAAGAAGTCCAAAGCCTTATCTGGATCTATCTCTGTTTCAATTAGATGGAGCGGGGATGTACTTAAATCTCTATGAAAATTAGTTAATTTAAAGTTTTTAAAGAAAAAAATGAGCTGGTGTGTGACATTTCCAGCAATTTGACATGTGCGTGAAGGGTCAACATTAACAAACATTGACTGCCACGTAATACATGTATAATAAGAAGCTTGCCAGACTTTCTTAAAACACTTTGTGACCTTATCTTTCTCCAAAGCGCAAAGTGAAGACCCTCGTCATGCTGTACAGATACACAGGCTGGCCAGAATCTTTGCTTGGTACACATTTGAAATTGCTGGAAATGCCACGCACTGGGTCAAATGAAAAACCCCTACCTATGGTCCGGAATTCCAAGTAAAAACGCGGGATTTAGAAGGTAAAATCCAACAATCAGGTTCGGAACAGATGCAAGCAAAAACACCCATTTTTGGTACAAGTTGAAACCACCTATTGACTCTAACACGTTGTCAAACGATATGGTCGGTAGACTTGATGAAGCGTCTACCTCCGTCATTTTACAAGTGATATAGATGATAATTGTTTGTTTCGGTGTAAAATCGATTTGTCTTTCATTGAGTGATGTTAAAGAAATGAAGGATTAGTCGATCTTGCACGAAAAAAGATCGGTAATTCTTTTCAGTAATGCATTTATAAGACGAAATATGGTAGTTTAAGGATAATTTCACTGAAAGCGCGTGATTTCTAGGGAACATCATGGCGTCATTTCACTGATATTACGGTGAAATAATCAGATGATGATTTACCAATATTTCTCGATAAACAACTTAAACCATAAGAGAATAAAGAATTATGGTCGTTTGTGCCTTTTGGCTAACTCAACGAGGGTGGGCTTACAATGGCTTCTCGCTGTTTAATGATTTGAAAGACACAACTTCGGATAAGAGGCCAGGAAAATTTTGGTAGTTTCAGACCAATGGCTTTCAGCAGTAAGGGACCAGTAGCTTTTAGGGTTAGAGACCAATAGCTTTCAGAAGTTTAAGACCAGTATTTTTAAGGGGTTAGAAATCTATAGCTTTCAATAGTTAAAGACCAAGAGCTTTCAGGGATTAGAGACCAATAAGAGACCAATGCTTTCAGGATTTAGAGACCAAAAGCTTTCAGAAGTTAGAGACCAATAGCGTTTAGGGGTTAGAGACCAATAGCTATCATGAGTAAGAGACCAATATCTTTCAGGGGTTTGAGACCATTAGATTTTAGGACTTAGAGACAAATAGCTTTCAAGAGTTAGAGAAAATGGTGCGGTTTTGGCAAAATTCGGTTGCAATGAAATAGCTGACGTATAATTGCAAAACATGCTAAACCCGGAATATTCCTGCTTTGGCAGGAGGTGTAGACCAAGACCAGCCTACAAGTTTGTGCAGTCTGATCTTAGCCTTTATCATAGAGTTTGCCCTTTTTTTAAAAAAAAAATTAGAAAAGTATAAAAATCGTATTTAAATATAAATACAACTCATAACTAGTGCATGAAGTGCTTTCAGCTCTTTGATTTTGGTTAAATTTTGCCATGGCGTTAATTCAGCATGAAAAGGGTCAATACATTTGGACAACACATTTTGACATTTTGCTTCGAAAGTTACAGTTGTGCAACGAAAAGGGGTCAAATTCCGTTAGCATGGCTTGACTTAAGTATTAAATATACACGTATCCAAGTACGGGCAGAGACAAAGTTATGTCTACTTTGTCAGACGTCAGGGAATCGAACAGCAATACTGCGGTAACCAATATCATATGGGGGCTACAAAAATGGTCCTGATTAAAATACACAAGTGACCATCACACTAAAAAGAGGACCGTAGTGGCCCTAAATCGCTCACCTGAATGAACTATCAATTTTTTTTAAAAGTAGGTTTAGAAAAAGGATGATAGTTCTGAACAAATTTCAGGTGGATCGGGCAAAAAAGTGGCTTCTGATGTACATACAAGATTTTTCTAAGATTTGACCCTGTGACCTAATTTTTTACCTAAGTTGGCCAAATTTCGAACTCTTCCGAGATTTCATCAAGGCAATCATTCTGACCAATTTTCAGGTGGATCGGGCGAAAATGTGGTCTCTAGAGTGCAAACAAGATTTTTCTAAGATTAGACCATGTGACCTAATTTTTGACCCCAGTTGGCCAAATTTCGAACTCATCCGATATTCCATCAAGGCAATCATTCTGACTAAATTTCAGGTTGATCGTGCAAAAATTGTAGTCTCTAGAGTGCATACAATGTTTTTCATAGATATGACTCCGCGACCTAGTTTTTGACGCCAATTGACCAATTTTAAACTTGTTCGAGATTTCATCAAGAAAATCATTCAGACCAAATTTCAGGTTGATTGTGCAAAAAATGTCGCCTACAGAGTGCATACAAGGCAAATGTTGACGGACGTCCAGGTGGACGACGAACGGATGTAATAATGACGCAGATTTCTTATTGGCATATTCTTTGCAAAAGTCTACAAAATAGTCGCAAAATAAAATTGTTTTCATTGAGGAATGCAACCAATTTTTTCAGACAATTAGAATGCACAAATAATGTTCAATTATTAACAATTATCATCAATTCGGACTTGTGCAGAAATTCGCCTCATTTGGATGGGTAGCGGGGATGTGGAATGGTTATAGAATTTTCTTCATTAAAAACAGTGTTTTCTCAATAATTATCATTCCATTCTTAAGGACAAGTTCATTTTGATACTGGACGAGAGAGAAATCGACTTTTACTTGTCCCCGGACAAGTGGAGAAAATTCATATTTCCACACTCCTGGGTAGCTGTGCATATGATTCCCGAATTTTACCCCCTACGACCCAATAGACCAATTAAGAGGATATAAATTGAGTGGTCATTGAATACCGAATTTATTAAACGAGTCATCTATAAACAGATAAAAACGAGACTGCGCCGAGTTTTATCTGTTTTAGATGACGAGTTGAGTTTTATAAATTCGGTATTTTTTTTTTTTTTTTTTTTTTGCAAATTTTGTTATTCTATTTAAAATATGACCCGAATTTTTGAATAGAGAGAATTCCTGAGCTTTACCGATTCAAAATTATTCTGCGAAACAACAGCCGTTTGCGAAATGGCGTCAGCAAATGGTTATGACGTTATTTTACTACGTAAATATTAGGCTTCTATATATTCTTTGCTCATGTGCATAGTTATTCCACACGTATATTTACACTTGTGTAATATCAACAGCATTGAACGGGTTTATTTCACTCTCGCTACGTAAGTCATATTATAAACATTAATATTGGTCTATCGGGTCGTTTGAGGTTAAATTCGGGACCCTTATTAGCTGGTGGTTGCGGTATGAAATGTTATGGAAGAACTGAATGTGATGAACAGCATGAATCCAGGAGTAGTTCTAAAATAACGCGAAATAACTGAAATACTGTTGATAGTGGCTTTAAACCTCATACTAACCAAAGAATCCATTTTATAGGAGAAAATATATTGTGCCGCTGAATGGAATTTAATTTTAGCATTTTAATAAAGTAACAAAATTAACCTACAATAAAGATAAAAATAAATAACAATATATTCATCAACATACATTAACAACGAGATGGACGGAAATATTGACTTGCAGTAGTGTTAAGACGGTAAAACCGGTGTCACACCTAAACTTGATTTTTTTTTTTTTTTTATTTATTTATTTTTTATTTTTTTTGTAAAAACCTAGTACATGTATATATTCTCTATTTCCTCCATATATGACGAAAATAGAATTCGGAATTTTTTGGCATTTTCCCTGAACGTACAAAACACATATTTAGATGTCTGTGACACCGATTACCGTAATTAGTTTTAATTTTTAAAATACGACCATGATTTCAAATCACAAGAAAATTATTCTGGTTAAGAATACAAGTACAGTAAACTCCGCTCCGAAAGTTATCTCTTAGTTAAAAAGACGCTTATTTCGTTATGTCCGCAGTTTACTTCTATAGGGACGAGTGTCCTTTTCACTGCGTTTATTGGGGTATAAAGTGCAATTGCCTAAGCACATGGCAGATAACGCCGGCGTTGTGTTTAAGCCATCTGCTAAGGCAATTGCACTTTATACCCCAATAAACGCAGTGAAAAAGACACTCGTCCCTTATAATTGCAATCCTCTTGATCGAAGAAACTATTAAAATACTCGGTAAAATATCATAGCTTATAGTCTAATTTCTGCGCGTAGATTACACAATCTATTTTTAGATCGCGTATTTTTTTTCTCGATATCGAAGTTTAATGGCATTAAGACAAGTTAGTCAAATAGTACACAAATAAACGACGCTTTGTCATTCGTATAGGTACTTATGATCAAAAAATAATTTTGACAAGTTATTCTGCATTTTAATACGAAACTATCGTGATCGGGCTTATAGTTGAGAGGGTTGCTTGGTTGTCTTAGTCGACTCGCTGTAAACATTGACTCAGGATCTGAACTGCATGCTTTTTATCATAGATTCTTTCGAAAAATATCTTAATTTTTTAATATATTGAATAGCAATATTACTATGTAGAAGGGGAACGAGGGTTTTTCAAGTTCCTACAACACAAGACTCGCAGATCAAAGGTCGGGGGGTTCCCGAAAGACCTATCACATTTTATACAGAAATAAAGTGCAGTGGATTTCCCCACGTGATGCGATTTAAACTAATCAAAATAAGTTATTTTATTGGATTGCAATTATTTTTGTCGGTGTATCAGCCCGGGAATCGAACCCACGCAGTCGTACTTCAATGGTTTTGACGTCCGGTGCTCTACCAACTGAGCTAATCCGGCTGGTAACCAAAACAGAGGGGGTAAGATGTTAAGGTAGTTATATTTGATAATTTAACGTTAACCCTTGCTTGAACAGCCCCTTAACTCCCTGTGATTTCATAGTTGATAACATATTGGAGGAAAAAGAGGAGATTGCTTGTAACAATCAGTTTTGTCCTTTTCCCACAATATTTTCTACCACATATTATGGTTTGATTATGGTTTGATTTTTTCTTAGTCATCATCGGGTTTAATCCATCCTCTGTAGCTCTTCCCTGCATTCAAGATAAAAACATTCACAAAATATGGTACCCCGCTTTGCTCATGAACTCGCGTGCAAAGTAGGTACGGTTGCTTAAATTTCTCAAACGTTTTGGCATCCTTAGCGCAGGGCTGGTGTAATAATACTTTCATATATAACCAAACAACAAATAATCCTTGATAATTCTCGGGAGAGGCAACATTTCTACTTTCTTAATAAGGTGTAATTGTTGACTAGATTTCACCAATTGCCGACGTATTGATAAACAGCAAAGCGTTTTCATCGACCTGGGAGTTGCTGAGAAATCTTTGATGGTGTAATAAAATTCAGGGTGATCTTTTAACAGTATGAACTTTTTCCCTTCTCTCCTGCACAATTCAACTAGTTCAAGATCGACAAGAGCTCCACAGTTTAACAACATTTCTGGTATTCGGACGTCCGTCGTGTACTGGAGTGACGTTGAAATGACGTTATGTCCGTTATGACCTACATGATTTGGGTCTGCACCGTTCAATAAAAGAATTCGGACGGTGTCGAAATTTCCAGCTCGACACGCTAGAACGAGAGGTGTTGACCCTCGCAGTTGGATGGCGTCGACGTTAGCACCTCGCTGAATCAACAGTGATGTCATTTTTACGTTGCCTTTCATAGCAGCTATATGTAACGGTCTCAACTGCATAGTATCTGGGGCGTTCACGTCGGCCCCTTTGGCATTTGCAACTATTTTAAGCATGTCGTAATTGTTTAAATCAGTCGCGTGCCAAACACAGTTACAGCCACGATCGTCATAAATATTTACGTCAAATCCGCCATTCACTAAGAGCTTCATCATTGTCACATCGCCGTGCACAATACATCTATATATACACGATAACTTTAATCTATCCTTCTTTTGATATTGTTGCAACTCGTAAGCAAAATTATTCACATTTACAATAAACGTCAAATTCACGTCACACTTATTTTTGATCAACATTTGCACAACGTCAGTAGATCCCTGAAGTACGGCGGTCTCTAACAAGGTTTTGCCTAGTCTCTCTGGACGTTCAGTACTTCTAAATGCGTGGTCTACACTCAGCCCTATAGTAATATAATCTTGCAGTTTTTCAAATTTATTTTTCGTAATACAATCGTAAAGTTCGTCCTCCAAATAATCCATGATTGTCGTGGGTATAATCTGACGTTCCTTGTCGCCAGCTGGGACGGAATTAGATCGAGTGAAGCCAGTCATTCTGATAGTCTGTTTGTAGTATTCCCGATCAACGTCTTAGCTGCTCAATTATTCATCGCCTGTTGTGGAAACAAATCGAGGTACAGAGCAACGAGGGACTAACCGCCATCTGTGACTTCGATTATTCTCCATTTCCGATACCTTCAAGTAAATGGGTGCTAAAATTATAGGTGATTGTAATTTTCGTTATCAAAAGAGCAGATAAATAATTGATATCTAACTACTTTTCTCATTCTTAACTGGTTTAAGGGTATCAGTATTAAAATAATGGAGCTACAGTAAAAACTTTCGGTGTATACGCTAGCGAACGGAATGAACAAAAATACTAATTTCGGATGCTTAGAATAAACACTAGCTCAATTTATAAATGGAAATTTGACATTTTGTATAATTTCTACAAACTAGAAAAATATGATTAAGAAAAGAGTATAACTGAGAGATGGCTGAATCAATGTCAATCGAAAACCCTCGGTGATTCTATGGAATAGACATCGAGAATGATAAGGACGCAGACATAAAAGTATGCCATTTCGCACGTTGGTATACATGAAATATTAAAATCAAGATAATTGAGAAAAATAAAAGAAACAAAATGTTTATTTTTCTTTTTTTCTTTTTTTTTTTTTTTTTTTTTTTTTTTTTTTGAAAAGGGGCATATTATAATTTGAAGACAAAACACATTATTTTGCTGCGATTTATTTCAAATTGTAACAGGTCCAAAAGATCTCCATAGATGATCGGAAGGCATTGAACAATTTTGTTTTTTAATCGGGTGTATTGATAAAAGTACCACCAGAAGCCTATTTGCTTAAAACATGACCCAAAATTACCACACTTACGGCCGAGGTACGAGCGATGTTCCGAATGAATCAATGCCAGGTGTTTCGTCAAAAGTTTCAAGTTCTTCGAATAAAAAGAACGTTGGCAACAGAGAGAAGAAGACACCTATCCTCGGTTCTAAAAGTCACAAAATCGAAAGAAATTGTGATTTATCAAAATTTCGGGAATAGAAAATACCTAAAACTGTTGGCTTATTTAATTCTAAAATACAGTTGAGTATTTTTCAAATAAGCGTTTTGAATATTTAATTCATTAGCCAAACGAGGACAGTACTGTTATCTTTCTCACTACGACACAGTAGTGAAAATTACTCCTCCCACTAAATGTTTTGTTTTTTTGGTTTTTTCTTGGTTTTTTTTTTTTTTTTTTTTTTTTTTTCATTTAGGTGTGTTGCAGTTTTTAAGCATCTAAATCTATTTTAAGAGGATTAATGTTTGAGTAATCGCATAAATAATTTCCCAACCATGAAAAGAAAGTGTATGTTTATAAGTTTGTTGGATGTATTATGTCATTTAAGATTTTATACATTTATAAGCATGAGACGGAAGAAGCTCTTTCCAATCTACAGTCACATACAACGGCTTTCATACGCGTTTAACGATGCTCTCAATTTCACTGGAATGCGAGCTGTAGTTACAACGATATGGTCGCAATTTCATAATTTGCTTTTAGCCATGTCTACGACCTTGTCGAGGGGTCATTGCAATACTATTGTAAGTGCCTATATCGGAATAAAGAGAGTGAAAACCGGTCGGTTTTTACTACGATTTTGATAAATCATGCATCGAATTTAACTGCATCCTTATTTGCGCATGTCTATGACCAATACACTTCAACCCAGAAATGATTTTTTGCCGCTTTGGGAAAATCTAGCAATAATTTTACGTTAAATTTTATGTCTTAATCTTCGAGAATTGTGTTTCTCTTTTCTAATAATGCAATGATGTACATGGACACATTTATAGCGAGGGCAGCTCGCGAACGGCCAAAGGCTGTGAGCTCGAAACGAGCGTTTATGGGAGAATTATTCTTTTCTATTCTATTACTACTGTCAAACGAAACAACCGTATCATTTTCCACCCGGAGTGAATTCACTTGCAGGACCGAAAAAAGGTTAAAAATTGTATTAAAAAATACCTTTACGAATCCTTCGTAAATGAAAGATTTAAAAATTGAAAATTGATTTAAGCTATCCCTAAAAACCATGTTTCTATGAATTTTCTTATTTTCTTCCGGAAGCAACATAAACAAAGCCAAAATTGAGGCCGACCGAAGCATTTCACGCGAAAATTCCCACAAAATGTTTATTGGTTTTGACTATACAGAATGAACATCCCTACCTTTAATAATTGGTCCTTACACATACACGCCTGGAACAGTTTAAAACCTCAGATTTACATTATGCATGCATGTTTAGATTAAAATGACAGCAAATATCTTTGACGTCACCAATGATGGCTAATGACGTCAAAAATACTAAAGTCTAGAACTTTAAACATTTCAATCATAGTGACTTGTGAACTTGTAAGTACATGCAACACTGTTCTTGCGATTTTCAATGAGTTTAATATAGAAAATGGTGACCCCAGTTGTCTTGTAAAGTAGACCCATAAAGAATTTCTATATTTATTGATAAATCTTCATGTTTTTGCGATTTAATCAAAGGTTATCTAGAAGTTATATCTTGATTTCATAGTGGCGTGAAACTCAAAACCCAATTAAAATCGTGTGAATCTGCATCACATATTCGTAAATTGTGATCAGTTTTTCAGTTTCACACATCAGTGAATTTAAGAAATAATCTCTTCATCTCTTAAATGGTGGAATGATCTCGACATATCAGTAGAATAGACTGTGCATCAGAAACATAAATCTACCCAATGCATTTCCACTAAACAATAAATTACAAATCCCCCCCCCCCCCTCTCTCTCTGTGTCTCTCTCCCTTTCTTTCTCTCTCTCTCTCTCTCTCTCTCTCTCTCTCTCTTGTAACAAACAATTTTTCAGATAAGTTGCGATCGCTTTTAAATTTTAATGCTTTTCCTTATTTCATATTATCATGTATGATTTAAACCTGGTTTTTGTGGCTGTACAATGCCACCATACTGTTCAAGAAAATATGCAAATGAACGTGTGCGAGGGCAATGGCAACGTTGACAGTCAAATTGCACTACAGAGTTGCAATCCTAAAATAAAGAGAAACCATAGCCAGTCCAAGAAAGTGAAGTTTAGTAAATATTTACGATCCCTTTACCAATTAGTGCGGTCGCGTCCTGTGTTACCATTAAGTAAACTGTTGTTATTTACATAGCTATAGTAGTCTAGATTCGTGTGAAATATGTCGAGCTTGACTAAATTAAATACACTTAGCATGTACCTGATTTGGGAAAAAATATGCACTTAAGATTGACATATACAAATTGATTACCTTCTGTGGTAAATTCATGATTGTTTCAAATGGCTATTGTAAGCTAAATGGCCAGTGCTTCTGCACATTTTGATCACAAGAAAGCACATTCTGATTAACAATTTCTCTTTTTTTTCAATTTTTAAACGAAAAAATAAAATTAGATCAAAAGAAATGCCAAAATTATGTTAGTGTTTAAATGAAACGCAATTTTTACCCATTTTTCCAGTATTCATTTTTTTTTAAATCCACAAACTAAACTATAAATTTACTTTCAATTATTGACCTTTTTCGTTTCTCATATTTCATAAACAAACCGGCACAAAAAGAACCGCATTGTTGTTTGATTGTTCGATGAATTATGTTGGTTTAAAATCATTGATTGGACAAAGAAGAGTCGTTTCTTTTATTTTCAACAACTTGAAATCTCAGTCATCTATCCTGTCCAAGATGCCACCGAAAAAGAAGGTTGTAACTGCTTTGCATGTGTCTTCTTTATCACATTATCCGGATAACGATATTTCGGATAAATAAATCAATGACGAGTTGTTTGTAAAGTAAAGAGTTCTCTTTTAGATCAGGGGGGTTGAAATACAGGATTTTTCTTCTTGTCCTCAGAATTAAAAAAAATGATTTCCTACTTGTCCCAGGTCGTTGAAAATGAAAATCATTTAAATCAGAGAAAACATTCTTTTTACAGTTGTATGTAGTGACACATTGAAAGGGGGGACACCGAGTTACAAATAACATTACAGAGGGTAATGTAATGCAAGTCAGCAAAATGACTCCTAAAATCAGAAAAAATCTTATCATAACTTAAAACCTCCTCCCATGTGGATCATTTTGAGTAAATATATTTATATATAATATTATATATTATATTATACAAGAAAATGTGACTTGACACTTAAACCTGCATTTTAAGCTCGTCTTTTTTTGGAGAAAACCCGAAGTATTGCTAAAGCTTTGGTGCAGTTGTCGCTGTCCTGCAAAAACCTTGACATTTTATAATATCTCTGGTTCTACTGAAGGCAATCACTTGAAATTTTGCACACTTGCCCACTATCAAAAGAGCATCCTATACTTACAAGGGGAATAACTGTAGATGCATTTTGGGCAAATTATGCCCCTTTTTCAGCTTAAATTTTTATATACAATCTGGCACTCAGCAGCCTAGCGTATGCACCCATAGTGCTCTTGTTCTACTCGTGATTTGCTCTTTTGTTTGTTTGTTTGATCCTTTTAAACCTTTATTGACCTCAGAATTTATGATAAAGGAGTCATTGACTCCTCTCCTTAACTTCAAAAACTAGCTTGAGCCCTGATTCAAGTTGCAAATTCAATTTCACTTACTTTCTTGAGCTTTCTAAAAACCAGAGGTATAGATAACAGGGGGTAATACCTTTAAGCCAGTCTAAAATCTTTATTTCTCTATGAAACCCTATGTTTTGGGTACTCATTTGATCAACAGGACAAGACAATTGCAATGAGTACTAACAACATTGTCTTTGAGATACATGTTTAAGAAATGAAATACATTGATCTAAAGTCCAAAATACCCGCCCTATCAGTAGATCTGAATAACACCCTTTATCTTATAACTATACAAATATTTTGTGTGATAACATCCCGTATGATATTTTTTATGATATCACATGGTTATTTTTAGAACAATAATATAATGCAGTTATTTTTTTAGAAATTTGCATTTTAGTTAGAAACATAGGTTATAAGATAAATATAATACATACTAAGTGTATTTTATGAAAAAAATATCTAATTTGGTTGTGAGAATTGATAATTGTCTCGGCAGAGCCTGGACAATTATCAATTCTTCCAACCTCGTTAGATATTTTATTTCATACAAAACACTAAGTATGTATTATATTTGAGCTTGGCAGTTTTCAGTGAAACCCTAGGTTTTGCTATAGCCTTGGCGCTGTTGTCATGGTTGTCATCATGCAAAATTGTGGACATTAATTTAAAATATGAGTTTTACTGAACTTACCTGAAGGCATTCACTTAAAACTTGGCAAGCAATTTCACCATGAAAAGAGCAACTAACAATCTCAAGAGAAATAACTCAAGATGCATTTTATGCAAATAATGCCCCTTTTTCAACTTAGATATTTTTTGTTCACTATTCAGCAACCAACAGCCCAGTGGATGATGAGCCTGTAGTTGTTGCTCTTATTTTCCTCAGTTATTGTTAGTGTAAAGGTTGAGTAGTCAACTGGGTGACACTACAGAATTAACACTTTCCTGTTTTACAAAATTTTGGACCTGTCCAAATTCAAAGGTTTTGCAGACGAAAATTTAAAGTGGGTTTAATTTGAAAAATAACCTTTCAGTAGGGTAGAAAATAGTGTAGAAAAAGAAGAAATTGCTTGTTAGAAGCATTTTTTTTTTCACAATGTTTTCTCAATCATAAAACCACAGGCACATAAAAAGCAGGGATTAAACAGCAAAGGGTTAACTATGTGTTACTGTTCTGGTGTGATAAATGATAGGAAGCTAGGGTAAGGCCACCAGCCTTAAGAGTAATAGACTGATTGTTGAAACAGAGTGACAGAAAGAGGGGGTATTTTGGATTTTAGTTCAAAGATTTTAGCTCTACTGGCCGAAGGCCACTGGGGATATTGTCATTGGGCTGTGTCATGCATCAGTGTCCTGTCATAAACTTTTTCTTTAAGAATCTTCACAGAAATTCTGGATGATTTTTAACAAAACTTCACAGGTATGATCATTGGTTGACCCTCCCTCAAAGTTGTTCAAGGATTTTTGATCCAATGAAAAACAAGGCTTTAATGGGCGTGGCAAATTTCCATATATATGGTAATATGTGCTTTTTATAAGCCTCAGATGGATATACATGTAAACCATATTTCTTTGAATGATCCTTGAATGACTTTTTATCAGTCTACAAAAAATTATTATGATAAGATGAATAATATTTTTTTTTATGGGCAGAGGTCATTTCTCAATATGATAGTTTAAACTCTGAAAATTATTTTCTCAGAACCTAGCTCATTATCAAGCAAATTTCACATGAAGGATACTTTTGTGACCCATTATCAGACTAAACAAAATTATTGTGATTGGCTGGAAAATATGTATTTAACAGGCGGAGATCAATTTTCGATATGTTATTGATTGATTTTGATTTTTTCCTTTGCAGAAATATTTCAGCATGTGACACTTAAAAACACTTATTTACTTATAATAAACATCAATCATTCGTTCACAAGATTATTGTGTAATCATATTAGATTCAGTACTGTGGAGCAAATCAGCTGCTCAAACAGCTCTAGTTAAATGATATTAGTATAAATCCTGCGTTATTGGTACTTATTGGAATCTACTTGTTGAGACAGTTCAAATGAGTACACATAATATAGGGTTTCATTGAGAAATAGAGGATAATGAATGAGTGGTCGTTAAATACCAAATTTATTAAACAAGTCATCTATACACAGATAAAAACGAGGCTGTGCCGAGTTTTTATCTGTTTAAAGATGACGAGTTCAATGAATTCGGTATATTATGAGCACAAATTTTATATTGTATTTATAATATTTCCCAATTTTTTTGCAAAAAATCGACAAAAATCTTGAAATTCAAAGTTTCAATTTCCTGCGAAACTTTTATACAGAAATAAAGTGCAGTGGATTTCCCCACGTGATGCGATTTAAACTAATCAAAATAAGTTATTTTATTGGATTGCAATTATTTTTGTCGGTGTATCAGCCCGGGAATCGAACCCACGCAGTCTTACTTCAATGGTTTTGACATCCGGTGCTCTACCAACTGAGCTAATCCGGCTGGTAACCAAAACAGAGGGGGTAAGATGTTAAGGTAGTTATATTTGATAATTTAACGTTAACCCTTGCTTGAACAGCCCCTTAACTCCCTGTGATTTCATAGTTGATAACATATTGGAGGAAAAAGAGGAGATTGCTTGTAACAATCAGTTTTGTCCTTTTCCCACAATATTTTCTACCACATATTATGGTTTGATTATGGTTTGATTTTTTCTTAGTCATCATCGGGTTTAATCCATCCTCTGTAGCTCTTCCCTGCATTCAAGATAAAAACATTCACAAAATATGGTACCCCGCTTTGCTCATGAACTCGCGTGCAAAGTAGGTACGGTTGCTTAAATTTCTCAAACGTTTTGGCATCCTTAGCGCAGGGCTGGTGTAATAATACTTTCATATATAACCAAACAACAAATAATCCTTGATAATTCTCGGGAGAGGCAACATTTCTACTTTCTTAATAAGGTGTAATTGTTGACTAGATTTCACCAATTGCCGACGTATTGATAAACAGCAAAGCGTTTTCATCGACCTGGGAGTTGCTGAGAAATCTTTGATGGTGTAATAAAATTCAGGGTGATCTTTTAACAGTATGAACTTTTTCCCTTCTCTCCTGCACAATTCAACTAGTTCAAGATCGACAAGAGCTCCACAGTTTAACAACATTTCTGGTATTCGGACGTCCGTCGTGTACTGGAGTGACGTTGAAATGACGTTATGTCCGTTATGACCTACATGATTTGGGTCTGCACCGTTCAATAAAAGAATTCGGACGGTGTCGAAATTTCCAGCTCGACACGCTAGAACGAGAGGTGTTGACCCTCGCAGTTGGATGGCGTCGACGTTAGCACCTCGCTGAATCAACAGTGATGTCATTTTTACGTTGCCTTTCATAGCAGCTATATGTAACGGTCTCAACTGCATAGTATCTGGGGCGTTCACGTCGGCCCCTTTGGCATTTGCAACTATTTTAAGCATGTCGTAATTGTTTAAATCAGTCGCGTGCCAAACACAGTTACAGCCACGATCGTCATAAATATTTACGTCAAATCCGCCATTCACTAAGAGCTTCATCATTGTCACATCGCCGTGCACAATACATCTATATATACACGATAACTTTAATCTATCCTTCTTTTGATATTGTTGCAACTCGTAAGCAAAATTATTCACATTTACAATAAACGTCAAATTCACGTCACACTTATTTTTGATCAACATTTGCACAACGTCAGTAGATCCCTGAAGTACGGCGGTCTCTAACAAGGTTTTGCCTAGTCTCTCTGGACGTTCAGTACTTCTAAATGCGTGGTCTACACTCAGCCCTATAGTAATATAATCTTGCAGTTTTTCAAATTTATTTTTCGTAATACAATCGTAAAGTTCGTCCTCCAAATAATCCATGATTGTCGTGGGTATAATCTGACGTTCCTTGTCGCCAGCTGGGACGGAATTAGATCGAGTGAAGCCAGTCATTCTGATAGTCTGTTTGTAGTATTCCCGATCAACGTCTTAGCTGCTCAATTATTCATCGCCTGTTGTGGAAACAAATCGAGGTACAGAGCAACGAGGGACTAACCGCCATCTGTGACTTCGATTATTCTCCATTTCCGATACCTTCAAGTAAATGGGTGCTAAAATTATAGGTGATTGTAATTTTCGTTATCAAAAGAGCAGATAAATAATTGATATCTAACTACTTTTCTCATTCTTAACTGGTTTAAGGGTATCAGTATTAAAATAATTGAGCTACAGTAAAAACTTTCGGTGTATACGCTAGCGAACGGAATGAACAAAAATACTAATTTCGGATGCTTAGAATAAACACTAGCTCAATTTATAAATGGAAATTTGACATTTTGTATAATTTCTACAAACTAGAAAAATATGATTAAGAAAAGAGTATAACTGAGAGATGGCTGAATCAATGTCAATCGAAAACCCTCGGTGATTCTATGGAATAGACATCGAGAATGATAAGGACGCAGACATAAAAGTATGCCATTTCGCACGTTGGTATACATGAAATATTAAAATCAAGATAATTGAGAAAAATAAAAGAAACAAAATGTTTATTTTTCTTTTTTTCTTTTTTTTTTTTTTTTTTTTTTTTTTTTTTTTGAAAAGGGGCATATTATAATTTGAAGACAAAACACATTATTTTGCTGCGATTTATTTCAAATTGTAACAGGTCCAAAAGATCTCCATAGATGATCGGAAGGCATTGAACAATTTTGTTTTTTAATCGGGTGTATTGATAAAAGTACCACCAGAAGCCTATTTGCTTAAAACATGACCCAAAATTACCACACTTACGGCCGAGGTACGAGCGATGTTCCGAATGAATCAATGCCAGGTGTTTCGTCAAAAGTTTCAAGTTCTTCGAATAAAAAGAACGTTGGCAACAGAGAGAAGAAGACACCTATCCTCGGTTCTAAAAGTCACAAAATCGAAAGAAATTGTGATTTATCAAAATTTCGGGAATAGAAAATACCTAAAACTGTTGGCTTATTTAATTCTAAAATACAGTTGAGTATTTTTCAAATAAGCGTTTTGAATATTTAATTCATTAGCCAAACGAGGACAGTACTGTTATCTTTCTCACTACGACACAGTAGTGAAAATTACTCCTCCCACTAAATGTTTTGTTTTTTTGGTTTTTTCTTGGTTTTTTTTTTTTTTTTTTTTTTTCATTTAGGTGTGTTGCAGTTTTTAAGCATCTAAATCTATTTTAAGTGGATTAATGTTTGAGTAATCGCATAAATAATTTCCCAACCATGAAAAGAAAGTGTATGTTTATAAGTTTGTTGGATGTATTATGTCATTTAAGATTTTATACATTTATAAGCATGAGACGGAAGAAGCTCTTTCCAATCTACAGTCACATACAACGGCTTTCATACGCGTTTAACGATGCTCTCAATTTCACTGGAATGCGAGCTGTAGTTACAACGATATGGTCGCAATTTCATAATTTGCTTTTAGCCATGTCTACGACCTTGTCGAGGGGTCATTGCAATACTATTGTAAGTGCCTATATCGGAATAAAGAGAGTGAAAACCGGTCGGTTTTTACTACGATTTTGATAAATCATGCATCGAATTTAACTGCATCCTTATTTGCGCATGTCTATGACCAATACACTTCAACCCAGAAATGATTTTTTGCCGCTTTGGGAAAATCTAGCAATAATTTTACGTTAAATTTTATGTCTTAATCTTCGAGAATTGTGTTTCTCTTTTCTAATAATGCAAAGATGTACATGGACACATTTATAGCGAGGGCAGCTCGCGAACGGCCAAAGGCTGTGAGCTCGAAACGAGCGTTTATGGGAGAATTATTCTTTTCTATTCTATTACTACTGTCAAACGAAACAACCGTATCATTTTCCACCCGGAGTGAATTCACTTGCAGGACCGAAAAAAGGTTAAAAATTGTATTAAAAAATACCTTTACGAATCCTTCGTAAATGAAAGATTTAAAAATTGAAAATTGATTTAAGCTATCCCTAAAAACCATGTTTCTATGAATTTTCTTATTTTCTTCCGGAAGCAACATAAACAAAGCCAAAATTGAGGCCGACCGAAGCATTTCACGCGAAAATTCCCACAAAATGTTTATTGGTTTTGACTATACAGAATGAACATCCCTACCTTTAATAATTGGTCCTTACACATACACGCCTGGAACAGTTTAAAACCTCAGATTTACATTATGCATGCATGTTTAGATTAAAATGACAGCAAATATCTTTGACGTCACCAATGATGGCTAATGACGTCAAAAATACTAAAGTCTAGAACTTTAAACATTTCAATCATAGTGACTTGTGAACTTGTAAGTACATGCAACACTGTTCTTGCGATTTTCAATGAGTTTAATATAGAAAATGGTGACCCCAGTTGTCTTGTAAAGTAGACCCATAAAGAATTTCTATATTTATTGATAAATCTTCATGTTTTTGCGATTTAATCAAAGGTTATCTAGAAGTTATATCTTGATTTCATAGTGGCGTGAAACTCAAAACCCAATTAAAATCGTGTGAATCTGCATCACATATTCGTAAATTGTGATCAGTTTTTCAGTTTCACACATCAGTGAATTTAAGAAATAATCTCTTCATCTCTTAAATGGTGGAATGATCTCGACATATCAGTAGAATAGACTGTGCATCAGAAACATAAATCTACCCAATGCATTTCCACTAAACAATAAATTACAAATCCCCCCCCCCCTCTCTCTGTGTCTCTCTCCCTTTCTTTCTCTCTCTCTCTCTCTCTCTCTCTCTCTCTCTCTCTCTCTCTTGTAACAAACAATTTTTCAGATAAGTTGCGATCGCTTTTAAATTTTAATGCTTTTCCTTATTTCATATTATCATGTATGATTTAAACCTGGTTTTTGTGGCTGTACAATGCCACCATACTGTTCAAGAAAATATGCAAATGAACGTGTGCGAGGGCAATGGCAACGTTGACAGTCAAATTGCACTACAGAGTTGCAATCCTAAAATAAAGAGAAACCATAGCCAGTCCAAGAAAGTGAAGTTTAGTAAATATTTACGATCCCTTTACCAATTAGTGCGGTCGCGTCCTGTGTTACCATTAAGTAAACTGTTGTTATTTACATAGCTATAGTAGTCTAGATTCGTGTGAAATATGTCGAGCTTGACTAAATTAAATACACTTAGCATGTACCTGATTTGGGAAAAAATATGCACTTAAGATTGACATATACAAATTGATTACCTTCTGTGGTAAATTCATGATTGTTTCAAATGGCTATTGTAAGCTAAATGGCCAGTGCTTCTGCACATTTTGATCACAAGAAAGCACATTCTGATTAACAATTTCTCTTTTTTTTCAATTTTTAAACGAAAAAATAAAATTAGATCAAAAGAAATGCCAAAATTATGTTAGTGTTTAAATGAAACGCAATTTTTACCCATTTTTCCAGTATTCATTTTTTTTTAAATCCACAAACTAAACTATAAATTTACTTTCAATTATTGACCTTTTTCGTTTCTCATATTTCATAAACAAACCGGCACAAAAAGAACCGCATTGTTGTTTGATTGTTCGATGAATTATGTTGGTTTAAAATCATTGATTGGACAAAGAAGAGTCGTTTCTTTTATTTTCAACAACTTGAAATCTCAGTCATCTATCCTGTCCAAGATGCCACCGAAAAAGAAGGTTGTAACTGCTTTGCATGTGTCTTCTTTATCACATTATCCGGATAACGATATTTCGGATAAATAAATCAATGACGAGTTGTTTGTAAAGTAAAGAGTTCTCTTTTAGATCAGGGGGGTTGAAATACAGGATTTTTCTTCTTGTCCTCAGAATTAAAAAAAATGATTTCCTACTTGTCCCAGGTCGTTGAAAATGAAAATCATTTAAATCAGAGAAAACATTCTTTTTACAGTTGTATGTAGTGACACATTGAAAGGGGGGACACCGAGTTACAAATAACATTACAGAGGGTAATGTAATGCAAGTCAGCAAAATGACTCCTAAAATCAGAAAAAATCTTATCATAACTTAAAACCTCCTCCCATGTGGATCATTTTGAGTAAATATATTTATATATAATATTATATATTATATTATACAAGAAAATGTGACTTGACACTTAAACCTGCATTTTAAGCTCGTCTTTTTTTGGAGAAAACCCGAAGTATTGCTAAAGCTTTGGTGTAGTTGTCGCTGTCCTGCAAAAACCTTGACATTTTATAATATCTCTGGTTCTACTGAAGGCAATCACTTGAAATTTTGCACACTTGCCCACTATCAAAAGAGCATCCTATACTTACAAGGGGAATAACTGTAGATGCATTTTGGGCAAATTATGCCCCTTTTTCAGCTTAAATTTTTATATACAATCTGGCACTCAGCAGCCTAGCGTATGCACCCATAGTGCTCTTGTTCTACTCGTGATTTGCTCTTTTGTTTGTTTGTTTGATCCTTTTAAACCTTTATTGACCTCAGAATTTATGATAAAGGAGTCATTGACTCCTCTCCTTAACTTCAAAAACTAGCTTGAGCCCTGATTCAAGTTGCAAATTCAATTTCACTTACTTTCTTGAGCTTTCTAAAAACCAGAGGTATAGATAACAGGGGGTAATACCTTTAAGCCAGTCTAAAATCTTTATTTCTCTATGAAACCCTATGTTTTGGGTACTCATTTGATCAACAGGACAAGACAATTGCAATGAGTACTAACAACATTGTCTTTGGGATACATGTTTAAGAAATGAAATACATTGATCTAAAGTCCAAAATACCCGCCCTATCAGTAGATCTGAATAACACCCTTTATCTTATAACTATACAAATATTTTGTGTGATAACATCCCGTATGATATTTTTTATGATATCACATGGTTATTTTTAGAACAATAATATAATGCAGTTATTTTTTTAGAAATTTGCATTTTAGTTAGAAACATAGGTTATAAGATAAATATAATACATACTAAGTGTATTTTATGAAAAAAATATCTAATTTGGTTGTGAGAATTGATAATTGTCTCGGCAGAGCCTGGACAATTATCAATTCTTCCAACCTCGTTAGATATTTTATTTCATACAAAACACTAAGTATGTATTATATTTGAGCTTGGCAGTTTTCAGTGAAACCCTAGGTTTTGCTATAGCCTTGGCGCTGTTGTCATGGTTGTCATCATGCAAAATTGTGGACATTAATTTAAAATATGAGTTTTACTGAACTTACCTGAAGGCATTCACTTAAAACTTGGCAAGCAATTTCACCATGAAAAGAGCAACTAACAATCTCAAGAGAAATAACTCAAGATGCATTTTATGCAAATAATGCCCCTTTTTCAACTTAGATATTTTTTGTTCACTATTCAGCAACCAACAGCCCAGTGGATGATGAGCCTGTAGTTGTTGCTCTTATTTTCCTCAGTTATTGTTAGTGTAAAGGTTGAGTAGTCAACTGGGTGACACTACAGAATTAACACTTTCCTGTTTTACAAAATTTTGGACCTGTCCAAATTCAAAGGTTTTGCAGACGAAAATTTAACGTGGGTTTAATTTGAAAAATAACCTTTCAGTAGGGTAGAAAATAGTGTAGAAAAAGAAGAAATTGCTTGTTAGAAGCATTTTTTTTTTCACAATGTTTTCTCAATCATAAAACCACAGGCACATAAAAAGCAGGGATTAAACAGCAAAGGGTTAACTATGTGTTACTGTTCTGGTGTGATAAATGATAGGAAGCTAGGGTAAGGCCACCAGCCTTAAGAGTAATAGACTGATTGTTGAAACAGAGTGACAGAAAGAGGGGGTATTTTGGATTTTAGTTCAAAGATTTTAGCTCTACTGGCCGAAGGCCACTGGGGATATTGTCATTGGGCTGTGTCATGCATCAGTGTCCTGTCATAAACTTTTTCTTTAAGAATCTTCACAGAAATTCTGGATGATTTTTAACAAAACTTCACAGGTATGATCATTGGTTGACCCTCCCTCAAAGTTGTTCAAGGATTTTTGATCCAATGAAAAACAAGGCTTTAATGGGCGTGGCAAATTTCCATATATATGGTAATATGTGCTTTTTATAAGCCTCAGATGGATATACATGTAAACCATATTTCTTTGAATGATCCTTGAATGACTTTTTATCAGTCTACAAAAAATTATTATGATAAGATGAATAATATTTTTTTTTATGGGCAGAGGTCATTTCTCAATATGATAGTTTAAACTCTGAAAATTATTTTCTCAGAACCTAGCTGATTATCAAGCAAATTTCACATGAAGGATACTTTTGTGACCCATTATCAGACTAAACAAAATTATTGTGATTGGCTGGAAAATATGTATTTAACAGGCGGAGATCAATTTTCGATATGTTATTGATTGATTTTGATTTTTTCCTTTGCAGAAATATTTCAGCATGTGACACTTAAAAACACTTATTTACTTATAATAAACATCAATCATTCGTTCACAAGATTATTGTGTAATCATATTAGATTCAGTACTGTGGAGCAAATCAGCTGCTCAAACAGCTCTAGTTAAATGATATTAGTATAAATCCTGCGTTATTGGTACTTATTGGAATCTACTTGTTGAGACAGTTCAAATGAGTACACATAATATAGGGTTTCATTGAGAAATAGAGGATAATGAATGAGTGGTCGTTAAATACCAAATTTATTAAACAAGTCATCTATACACAGATAAAAACGAGGCTGTGCCGAGTTTTTAGCTCACCTGAGCACGAAGTGCTCAAGGTGAGCTTTTGTGGGTAGGTGGATGTCCGGCGTCCGTCGTGCGTCGTCCGTCGTGCGTCGTCCGTCTGGCCGTCCGTCAACATTTACCTTGTATGCACTCTAGAGGCCACATTTTTTGCCCAATCAACCTGAAATTTGGTCAGAATGATTGTCTTGATAAAATCTCGGACAAGTTCGAAATTGGGTCAAGTGGGGTCAAAAACTAGGTCACAGGGTCAAATCTTAGAAAAACCTTGTATGCACTCTAGAGGCCACATTTTTTGCCCAATCAATCTAAAATTTGGTCAGAATGAATGTCTTGATAAAATCTCGGACGAGTTCGAAATTGGGTCAAGTGGGGTCAAAAACTAGGTCACAGGGTCAAATCTTAGAAAAACCTTGTATGCACTCTAGAGGCCATATTTTTTGCCCAATCAACCTGAAATTTAGCCTGAATGATTGTTTTGATAAAATCTCGGACAACTTTGAAATTGGGTCAAGTGGGGTCAAAAACTAGGTCACAGGGTCAAATATTAGAAAAACCTTGTATGCACCCTAGAGGCCACATTTTTTGCCCAATCAACCTGAAATTTGGTCAGAATGATTGTCTTGATAAAATCTTGGACAAGTTTAAAATTAGGTCAAGTGGGGTCACAAACTTGGTCATGGGGTCAAATCTTAGAAAAACCTTGTATGCACCCTAGAGGCCACTTTTTTTGCTCAATCGACCTGAAATTTGGTCAAAATAATTGTGTTGATAAAATCTCGGACGAGTTCGAAATTTGGTCAAGTGGGGTCAAAAACTAGGTCACAGGGTCAAATCTTAGAAAAACCTTGTATGCACTCTAGAGGCCATATTTTTTGCCCAATCAACCTGAAATTTAGCCTGAATGATTGTCTTGATAAAATCTCGGACAAGTTCGAAATTGGGTCAAGTGGGGTCAAAAACTAGGTCACAGGGTCAAATCTTAGAAAAACCTTGTATGCACTCTAGAAGCCATATTTATTGCCCAATCACCCCGAAATTTGGTCCGAATGATTGTCTTGATAAAATCTCAGACAAGTTTAAAATTGGGTCAAGTTGGGTCAAAAATGAGGTCACGGGGTCAAATATTAGAAAAACCTTGTAGACACTCTAGAAGCCAAATTTATTGCCCAATCAACCCGAAATTTGATCAGAATGATTGTCTTGATGAAATCTTGGACAAGTTCGAAATTGGGTCAAGTGGGGTCAAATATGAGGTCACAGGGTCAAATATTAGAAAAACCTTGTAGACACTCTAGAAGCCATATTTTTTGCCGGATCAACCTGAAAATTGGTCAGAATGATCATCTTGATGAAATCTAGGTCAAGTTTGAAATTGGGTCAAGTGGGATCAAAAATGAGGTCACAGGGTCATATCTTAGAAAAACCTTGTAATGAGTGTAGAGGCATCATTTTTTGCCCAATCGACCTGAAATTTGGTAAGAATTCATTATCCTTTCTAAATCTACTTTAAACAATTTTTGACAGTTCATTCAGGTGAGCGATTTAGGGCCACTATGGCCCTCTTGTTATCTGTTTAAAGATGACGAGTTCAATGAATTCGGTATATTATGAGCACAAATTTTATATTGTATTTATAATATTTCCCAATTTTTTTGCAAAAAATCGACAAAAATCTTGAAATTCAAAGTTTCAATTTCCTGCGAAACTTGAAACACAGTTGAAAATTGACGTCACAATATATAGATTATGATGTCATTTTCAGGGTTACAAAATAGCGTTGCTATTTGCCCCTAGCTTTTTTGCATAGTTATTCCACTAGTGTAATATCACCAGTGTAAGATCAAAAATATTCAAAGGGGTTATTTCACTCCCGCGACGTAGATCATATAATAAACAAAGATTTAATACTGCCTGATTCCCTCTTTTATAAGTACCTCTGTTTGAAGGTAATATTGTTGTATTGTTTAGTAACTAGGCTTACAAATATTTTCCATCACAGGAAGCAGGGGACAAGACAGAAGATACTAAAAAAGTACCAGTAAGTGAATATTATATATCAACAGTCTGTTAAAAAATAGAAGGAATGCATGTGCCAATCCATATACCAGGAGTGCTGACCGGGTCTGGACCCTAAATGAACAAAGTTTTTATTGAAATCAAAAATCTGGAAATCAAACAATCATGTTGTCTGTGAGCAGGCTAAATGCTGTAACTGCAGCTTTGGTAAAGCTGCCATCATGTTGTTTAAACTTGTTCGTCATGACATTTACAACAATTTCAAATGTGCACAAAACAAAGACACTGGCCAGCCCGTGCATCAGTAGAGTCTGACCAGGGTCCTCACTATGCAATTTCGTAGATAGAAAAGGTCTCAAAGTGTATTTTGACAGACAGGCAAAGTTCTAAATTACTTTGAGGATGTACAGATTGCTCAGTGTTTCAGCTTCATGCACATGGAAATAAAATGCATAAGCTCATTTTGCTTGCCCACTGAGGAAAATTGAAAAAAAAACGTCGTATAAGAAAATGGTCGCTTTATACGCATTTTAATAACAAATTAGAAACTTACTGTTTGTTTGAATATGCATATACTTGCAAGATTCTCAAAATCCTATGTTGTTATAACTCAATAGCATCGTCTCATTGAGACAATTCTGATGAGTTTTAACAATTTCGGATTCATTTTCAATATTTTAAGAACAATACCTTCTTTTAAGGAAAATCTTATTTAAAGAAGAAGATTTCTTAAGCGGTCGCTTAATAAAAATGGTTGCTTAATAGACATGGTGGCTCAAGCAAGATTGGCTGTACTTGAAGGTATCTCATCTACTCTGGTGCACAATCTAGGGCTATCTTAAACACTTGTTATACTGAACCCACAATATTCCTATTATAGTGATCAACCAATTATACAGCATTCATATTTATACATGATAGTTGTCGTGAGTTGAGTTTAAACATAATTCTTAAATTTATTTCAATGGTTTCATTGTGAACTTCAGTGACTTTTCCTAGGAAATCGAACTAGTTTTGGGCAAGCCTTTGCATTTGCTAGTTAGATGTTCTTTCCATAATAATATGTAAATAGTTCATCTTCAATGCTAAGAATGTTAAAACATTTAAGACAAGATTTGCATATTTGTTCATTTCTAGGAATTTTATTATGTCTACCTGTTTCAATTCTTAATTTATAGTTTGAACATCTGAATTAAGTAAATGTTTTGATTGTCTATAGGGCAAACTTATTGACAAGTATTTTTGGGGTTCTAGAATAGATTTAAAATGCTTTTAGGTATCACATTGGGATGACTCTTGCACCTTATTTGACTATTCCTGTCTAAAAATTGGACAGTCAATTGTTTAAATACATTTGTTGTGTAACAAATATTGCTTCTATTACCTTCAGTCCTTCAACCTGGACCTGGATTATTCATGCTTGGGCAGGAGCTATAGACATACATCAGCCTGCACATATGTGCAGTCTGATGTTAGTCTACACCACCTGTTTCTCGATTTCAAACCAGAATTGTCAATAGATTTAGTTTTTCAATTAAAAAATGACCTACAGTTGATACTTTCAGTGCTTTTTAGTCCCCTACCGGTGTTCACACCGGAGGGGACTATAGGTTTGCCCTCCTTCTGTCCGTCCGTCCGTCCGTCCGTCTGTCCGTCCGTCTGTCCGCTCAAATCTGGATCCTGCGATAACTTAATAACTAAGCAAGCGCTTTTGATGAAAGTTGGTATATGACTAGATGGCAATGTGTAGATTATGCACATCATGTTATTTTTGTTTTTCGACTTAAATTGAGGTTGCTATGGTTACAGAAATAGTGAAAATATGGCCAAAAATGGGATCCTGCGATAAGATAATAACTAAGCAAGCTAGTTTGATGAGACTTGGTATATGACTATATGGCAATGTGTAGATTATGCACATCATTTTATTTTTGTTTTTAGACTAAAATTGTTGTTGCTATGGTTACAGAAATAGTGAAAATATGGCAAAAAAAATTGGATCCTGCGATAAGTTAATAAGTAAGCAAGCTAATTTGATGAGACTTGGTATATGACTAGATGGCAATGTGTAGATTATGCACATCATTCTATCCTGCGATAAGTTAATAAGTAAGCAAGCTAATTTGATGAGACTTGGTATATGACTAGATGGCAATGTGTAGATTATGCACATCATTTTATCTTTGTTCTTTGACAAAAAGTGCGGTTGCTATGGTAACGGAAATAGTGAAAATATGGCAAAAAATGGATCCTGCAATAACTTAATAACTAAGCAAGCTAACTTGATGAAACCTGTTTTAAAATGTAAAAAAATTTATAAGCCATGTTAGTCAGGGTGGTGATGCAGCAGTATTAATCACCTCCAGTGAAAGTTCTCATTTCTTACCAACAAGACTGAAGAAAAACATCTTGGATCAGACAAGGTAACTGTTATTGATACTATTTCTTGCATCTGTCTATTGCTTCCATGAATTGTATAGTGGGCACAGCAGAGACAACAACTCATGTAAGTCTTGTTTAACCCTTTAACAAGACCTGGTTTTGACGTCCCTGATAGAATTGGCGTGGGAAAACATTGAGACAAACAAAGCCGGTAGGGGACTTATGCCCATGTCCAACATGGCTCTTGTTGCCCTTTGATTTTGACGAAAATTTTTAGCCAAAATTTATTCAGCATGACAAGGGTTAAATAGAGTGTTACTCTTTTGGTTAAATAAAGTGTTAGTCTTTTGCTTGAGTTTGAATGAATAAAACAATGAAATATTAACTATGACAAACAAGAACCAATTCTCCTGGAAAAGTAAGAAGTTAGTAAAACCTGAAGACAGTAAGAATATCTTTGATTATTTATAGGTTGAAGAGCCAAAAAAATCTCCAAAGAAGACAAAGAAAGAGGAGAAGGGTGGAGATGAAGAAACAGTAAGTTAACCTGCTACCAGACTATCTGATGATAAATTGATCTAATTTGAGATGCTGGGCAAGTTGACCAGTTGAATTTTTAAAAGCTTTCATGCTCATTCTAGCAGACAAGATGTTATCTATTTATTTGTGGTTTGATTTCTTTTTTTTTGTTTCATGCAGTTTGCTTTTAATCTGACTTAAAGTTTGAAATTGCAAATCAGGTACCAAATATTTCACACACACATATATATATATATATATAGCAGATGAAGGGCAGATAAATTGATATAATTAAAAACAGTTTAATTTGGCTTCTGATGACAATAATCAATTCAGAAATATCATAATCTATCATATGGATAGTTGTAAATCCCAACCATTGAATAGTTTGAAAGATAATTGTCTTTTATTTAGTTTATGATACCCCTTGTTTTCTTGTAACAGTATTTTACTTGAGAAAAAAATGAAAATGCAAATTGGACCTACACTTAATGGTTAGTGACACACTAAAGAATGCATTTCATGCTAATCAATTATCATGTTATAAATACAAAACCCCAAAGATAATCATATCAAAATGTATCAGATAAGGATCAATCCTTATATTTAAAAAAAATTATATTACCAGTGGCCTTGTTGTACCATAGTGTACAATCATTGAGCATTGTATTGATTTTTAAGAAACCGACTATAGTATAAAAAAACAATTATTGTTTGTCAATTGAAACTGATTGCCCAACACTATATGGCACTTAAAAAAGTATTATCATAGTCTGTAAGAGTTTCAGGAGAATAAAATCATTCATTGATTAGTCCTAACATTTCTCTCTTTTAGCCAGCAAAAAAGGCAAAAACTACAAAAGCTGAAAAGGCTGAAGCTAAAACAAAACTACGCAAAGAAGCATCCCTAACTGAGGGAATGGACTTTAAACATGAGTGCCAAACTAAAGATGGAAGAAAACCAACAATCAAAATAGCATCCTGGAACATCAATGGTGTACGAGCCTGGATGGATGTGAGTAAATACATATAATCCCATTTCCAAATTATCAAGTTAAAAAATTGTATTGAATGTTCCTTAGTACAGCCACAGGTTATCAACTCTTTCAATTTGATAATGTTTTAAAAATTGTGGTTTAAGATTAAGACAAGTCTGACTTTCCACTACATTTGAGCAGATTAACCCTTTCCTGTTTTACAAAATTTTGGACCTGTCCAAATTCAAAGGTTTTGCAGACGAAAATTTAAAATGGATTTAATATGAAAAATAACCATTCAGTAGGGTAGAAAATAGTGTGGATAAAGAAGAAATTGCTTGTCAGAAGCAATTTCTTCTTTTTTCTCAATTTTTTCTCAATCATAAAATCACAGGCACGTAAAAAGCAGGGATTAAACAGCAAAGGGTTAACTATATTTGAGAGTTTTATTTTCCCCACAGAAAGGAGGTTTGTCCTACCTTAAAGACGAGCAGCCAGATATTCTGTGTATCCAGGAGACAAAATGTGCGACAGAAGACATTCCAGACGATGTCAAAGTAGACGGGTACATGGATTATTGGTCGTCAGCAGAACAGGCAGGATATGCAGGAACGGCAATATACTCTAAAATTAAGCCACTTGATGTTACCTATGGATTAGGTAAAAAAAATATAACTTCAACACTATTCAAGTACAACATTTTGCATAAACATTCATCTTATTAATCTGCATCTTTGAAGTTTAAATCATCTGACAAAACCAAGGTCAATAATTGATGTCAAACTTGTAAAGAAAATGGGGTTTCTGGGGCATTAGTCTTTTACAAACACATAGTATTTCATTTGAAATGTGATTTTCATTAAAATTTCGAAAAGGGATACCATTAACTGAAGGCAGTATTTAACAAACATATTTTTTCTGTCAGGTATAAAGAAGCATGACTCGGAGGGGCGTGTCATTACAGCTGAATACGACAAGTTTTACCTTGTAACATCTTGTAAGTAAAATTTTCTATAGTTGTTTAAGTTTTTATGCCCCCGATAGGGAGGCATCATAAATTTGACTTGTCCGTCCGTCCGTCTGTCCGTCCGTCCGTCATTCCGTCCAAAAACTTTAACATTGGCCATAACTTCTAAATCAAAGCGGTGTCGGGGGCATTGTCATCTTACAGTGACAGCTCTTGTTTGTCATTCTTTTTCAAGGTCTGATTTCATTTCCAAAACAGTTCTTTGTTTTCAAGAAATCTATGTGTGACCCGTCACGCAAAAAGGGACCATCTTGGAAATTTGTGAAATTAAGTTTTGAAAGAGACAGGGTTGCCAGCTTTTTGGTGAAACAAAATTCCCTGACTTTCCCTGACCAATTCATGTTTTTCCCTGAAAAAAATTGTCAAATACTTTAATTCTTAAACAAACTCCTTAGGCCACTCCTTTTTTTGGTTCACAGGATGCCTAAAAAGTCCTGACCCTTGACCTAGCAAAAGTGGAGCAACCTAACATTTTTCCCATTTTTAGCTCCACTGGCCGAAGGCCAGCGAGCTATTGTCATGGCGAGGTGTCCGTCGTGCGTGCGTCCGTGTGTCCATGCGTCCGTGAGTAAAATTTTCTTTAAACATCTTCTCCTCCTGAACCATTGGTTGGATTTTGATGAAACTTTACCAGAATGTTCCTTGGGTGACCCTCTTCTAAAGTTGTTCAAGAAATTTGGATTGACCCCCAAATATGGGTGTGGCAGGGCGGGGCATATTTTGACCCCAAAATCTTTGAATGACATCTCCTCCTGAACCATTGGGCCGATTTCAATGAAACTTTACCAGAATGTTCCTTGGGTGACCCTCTTCTTACATTGTTCAAGAAATTTTGATTAACCCCCAAATATGGGCGTGGCAGGGTGGGGCATATTTTGACCCCAAAATCTTTGAACGACATCTCCTCCTGAACCATTGGGCAGATTTCAATGAAACTTTACCAGAATGTTCCTTGGGTGACCCTCTTTTAGAGTTGTTCAAGAAATTTTGATTGACCCCCAAATATGGGCGTGGCAGGGCGGGGCTTATTTTGACCCCGAAATCTTTGAACCTCATCTCCTTCTGAACCATTGGGCCGATTTCAATGAAACTTTACCAGAATGTTCCTTGGGTGACCCTCTTCTAAAGTTGTTCAAGAAATTTGGATTGACCCCCAAATATGGGCGTGGCAGGGCGGGCCTTATTTTGACCCGGAAATCTTTGAATCTCATCTCCTCCTGAACCATTGGGCCGATTTCAATGAAACTTTACCAGAATGTTCCTTGGGTGACCCTCTTCTAAAGTTGTTCTAGAAATTTGGATTGACCCCCAAATATGGGCGTGGCAGGGCGGGGCTTTTTTTGACCCTGGAATCTTTGAATCTCATCTCCTCCTGAACAATTAGGCTTATTTTAATGAAACTTTACCAGAATGTTCCTTGGGTGACCCTCTTCTAAAGTTGTTTTAGAAATTTGGATTGGATGAGATCCACTGGATCAATAAAATTCAGGTCAGCGGTTTATGGTCATTCTGGTCCTCTTGTTTCAAAGTGATATCTATATAGTTTTCTTCCTTGTAATTTTACATATTAGTTAAATAATTTCATTTTTTCATAAGTTAGTTTCAACTTAAAAAAGTCAGAATTCCTTTTGAATGCTGTTCACTTTCATTACCTTCTATTTTCAATATCTCTCTTTCAAATCTTGAGATTTTTAATCCAGTGGAGCGATACTGGCCCTCTTGGGCCTCTTGTTATGTGATTTTTTTTACAGTCGAGCAAGTGGTAAGTAAGGAAGAAATCCTTTTTTTATCAATACCTGCTGATTCAAAATATCTAAACACTAATAAAACAAATAAGGGACATAAATGTGATAAAATAAAACTGATAAGGCATCATAAGCTTTGATTATAATATGCAAGCTGTTTACATTAGACAATAAAGCATCACATTATCCCATTTTAAAAGATTTCCTTATATTTTGTATCACTATTCCCTGATTCAATATCTCAGCTGCATATAAATGAATATTGGCATTAACTATTCTTTTTTAAGCATAAGAAAGTAGCTACCAAGCTTATCATAATAAGTAGATGATCAGCTATCAAAAAAAGGAGGATAAAACATAAGAAAATCAGACTCACCTTACCTAGGAGTTTTTATTTAGCTTAAGTACATTATATTGTATCTATTCATATTAATTCATGTTACTTTTTTGAGGATTGGATGCTCTTTTCTGGTGTTATATTCCTACAATACAATAGAAAATCTAATTGATTAGTCAGCTCTGTAGGCAATGGTTACAAAGCCTTTCAATCTTTAGGCTGAAGGAAGTTCTAAGATAAAAACTGGTAATTATAAACACCAAGTTAAGAAGGTAATGCTTCTTTAAATCATTTTCATACTTTAATTACTGTTATCTGAATTTAATTCTTAATGTGAGTGTGATGGTAAAATATCAAATGCCTAAAGAATGCCACAGCCATTGAAAACCTTCAATGCAAACATCTTTCAACCTTTGAAATAATTTTCCCTGACTTTTCACTGACTTTTTTGGATTTTCATTGTTCACTGACCAAATATCAAATTCCCTAACAATTCCCTGACCTTGAAAAAATATCCAATTTCCCTGACTTTTCAAGACTGCTGGCAACCCTGAGAGTGATTTGGTCAAGCATAGGTCAACTTCAACTTTCAAAAAAAAATTTACAGAAAGGTAGATTGATCATTCTAGATTCCGAAAATAATCAAAGTGTAAAAACATTTCAACCCTTGTCTGTCAGTCTCTGCAGTCCGTGCAGTCTGTGTAGGGTTGACGCTTTATGCACTACCCAGATGGTCCCTTTTAGCGTGATGGGTCATATTTATAAAATTTGAAAATTATTTTCTCAGAATGTAATTGATGGATTTCAAACAAACAGTTTTGGTATGATCTTTGGGTGACCCATTATCATGCAGCCAAAAATTATTTTGATCGGATGAAAAATATGTCCTTTATGGGCGTAGGTCATTTCTCTATATGTTATATAGTTGAAACTTTGAAAATCATTTTCAACATCAGTAAAACCCAAAATATCTAAAAATCTAGTCAAAACTTTTAATTGCCTTTTACAAGAATTTCAAGCCTGTGGAGCGACACAAGCCATTCATGGCTTTCTAGTTCTTATACTATTACAAACGATCTATATAAATGAAACCACATAAACAATAAAGTGTGTCTACACTTTATTGTTTATGTTTTTTCAGTTATAAAGATTACTCTAACAACTGATAATGTCCTCTTTTTTGACCCCTACAAAACCAGTTTTTACCCCAAGAATTTTATGGTCAAGATGTCAATGAGACTCTAATTTATAAAGCTAGCACAAGCCCTGTAAATGGAATAAAAGGCCCTCTCATCAATACACATCTTTGAAGGTCAAGGTCATCAGACAAGGTCAAGATGAATTATCAAGGTCAAAATAACCGTTTCAAGGGCATCAGTGTTGCAAAACCACATCTTGTTGAATTGCTTTACAGATGTGCCCAATTCTGGACGAGGGCTGCCCAGATTGCCGTACAGAAGTAAAGAGTGGGATGTAGACTTCAGGGAACATCTGAATAAACTGAACAAAACTAAACCTATCATCATGTGTGGAGATCTGAATGTTGCTCATCAAGAAATAGGTTGGTGAAATCTTCATTTTTATTCCAATTTGTCCAAGGATTAGGCCATATTGTTTGACATTTTTATAATAATAATTTTTATAAGGCTATACTTTTGTCATGAAAATGATGTCATAATTATGTCCCCCTTCGAAGAAGAGAGGGTATGTTGTTTTGCACTTGTCGGTTGGTCGGTCGGTCTGTCAGTTCGTAGACCGTTTTTGTCCAAAGCATATCTCAAGAAGGTTTAATAGCTATGGGCATGAAACTTCATGGGTGGATAAATCACATCAAGGTGATGTGCAGTGCATAAGAACCATAACTCTACCTAGCTTATTTTTTGAGTTATTGCCCTTTGTAAATTTTCTTGCTTGAAGTTTGTCCAGAGCCTATCTCAGAAAGTAAAAAAGTTATAGTCATGGAACTTCATGGGTGGATAGATCATAATAAGGTGAAGTGCCGTGCATAAGAACTGTAACTCTACCTTGCTTATTTTTAAGTCGCCATTTGTCAAAATGGCAGACTTATTGAGTTAGCTGGAAGGGTGTTTATGGTGATAGTGTAGGGTGTCTGTATACTGGTTTAGGCAAAGAACTACTTTTTTCTGGAATTTACTCTATCTCTTTGCACCGGACCCAATGACACCAAAAAGTAGTGCAGACAGTTTAAAAAAACCCAGCTCTTTTGTTTGTTTAATGTAATACTTTTACTTATATTTTTCCTTTTGAAGATATACACAATCTTATGAAAGCTTCATAATGTATATCTTGATGTCAAAAGTAAATTTGAGTTGCAAAATTAGTAAGCCAAGGATTCTACAATTTTTTCTGTCAGGAAAATCATCGATCTTTGTATTGCACGTTTAATCAGTAGGTGAGTTGACTAATTGTTTTAGCTTGTCCGTCTGTTTTTATTAGCTCGACTATTCGAAGAATAGGGGGGCTATTCCAGTCACCCTAGCGTCGGCGTCAGCGTCGGCATCGGCGTCGGCTTAATGCTTTGGTTAAGTTTTTACGTGCAAGTGTTTAAAATCTCTGTTTCTATTAAAGCTATTGCTTAGAAACTTTGCACATGCTTCTGTGACCATAATATCAGCATCTAGACAAAGATTCATTACTCTGATATTGAATTTAGTGGAATTTTAACCCTTTTCGGACTTAGAAATCTTGGTTAAGTTTTTACGTGCAAATGTTGTTTATCTGTAATATTTCTGTTTCTATAAAAGCTATTGCTTTGAAACTTTACACATGCTTCTGTGACCATAATATCAGCATCTAGACAAAGATTTATTACTCTGGTATTGAATTTAGTGGAAATTTAAACCCTTTTCGGACTTTAGAAATTCTTGGTTAAGTTTTTACATGCAAATGTTGTATATCTGTAATATCTCTAAATCTACAAAAGCTATTGCTTTGAAACTTTGCACATACTTCTGTTACCATAATATTAGCCTCTTGACAAAGATTCAATACTCTGATATTGAATTTCATCAAATTTTAACCCTTTTCAGACTTAGAAATTCTTGGTTAAGTTTTTACGTGCAAATGTTGTATATCAGTTATAGCTCTATTTCTACTAAAGCTATTGCTTTGAAACTTTGCACATGCTTCTGTTACCATAATATCAGCCTCTTGACACAGATTCAATACTCTGATATTGAATTTCATCAAATTTTAAAACTTTTCGGACTTAGAAATTCTTGGTTAAGATTTTACGTGCAAATGTTGTATATCAGTTATAGCTCTATTTCTACTAAAGCTATTGCTTTGAAATGTTGCACATGATTCTGTGCCCATGATATCAGCCTCTTGACAAAGATTTAATACTCTGATATTGAATTTCATCAAATTTTAACCCTTTTCAGACTTAGAAATTCTTGGTTAAGTTTTTACGTGCATATTTTTTATATCAGTTATAGCTCTATTTCTACATAGGCTTTTGCTTGGAACTTTCACACATGCTTCTGTTACCATGATATCAGCTTCTGGACAAAGATTAATTACTCTGATATTGAATTTCATTGAATTTTAACCTTTTTCAGACTCAGAAAATTCAAATTCTTGGTTAAGTTTTTACGTGCAAATGTTCTACATCAGTTATATCTTTAATTCCAGTAAAGCTATTGCTTGAAAACTTTGCACATGTTTCTGTGATCATAATAACAGCCTCTTGACAAAGATTCAGTTCTCTGGTATTGAATTTAGTGGATTTTTAACTATTTTCGGACTTAGAAATCTTGGTTAAGTTTTTATGTGCATTTGATGTACATCTGAAATATTTCTGTATCTACTAAAGCTGTTGCTTGTAAACTTTACACATGCTTCTTTGACCATAATAATACTATTACTCTGGTATTGAATTTAGTGGATTTTTAACCCTTTTTGGCTTTAAAAATCTTGGTTATGTGCAACTGTTTATGTTAGTTGTATCTCTGTTCCTACTAAAGCTATTTCTTTGAAACTTAGCTCATGCTTCTGTGACCATGATATCAGCCTCTAGACAAAGATTCTTTTCTCTTGACTTAAATTTATTGAATTTCCAATGTCGATATTGATTTGCTGTTACTATCCAGCACTAGGAATAGTCGAGCTTTGCTGTCCTCCGACAGCTCTTGTTTATTTATCAATCAACGTTGAATTTAACTGAAAACTTCCATCCACATTATTGATTTAGCCTTTCAAAAACATCGTTCTAGCGATTCTCAAGCCGTAGCCGTAGGCCGCCATATTGGAAAGATTGACGCCCCAGATTTATACATGTAAACAAAAACGGCACCGCTTTGTATTTCACTTCCACACAAATATTCGTTCAGTGTATTTGATGAATTAATTAGTGCGTGGGCAATTTAAATAAGAAAAAAAATCTGATAGTGCTTGAGCCGAGGTTTTCCATTGTAATGACCTAATTTTATTTTGTAACCGCTTTTATGATACTACGATTTTGATAATCCACTACACAACTTTTCAATTCTACACGATATCGGTTTACATTGAACCAGTCAAGTAAAGATATTGTTGATTAGAATTCAAGAGTGCTATTTGCGAACGTATTTAAATTCTGAACATCAATATCAAATCAGTCAGCTAGGTTTTACTTTCGTCTTGAACTGAAGTATTAAGTTCGTTTTTTTTGTTGTTGTTGTTTTTGTTTTTTTTAGCTCCACTGGCTGAAAGCCACTGGGGCTATTGTCATGGCGTTGTGTCCGTCGTGCGTCCGTCCGTGCGTCCGGTCGTAAACTTTTTCTTTTAAAATCTTCTCCTCAGAAACTACTGGATGAATTTCAACCAAACTTCACAGGAGTGATCCTTGGCTGACCCTCTTTCAAAGTTGTTCAAGAAATTTTGATCCAATAAAAAACATGGATTTAATGGGCGTGGCTAATTTCCAAATATGGTAAAAAGTGAGTTTTCTCAAATTCTAATTGATGGATACCAATGAAATTTTACATGAATGATCCTTGTGTGACCCTTTATCAGTCTACAAAAGATTACTGAGATCGGATGGAAAATATGCATTTTATGGGCAGAGGTCATTTCTCTATATGTTATATAGTGGAAACATTGAAAATCATTTTCTCAGAATGTAACTGATGGATATCAACCAAATTTCACTGGAATGGTCCTTGAGTGACCCTTCATCAGTCTAACAAAAATTATAGTGATCGGATGAAAATTATGTATTTTATGGGCGGAGGTCATTTCTCTATATGTTATATAGTGGAAACTTTGGAAATCATTTTCTCAGAATCTAACAAATGGATATCAACCAAATTTCACTGGAATGGTCCTTGAGTGACCCTCTATCAGTCTACCAAAAATTATAGTGATCGGATGAAAAGTATGTATTTTATGGGCGGAGGTCATTTTTCTATATGTTACATAGTGGAAACTTTGGATATCATTTTCTCATAATCTAACCAATGGATATCAACCAAACTTTTTTGGAATGATCCTTGAGTGACCCTTAATCAGTCTACAAAAAATTATTGTGATCAGATGAAAATATGCATTTTAAGGGCGGATGTCATTTCTCTATATGTTATATAAATTGAAACTTTGAAAATCATTTTCAACATCAGTAGAATCCAAAATATCTAAAAGTCTAGTCAAAACTTTTATTGCTTTACAAGAATTTCAAGCCTGTGGAGCGACTCAAGCCATTCATGGCTTTCTAGTTTAAAAGATACGATTATTCAGAGGTTGGGTTTTTGAAGTGTTTATACTTTGCATATCTGTCCAATTGCTTGGACCACTAACCGCTTATTATGATATGAATTGTCTTGATCATTGAAGTTTGAAACAAAAACTAGATCTACATGCACTAATGAACATTATCAGGAATTTGAACCAGGTTTTTGTTTTAACTTGATATTCTCTATGAATAACATTTGACAATTGATACATCTTGAACTGGAAATTGACTATGGATTTTGATTCATGGGAGTTTGAAATTGAAAGTGAAAAAATGTTGTTGTTTGGGAAAGGGTTAATATAATATATTTTGTCGTCTGCAACTCTTTTCAAATTGTATAACCCCAAAATTTCGCCGTTTGGTTGATTGTTAATAATCATAAACCTAAGTGCAATAAAACACTGGATGCTCAGAGAGGATGTGGTAATAGTGGTGGGAAATCGATGTGTAGGTGTTGCATCCATCACAATATGACATAATATTAAAAGTGCTGTAAAACTACATTCGATCAGTCAGATTCTGCTTAGAATCTGCCAAACAGAACCCTTGAATTGATAGAAAAGGCTTAGTATCTGAAATTGAACAGCAACCTGAACAAAAGGAGCTTGTAATTCAACTGTTTTTAGAACAGTAAGTGCTTTGGGGTGAGCTATTGTGATCTTCTATCATCTGTTTGCCTGTAAACAATACTGTCGGGTTATTCTTGTCTCAACATCTGAGTTATTGAACACAATTAACCAAAGTTCCAAAATATCATGGTATCATCCTCATGGCGACTTTCAGGACCTTCAGTCCTTTGATTGTATTATTGCTCTTTGTTGATTTTCATACTTGAAGTTTGTCCGGAGAATATCTAAGTATAATAGCTTTGGCCATGACATTTCATGGGTGGATAGATCACATGAAGGAGATGTGCAGTGCATATGAATAATAACTCTACCTTGTTTATTTTTTTAGTTATTTTCCTTTCTTGATTTTCATACTTGAAGTTTGACTATAGCATATCCCAGAAAGTATAATCCATAAGGTCATGAAACCTTATGGGTGGATAGATCATATCAAGTCGAAGTACAGTGCATAAGAACCATAACTCTACCTTGCTTATTTTTTTAATTATTTCCCTTAGTTGATTTTCAAACTTGAAGTTTGTCTGCAGCATATCTCAGAAAGTTTGATAGCTACAATCATGAAACCTCATTGGTGGATAGAGCTCATTGAGGAGAAGAGCAGTGTATGAAAACTGTAACTCTAGTTTGCTGATTTTTTGAGTAATTGTCCTTCGTTACACTTATAAGTTGATTTTTGTCTGATCGTATCTCAAAAAGTATGCAAGCTAGAATCATGCAACTTCACATGTGGATAGATCCAATCACTTTGGAGTGCAGTGCATAAGAACCATTACTTTACTCATCATATTTTTTGAATTACCGGTACTGCCCTTTTTTATTCGACAAAGAATATGCCAATAAACTGCTCTATTGGGGTGGGCATTACAAACATCTCTTGTTTTTGAGATGACATCATTTTACAAACAGTGTTATATGTCAAGCTGAAAAAATATCAATGATAAACAAGAATTTTGTCCATTTATAGCAAAATTCTGATCATATTATAAATACAATATCAAATTTGTGACCATCAAATACCAAATTTATTAAACTCATCATCTAAAACAGATAAAAACACAGCCTTTAGTTTTGATCTGTTTATAGATTAATCTTTTCATAAACTTGGTATTTCATGACCACTTATTTTTTATCCTCTATATATTGTGCCATTAAAACATTGAAGTGAATTGCTAAACCAAAAATGAATTAAAAACAAGTAGAGGGCAAGTGAAGTCTTTATTTACAAAACTTCAAGACTTCCAAAATGATTCGAAACTATTACACCAATGTCTTAATAACAAAGAACTCACTGTTTTGAGGACATTTCTGTTTCACAATGTTATCATTACTGTTTCTATTTAATGTGTCATAACTTGTAATTATGTATCATTAAAACTGGGATGTTGAAATACAAACTTTTCCCACTTGTTTTCAGACTAGTTGGTGGCTAGCTGGTTGTGATCCATTGGTCCCTGTACAAGTTACCAGTGAAAATCTACTTCTCCAAGGGCTACAAAACCCAAGTTGGACATGGGAATTCCCCACCCCTGATTAAAACATTACCTGTTCACCAAATCTTAGGAAATTACTACACTTTTATTTCAGACCTTGCCAACCCAAAGACCAACAAGAAGACAGCAGGGTTCACCAATGAGGAGAGACAAGGGTTCACAGATTTACTCGCTGAGGGTTATATAGATTCATTTAGAGAGCTGAACCCAGAATTAGAGGGGGCTTATACCTTCTGGACATACATGGGGAATGCCAGGGCTAAAAATGTGGGCTGGTGAGTTGTTTTCTTCTGGTTAAGGTAATGGACCTGTTATAGTTCTAATAGAACTTTAACAGTGTTAACCAAGGTTTCCTAATGATTTCATTAGGAGACTTTGTTAATATAGTGAAAGATCATGTGTTCTGAAATGTTGCAGAACTTTTACAGGTCTACCACGTTTATGTAAAATGACTGACATGTGTAGAGAGTTAAACCCAGAGATAACAGGAGCATATTCGAATCTCATACTTTTTGGTAAATATAGAAAAAACTATGTCTATAAATAGAGAGTTATTGTATTAATCACTTGATTTACCAAATTGTACCAATACATTCACATTACAATGTTTAACTTGTCAGGAAATGACTTGTATGCCTTATCTTAAGATAAAAAAAACAACTTTTTTTTCCTAATTCTGGATTCCTTTATTTTCAAGTGCATATTTAAGAGTGCAGTGTGTCCAGCAATGCTACTGCCTTGTTCTTTAACTGCTTACAATGTCTACCTTTATAATGTATTTTTCAGGCGACTTGATTACTTTGTGTTGTCAGAGAGGCTAAGAGAAGATTTGTGTGACAGTATTATCAGAAAAGATGTGATGGGAAGTGACCACTGTCCTATAGTTCTATATATGGCCTTCAAGTGAACAACGACCACAGTGGTATTGTCAAATTTATGGCTTTCTAATGACCATTGAAATAATATCATTTTAACAATGGTTTACACAGGAAGACAAAGGATAGGTCTAGCCAATTGCCATGTTTTATGGATATAGTAGAAGGCTGTTGTAGACTTTTGTAGAGTCAGAAAAATTATAACTTTTTACCTGATGATTAAGAATATGTTAGCAAAGTTTTAGACCAGTCTGAACTACAAGAGGTTTCAGATGATGACTCAGACAATCAGTCTCATAGAATCAGTAATGACAGCTTTGTGAGAAAAGGAGATATTGTATCTGTTGCCACTTTGGTACATTTATTCATGTGCAAATTAATGATGAATTTTGTGATAAATGATTTAAATTTCATTTGTATGTCTATTGGTATTCTAAGATTGCATAAGGTAGTGGACCTGTAATAGTTCCACATTTCGGAACACATGATCTTTTACAATGTTTACCGAGGTTTCCTAATCATTAGGAAACCTTGGTTAACACTGTTTAAGTTCATTACTTCCAAAACGTTGCGAAACTATATCGTAGTGGTATATGTTTTTGACCGTCATATGTTTTCAACCTTTTTTGATTTTTATTTATTGTGCATGTGTTTTATTGTTATATCATTTTAGGTATCAAACTTTAATTTCAAATCATAGCTACTAGACTTGAGTTACCAAATATGTTCAAGGTAAAGTTAAATTGCTTAAATGTTATTTGAACATTAGCACCTACTTTTTCATGTATTTTTCTTAAGTCACTTTTATTAGTTTTGTCAACTTTTAAGGTGGAAAAAAATAGAAAGGCCACATAATCTCAAGCCATTTTTATCTTGTGATTTAGCCTCTAAGTTTCAATGTCATGTTTCTGTAATTAGTTTGCTGCTAGTAAAAATAGCTAAATTCCCTGTTTAAAAAAGTCCTGTTTCTTATATTTTTCCACTAGATTTTTTCTAATGAGACGAATGTAAGCAAATTTTTATAGCAAGAATATTTTCACTTTTGGAATATTTGACTTCTCAAGTTCGTAGCCGCCGTCATAGCGCAGTTGGTAGCGCGTCGGACTGTCAAACTAGAGGTCACGGGTTCGATCCCCGACGGCGGCACTCATTCTTTCCGACTATTTGTCTCTCACCAATGGGTCGATAATCGTAAATCTATGTGAGATAGTAGCTGGAGGCTAGGAAAGGATGTAATGGTAGTACTGGCGTGAGAAATACCAGGATTCCATTGTTAGGTGCTCCAGCCGCCGCGATATAACTGAAATAATGTTGAAAGCGGCGTAAAACCCCATTCAATCAATCAATCAATCTCAAGTTCGTCAGAAATAGATATCTGTGTTTTAATGAGATTAATAATTTGAAAAAAGTAAGGAAATGCAAAATATTACCAACTTAAAAAGCGATTTTGCGAATGAGCGGTATGATTAGCAGAATTTCTAGTCCAGGAATATGGAACTACCATAGCATTTTTTAATTTGGAAGTGTGAACTTGTTTTTGTGTCTAAACAAAGAGAAATGTAGATAGAAAATGAGATCAGGAGTCTGATTTCGAAAATTGCTTATCAAGACAGTGTATCAATGTGTTCTTCTTCATCAGTGGCTTATTTTTTAAACAGGATGAAAACATATGACGCTAATTTTCATAAACAAAAATTCTAACAAATTTCGAACAGAATAAAAAACCTGTCAAACTTCATCCATTTGAATTGATAAAACATGGATAATCATTTTAAAAGGTCATTTTGTGAACATTTATGTGAAATTTATATATTGATAAAAGTTTTAATAAAAATGCTTATGAAAAAATCGATATTAGGACGAAAACCCATACCACGAGGATAATGGGTCCACTACCTTAAACTCCAGATTATGTTGTACAAGGGTGTGAATCATTCCTCTTTATAGGCATCATTCAGGATTTTATATTTTGTGTATCAAAATGTTTGGTTAAACATATATCCTTATTGTGAAACATTGTTGACTCTTAATTTTTGTAAACTTTAGTTAATATCCGCGAGGTTATTAAAAGAATTTTATTTTAACATCAAATGAAATTCTACAAGTGTTATAATTGGGTCCATAGCGCAGTGGTCTAAACCGTTAGCCATTTAGAGTCATTGATCTGATCAGACCTGGTTCGAATACGCATGCAGTTGGATACAGTAATCTTTGTCCCAAATTGTTTTAACTTGTTTTTATTATTAAGTAAAGGAACAGTTTTATTGTCTCTTAAATTTCTTGTTTGTAATATTCTATATTCGCAGTTATTTCCTAATTCAAATCTCTCATTACTTTATTTTCATGGAATTGATAAGCTGTTGACACCTATTCAAGCTGAGGTCACGAGGCTTTTGATCGTTAACTAGTTTCTCTAACGCAGCACCTAAGTGACTGAATTGAATTATCTTCTTTCGTTCATGATATTTGATGCATGTATTATTATAAATTTTCTGATGGTGCGATAAATTTCATTGCTTGCCGTTACTTCTGTTAATTCTGTTTACGGTATTCTTTATCCAATTTTATGCCCCCGTATCGAGAGATCGGGGGCATATTATTTTACTCACGTCTGTCTGTCTGTCTGTCTGTCCATCTGTCTGTCTGTCCGTCCATCTGTCCGAAAACTTAACCAGACTTAACCTTTGCCTTTTCTCCAAAAGTATTTGACATACAAAGCTGTACACCAAAGTCAAGGTCATCTGTCAAGGTCGTCAAGGTCATGTGACAAGGTCAAGGTCATCTGTCAAGGTCAAACTTTAAAAAAAAAATGCTGTTACGGGGGCATTCGTGTTTCACAAACAAATCTTGTTTTATTCTATTTTGAGGAGTTTGATAAATTTATCCTGTTTTTTTCTAAAAAAATTGTTGTGCGTAAGCTACTGAGCAATAGGAAATCATTTGATGCAGGATATCAAAAGGATCACCCACACAGAACGATGAACAAAATTACGTAAACTGTGCCGTGCTTTTTTATTTCAGAGATTTGAATTGCAGCAATTAAAAGTTACATCTTATTTTCAAAATTTAAAAAAATATGAATGAAAAAAAGATAAGACGAGAATGAGTTTCGATCTTTGACCTCTGCTTTCCAGGTTCCTGACCTTTCACTTAAGCTGTGTACGGTTATTATTCACAAATGGGTATATTTTAGTATTTGAATGTACTTTTTGCGTATTTTTAATCTATATAAGGTAGTGGGTACCGAATATCAATGAAGGTCAACAGGAGTATTAAATGAGTGACAGGTCAACAATGTTTCACAATACTAAAATATTTTTCCAAAGAACTTAAATTTAGGCCATTTCTCAACAATTATTGTATTCCTCTGTAAATATTTGATTATCAAAAATTTAATGTCACATGGCAATTATACTTGACATAACATTCTCCAAATTTAAAGATATTGGATTGTCTTCAAATGCAAAAAGTTTTACATAGGAAGAAAAATGTTAAAGCTATTCCTTTTTTTCACCAACGTTTTAGTTCATGTTGATCGTTGGTGAAGTTAAAAAAAGATAAGTGTAATGATGAGCAAATTCAATTGTTTATCAGTTTTTATACGCCAACAAAGGGGGACAAATATTGGTATCATCTTCTCTGTCTGTCCATCCCAATGTCAGTACCTTTAACCGTCTGTACTTACTTCCTAATTTTGTGGACAGTACTCCTCCTTTGATTATGGACCAATTTGGATGAAATGTTCCTAGTCACCTGGGCTTGCACATATTGTCAAGGTTTGAGGAATGCAACAGCATCATGGAAAAAAAGGGGCCCTAATGTCAAATTTCTTGTTAATGCATCTCTTTCATTTCCAAGGACCTTTTTTGGATGAAACTTTCACAAAATTTTTCTAGTCACCTGACCTTGAGAAAATAATTATTGTTTGGTGAAATTTAGCTGCATCATTGAAAAAGGGGCCTTCATGTCAAGTTCATTGTGAATGAAACTTCTACAATTATGGACCAGTTTGGGTGAAATGTTCATAAAATGTTCCTGGTCACCTGACCTTGTACAAGCCGTCAGGGGTTCGTGGGATTTTTCCATTTCAGAGAAAAGGGATCTTTCATGTCAAAAGTTTTTGTATGTCTGTACATCTACATCTTCAAAATGTTCTTAATAATTTGACTTTGCAAATATAGACAGGATTTGATGATACTCTCTTGTGTCACAGAAAAAGGGACTAAAATTAAAAAATTCTTGTTAAAGCAATTCCTCCTTAAACTATAGATGGATTTCCATAAAACTTCCACAAACTGTTCATTTTCATATGGCCATGTGCATCTTGTCGTGATTTAGCAAACTATCTTGTGTCACAGAAAAAGTGGCCAATTTCTCAAATTTCTTACAACACAACTTGTTCATCTGTGGATGAAAGAAGACAACTTTTTCGTTAAGCATTGATTTGGCTGATTCTTTCAAAGGTTATTCTCCATCTTGTGAACAGGAACATATTTCCATGTTTCTTTCATACGATGCAGCATCACTGTAGAGGGGGCGGGGCTTTCATTTAGATAATTGTTAAGACAGCATATCTTGTGTCAAAGGCACTCTTTTTTGAGTGTGTCTGCATGTGCAAACATATGAAATATTTACCATGAACCATCATGCAAGTATTGATATAAATGTCAGTAGCTGTAGTTGATTGGTAGATTGGAATCTCCAAGTTTGTTGTGTAGTTTTAGAGCATGCTTTTTTCAATGAATAAATATTGTATTCTGTTTAAATATGTTTTGTGAATGCTTTAATTCGTTAAAAAGCACAGTCATTGGCTGTATCATCCTGCGAGTAGATGAGGGATGTCTAGGGTACAGCGCAAGACTGTTGTAAAGTGACAATAAATTTTAGGCACTTACAATAGTCTTCCACTAACCCCTTTATATGCTTCCGAATCAGCCATTGACAAATCTACAAATTACTCATGAGAACCCTTATCCTCTATGGCAGACCACCTGAGATGATAACCAAGTGACAAATTGTCACAAGATACACTTGTTGCACTGCTGGATATCCAAGTATAAATAACAAAGGAAAAGAACTCAAATTTTAAGTTAGGCAGAGGGGAAGTTCTTGTGCACTGCACTCCATAATTATGAGAGAAACATAACTGCCAAGTTTCAAGTCTATTAGACATAGGGTAACAGAGTATTTTGAAAATGGTGGGTACACTGCCAAACATCAGACGTCGGACTCCACAGTTGATCAAATATTACTTCGTGTCTTTTAACAGGCGTATAAAAAGGGTTTGGTATGAAAATATATAACCATGGACATAAAACAAATAGCAAATATTTTGTTGGTGACCCGAAAGTCATTAATACAGTATGAATTAGCTGTAGAAATGGCATTTAAGTTCCCACACATTCTGAAATAATTTACTGAAATGTCAGAAAACACTGGAGATCAACAGTGCATGCATAAGTGAATTTATAATATGACCGGAGTGAAATAACCCTGTTTAATATTTTTGATGATACAAGGGTGTTATTACACTAGTGGAAAAACTAGAGCAAAGTGTCCTATTATCGACACCTTAAGGCTAAATAAATGTATAATTTTATTTTTTCTCTTCTTACCAAAAGGAAATCTACCATCTTGTAAAGTGACATTTCATTGGTCATTGAAATATTTAAAGAAGTATTTAATCTTAAAATTTGACCAATCAAATGCTTTTTCACTTATGTGTCCCGGTTCGCCAAAATATAATTTGTTATCCTAATTCCGACACCCCACTTCCCAATTCCGACACCCCTTGGAACCTATGTAAAAAACTCAGAAATGTTTGACTCAACATAAAAAAAGTCCAAATTAATAATTTGAAAACATATTTCATGCTAAATGATGGAAAGTAAACTTTTCTTTCATTTCAATGTACTGTTTAAGTAAGAATAACTTAAAATACAAACATTAATAGGAAATTATCACTGTTCACATAATAAATACTCCTCAGTTTGTCGTTTATAATTCCCCATCAAAAAAATATGCTACTTTTACCAAAATTTTGCATTCAATTGAACATAAGGCAGTTTCTTAAACCCATTTAATTAAGCTAGGCCTATACATATGCATGTGCCTGACAAAATTTAAGCAGAAATAGTAATTGGTCATCTTAAAAGAATAAGATAACATGACAGAATATAATTTTGAAATTATTTAAATATAATTATGTTAATGTATGAAATATATAGTCAAATTAAAGGTTTTTATTACGTTCCAAATAAAATTACATTTACAGCTGTGCATATAATCTGTAACTTAACATTTGAAATGATGAGTTGGAACTTAATGCATACATAAAGACAAGCTGTTGAACTCGGTCTGAAATATACATATAATAATAAGTCTACTCAAAGAGACTATGCTTGTTTCATTGTCATTGTTTACAAAAACTGGTGTAGATATAGATCTCAAGAGATCCAAATCAACCAGCGTAAGCAAAAAAACCAAATATACAGCTCTCCGTTTTCAAAGACAGAACAAAATGCTTCTTATCATTTGTAAGATTTATGGGTGCCTTCAGTTAGTATACCGATACTCTGAAAATATTGGCTTATTTTTATCTAGCCCTTGTACAGTTTTGTAGATTATAAGTAATTAACTCTACTTGATTAAGTAAAAAGAAAAATCAAACTTTAAAGACTGAAAAGTAAATATGAGCTCATTTATTCAAAATTGATATATGAAGACCAAAATTAATGAGAGAATTTTTCTGGTCAAGTCAAATCATTCAAATATTTTAATTCATATTTACAGAAGATTCAATTTCTAAATTGGTTACATATTTTTTTTAGTATCTAAGGACATTATTGCCAGCCTGTATTTTCATAGCTTAGACATCAAATCATGATTCCTTGAAATGATTATTATTGACGGCTTTCAAAGGTTTCAGAATTAGGATGAAGTGTCCAAATTGTCTTCCTAATTCCGACACCTCTACTTTTCATTAAATGAGCTTTATTTTTAGGTTGTAAGGGTAAAACATTGGTTAAAAGGCATAAAACTCGAGCAGTGAAGTCATTCTTTTTAATATCAAGTTTGGCTATCCCAAATTTTTTTTTAACATTTTAGATGCCTTGACCTATCTGTCAAAATAACACTAAACAAAAAAAAAAAGAATTTTGCAATTCTCATCCCTTTTACAAAGATAGAAGTTTTCCATCCAGGCCAGGTGTAATGACTTAGTTAAAAAAATCATATCTAATGCATTTTAAGTCCAAGGTTCAAAGGATAATGAAAATATGAAGGGGTGTCTGAATTAGGAGGGTGTCGGAATTAGGACATTTTACTCTATGCTAATGAGCTAAGAACGATTATCATCGTAACTTTTTTGTAGTGAAAATGACATGTTGTTTTTTTATTGAGGTCATTTCACAAACAGTGTTATTTTGCAGAAGAACTTGAATCGATAAATATCATAATTGTACATGACATATTCCTGTTGAAACAAAGCTTTGGCAGACATTGTAGACTAATATTTTAACACAATAATTAAAGTCACATTATGAATGAATATCAAATTTGTGCTAATTAAATACCGAATTTATTGAAGGAGTCATCTTAAACAGATAAAAACTCTGTGCAGCCTCTATCTGTAAACAGATGATACATTAAATGAATTCAATATTCAATAACCACTCATTCAATACCCTCTATCTATTTGACTGATGGCAGCAAACTGTCAATTAGGACAACCATACAGAAAAAAGAGCACATTCCCAATCATGATCTGTAATAACTGATTTTGCTAAATGTAAAACATAATAGATGACTCATGCCGCAGTCAAAGCGCAGATGATTGTTGGGTCATATGGAGTGGTACTTTCGAAAATATTCTCATTTGCAAGATAAAGTTCACATAAATTATTGCATTCACTTGAAACTATTACAGGATAATTCTAAGGTTATGAGGAAGGTTCCTTTCTAAAAAGGCAATGATCTACAGAAAAACCAAAAAAGTTGCCTTATGGGTCTTCACCCAAATTATTCTTGTTTTGTGCACAAATACCAAAATATTTATTTGAACTTTCAAAGGAGGGTTCCTTTCGAAAATTCAGGCTGATCAACTGGAAATTGCTGGAAAAAGGGCCTTATGGATATTCTGCAAATATATTCTTAATTATGTGAGAAGTCCTCAAACATTTCAAGTTTTACTTGAAACTTTTGCAGAATGATTCTAGCCTGATCAATTGGAAAACACAGGAAAAGTGGCCTTACAGATTTACGTTTAAAGAAGTCCACATTCTGGTAAAGTTTCATTGAAATCGGTCCAGTGGTTCAGCAGATGCGGTTCAAATATTTCGAGCTCAAATTAGGCCCCTCCCTGCCACACCCAAATCAAAATTTCTTGAACAAATTATGTTAAGGGTCATCCATGGAACATCCATGCCAAGTTTCATTGAAATTTGCCCAATGGTTTAGAAGAAGAAGATTTTTAAAGATTTTAAAGTGAAAAAATGCCCCGCCCTGCCAAGCCTATATTTGGGGGGCAATCAATTTTTTTAACAATTTAAGAAGAGGGTCACCCAAGGATCATTTCTACCAAGTTTTGTTAAAATCCGTCCATTGGTTTTGGAGGAAATGTTTAAAGAAACAGTTTATGCACAGAGGGATGGATGGACGCACATTGGACATACCGCCATGATAATAGCTCGTTGGCCTTTGGCCGATGGAGCTAAAAACAAGAGTCTAAGCAATACTATGATGTGGCACAGTTGGTTACACAAGCACATCAGTCTTCAAATTTTCTAAATTGTGGCTTAAATCCTTTCTAACTTTTATCTTGCACCAATGGATAGATAATTGTGAACCCAAGTGTTATATTAGCAGATGCAAGGAATACAGGGAATCTTCATGCTCCAGCTGCCATGATATAACTGAAAAAAATAACCCAAATTCAATTAAACCACCTTGGTGTGTTTTGGGACAAGGTATTTTAAAGCCTCAGTCCTAGGGTTGTAAAAACAGATAAGGTGGTTAGCTTAGTAGGTAATGTGTAGGTAATTGTATTAAGCTTTCAATCCTAGGGTTGTTAGTTTGACCCTTAGTTGGACCAACTTTCATCTAATGTTTCACAAAAGTTATTGGTGCACAATTCGTTTGTCTCCCTTCAATAGGCATATGAAAAATACAAGACCTAAGCTGGTGGTCTGGAAGACACGTGTTAAACCCCATGTAAACAAACAAAACAACATTTAGCCAAAATAAGGTTAAGTGCAAAAAGTTTCAACTCTAGGCAGTCAGTGCAGATTGACTGGGGTCAACACTTTATGTACAACCCACTACCCTCAAAGCCGGTTGGTAGCGTCAGACTGTCAATCTAGAGGTCCAGGGTTTGATCCCCAACGGCAGCACTCATCATTTCCAACTATTTGTCTTTCACCAAAGGGTTGATAATCATAGACCTTTGTGGGAAAGCTGCTGGAGGCTAGGAAAGAATGTAATGGTGGTGCTGGTGTGAGAAAGACCAGGAATCCATTGTTTGGTGCTCCAGCCACCACAATATAACTGAAAGATTTTTGAAAGCATCGTTACACCCCATTCAAAGAAACAATTTATGCACAACCCAGATGGTCCCTTTTTGATGATGGGTCACATTATATGATTTACCTCTGTTCTTATTAATTGCTCAATACATCATCTTAGGAAACAAGAGAATGACTCAAAAACATGATTTATAAATAAAGTTTATACAGCTTTAAATATAAGTGCTTAGATAGTAACAAATATAGAATATATAAACAAAATACATGTAGTAGATACAAAGATATTGTATAAAGTAAGAGTGAGCAGGTTGATATATAAAAAAACACTCAAAGATTTCAGTATAGGCTTATCTTAATCAAGGGATTACAGTTAATTGTACATAATATTCAAAGATGCCATATGGGTGGCTCAGCCTGAAACAGTTTCACACTGATCCAGCGATATAACATATTCATGGCACAGTGTAAAACAGCCCTACATGTGCACTTATGTGCATTTCAGGATAAAATTGGCAAACAGTTTGCACAGTTTTGTCATCCTGAATGCATGGAAGATTATAACTGCCTAAATATTTATACCGTATTTCCTCTAATAATAGAGCCCTCCCTAATAGAAGCACCTCTATATGTTTTTCTAAGAAACCCCACGTCAAATGCTTAAATTTCAGAAACTTTTTCAGACTTCATCTCTAAATTGAGATGAATTTCCTGTAAACAATCATTGATTGTTTAAAGAAAATTCACCTCAAATTAAAGGAAGAATGGCCAAAAAGACATACATTTAATGATTTTTTTTAATTAGAAAATGCATACTAAATAAAAGCTCCAGGACCATGTTATGTATATCTCCCAGAAGCGTTTATTGGAAGAAATACGGTAGGTGGTCTCAACTGCTTTGAACTGAGCCATCAATAACTATACTATAAAGATTATTAGATTAATGCATTTTGTACATTTAGATATTTACAATAGCCAGAATTTCATTGAAGTAAATGTCAGTAGACATTCTTATGATGAGCTTCTATGTAAAGGTAGTGGACCTGAAATAGTTTTGCAACATCTCAGAAGTAATGAACTTTAACTGTGTTAACTGAGGTTTCCAAATGATTTTCATAAGGAAACCTTGTTTAACATTGTGAAAGAATATGTGGTCCGAAATGTTGGGGAACTATTACTATCAGTAAAGTAAACTGTATGCATAAGAGGTTTGCAAATATTGTGAGAAAAAGAGGAAAGGCTTGATTACAACTTCTATAAACCTTGTGATTTTGTTTGTAAAAGGTTATATAATTTTTCAGTATGTGGTGACTGCCAGAGTATAAAATATACCCCGCCATGTAATTGTACAGAAAAAATAGCACCAAACCTGGTAATTATGCTCAAGATCAGCCACTAAGAACATTATGTAAAAATTTCCTCCAACTCTACCCATAAAGTATTGTGTCAATTAGATTGTGCAGCATCTCAAGGATTCTTTGTAATACTTTGTGAGATAATGAATACATCATGAATAATGTGTTTAAATTGTAATGAGAAATCACAGTATAAACATATATATCACAGTTTTGCTTCTAACAATAAATAATTAACATATTCAATTTTTACTGTACATCAAAAAAATCACTTTTTTTAAGAACTAATTTAAATAAATAGATAATTTAACCCATCACATTTGACCAAATTGTAAACTGGCCCATTGTAAAAGAAATTGTGGATTAAAAGATCATATTTGTATTGAAACAGAACAGTGATAGTCATAAAGGGGAAACATTGATAACAAGGTATTAAATTGTCTAAAGATACACCCATTTCACTGCTGGAAATATGAAATGAGCCTGTGTATGAAATATCCAACAATTTCATGTGTGGGCAAGGCACAAATATAGAGCAGCCTGGACAATCACTCAATATAACAAGAATTTTGGCTGATAGTCTAAAGAGGGGTTAAGACCTCATTAATCTAAAAAGTGTATAGGAAAGACTCTGGTCTGACTGTGCGGATGCACCGACTGGCCAGAGACTTTGCTTTGGGCACATGTAAAATTGTTTGAAATGTCATGCAAAGACTCAAATAAAACAATATGGGAAATAATGCAAAAACAAAGCTTAAAAGCTTTCCTCTCCTTAAACATTGGAGGTATATGACTGCCAAATTTCAAGTCAATTGGACATAAGGTGAAAGAGTTATGCTCCTGACAAAGAATTTGATGCTGCCCTGACGCCATTTATTTTTCAGGATATTAAGATGCAGGAATTTTTGTTAATGGGTTAAAGCACTACAAATATAACAATATGATAAAGCCATGAGCAGAAACAACAAACAAAATAACAAGTACTAGGATAAAAGCAAACAAGCAAAAATTTCAGATATTGAATAACCCTGTTAAGTCCATTTTTTTTCCTATACAGTGCCCAACCTTTACTTGCCTGTGATTTCATCATAGACTGGAAATGTGTCACCCACACGAAAGCCCTGCAAATCATTGGATCGGTGCAAGACTGTAGTAATTGTATATGCAATGAATATACACTTACTACAGTCTTGCACTGAACCCTCAAAATACTCAACTTTTATGTGTTACACATTTTTTTAGATTGGAAGAGGTTGCAGGCAGTGAAAAGTTGATGTAATTTGAAATGAAACCATCTTACATTTTGTCAAGCAGGCTTGACAAAAGTCAAAACTTATGCTTGACCAAAATACATGAACTTTGTATAAATACTGTAGAATAATTCATACAACTCCTAGAAACATTATTAGAAACAAGGAAGAAAACAAGGCAAATAGAGGTTATCAGATAAATATAATATGTACTTAGTGTATTGTATGAAAAAGTATATCTAACTCAGTTGTGGGAATTGATCATTGTCTAGGCAGAACAAAACACTTAGTATGTATTACAATTATACAACCCCTAAAACATTATGCTGTAATAATCTCAACAGAATAGATTTAACAAACATTAAAGTCTAATGTATTCGTGTGTTTATATAAAATCAATAAATAAACATAACTTTTCATCCAATCTATAAGGTCATATTGTATCAAAAATCTTACAATCAAGTAATCTGTTTATATTCTATAGTTAAATAGTAAGTATCAGAGATTAGCAAACATACTTTATCAGATTATCAAATTGATTGTTTTGCTATAAACACACAGGTAGTTACAACTGTTTAGCACTTAGCCATTGAAATAGTAATTTTCCAATCAAACTATAGTTACAACTGTTTAGCACTTAGCCATTGAAATAGTAATTTTCCAATCAAACTATAAGGAGATGCATTTCTGTTACAAAAAAAACTTGTCATTTACAGTGAAAAAATGAATTGAAAAACTGTAAACATAATGTGTATGAAAAAACAATTTCTGGTCCCTGCAAACTTATTTTACTTTATATGCCAATTAATGAATAGATCTAATTGCTGACTACCATATACTACATTTTCTTCCAACTGAGGCAGTCCAAAATTTCGTTGTCTGGCAATGAATTAATTCTATGTTTTTGACACAATGATTTCTAAATTCATGGCAGCATTTGGCTGACAATACTGATGTGGCTATATATTGGCAGTGTTTACAATACTTGAGACGTTTAACCCATTTTCAGACAACAAAAGATCAATTCAGTGTCACTTTAAAAAGCCCAGAAAAAGCATTTTCATCAAAAGATGACCTAGATGGATGACCCCATCCCTGATATAATAGCCAGTAAATTAAGGAAATAAATTGAACTGCAAAAGCAGCATAATGTCAAAAAGGGACCATGATTATGTTGCTCACTAACAATATTAGCTCTAAACCTCTTTCTGTAAACATATTGAAAACAATTATAGGGGTCAGTGTAAAGCTAAGTATGTGTTCTATGAAAATATAGACATTATAGACATTCACAAGAAGTCATTCAAATATATAGACTCCCTGTCCTAATGGTGATGAAAAAACTCAAATATTATAACGATCAAATCTCTATAAAGATATGTCTTATTTTTGAATTCATAAAGATTATACATTTCTAATACTTGTAAGTTACTGATATTATTTTGGCAATCAAAATTTTCTTCAAAATGAACAAAATTTGAAAATAGAGTAAATTAATGTGACATGAGTAATCTTCTATCATTACTTGATCTTCTGGTACAAAAATATAACTACAAAAGTATACGAGTTCCTACGTGACATTTTCAAAAATTTTATGGGTGTGTGTATATATAGACCTTGACCACTCTGGAAAATCACACAGTGAATTTGAATTATTCATGTTTGGTGGACGGATAGCTTTGGTCCACAACCACTTATTAGGCAGGTAGTGAAGACTCTGATCAGACTGTGCAGCTGCACAGCCTGATCAGAGTCTTAACTTTGCTCTTAAATGAAATTGTTGGAATTGTGGCGCACAGACTCATATCCTTTGTTGAAGTCTTGTAGTAATAATATTTCAGTTTATCACTGTAAGGAAGCCCTAATTGTTTGCTCTAGAAGACTAACAATGTTGAATTTTTCCTCCGCAGTGTCTGTGCTAAAGAACCATTCTTGTTTGGGAGTCTGTACAGAGAAACCATTCTTACATGCTGAAAAAGCAAAGAGTAAAATAACTTTTAACATTTTTAATGGAACAGAGCTTATAAACCTGAAAATTGAATTTGGATAGGCCATTGCACATTTGTTTGTCTCAATGGGTTTTAAAGACTCTTTTAACGTTTTTTTTCGTCTTATCATGGCTGCTCGAGCACCTAAGAATCGATTCCCTGAATTTCTTGCACCAGCACAATCTTTTCATCCTTCCCTAGCTTCAAGAGATCAGTGAAAAACTATTGTAAGTGCCTATATATTCATAGACACTTACAATGGTTTTGCACTGAACCCTAGATTTCACAGTATCCTGACAAAATATTATTGGCCATCACATACAACAAGATATCAATTTTATGAAATGTGAGTGTATAAACTGAATGATGGGATCAATCTCTGCAGTCTTATTCAAGGATTTTTTTTTTCAGAAATAACTCTTTAAGGATACAAATTCTCACACTCTATCTTAAACCGGATGCATGTGATAATTAAAAAGGTATCTGCATTAGACTTCATTATTGAAAGTTTGCAGGAATTTAATTCTCTATGAATTGACTTATTACAATAAATTGTTCCTCAGAGTAATTGTAATTAATCATGTCTTTAAGATTACTTTTATAGGTTCACAAAAAAATTCTGTAAGAGTTGAGTCAAATCTGAATATAATATTTCTCATTCTTATGTTCAATGAAAATGACAAAAGCTGTTTAATAATTCTATGGGTGCAAAATGAAATTCTGTACAAGTTAAGTCAAAACTGTCTGAATGTAATATTTCTAATTAATACGCAGGGGGTCAATGCATAATTACTGTAAGTGCCTTTAATATTCATAGGCACTTACAATAGTTTTGTACTGAACCCTAGATGTGATCAATGAATATGACTGAAGCTTGTCGGGGAGGTTGAAAGGCTTTTTCATTGGTGGGTAACCAAATTTTTGTACCTACAGCTTCATTCAAGCTGTAGGTACAACGTTTTGGTTACCCAACAATACAGTCAAACCTGTAAAAGCAAGCACTCAAGGGACATTCGAAAAGTGCTTGCTTGAGACATGTGCTTGAGTAATATAGATAAATTTTAGTGCAAATTCTACATTTTGAAACTCAGCAGTTACTTGCTTAATACAGGTTGCATGCTGAATACAGGTGGCCACTTAGACAGCTTTGACTGTAATTCCTTTTTTCCTATTTCTCACCTTTTGAGTCAGGTATATCATTGACCTTCATTCTCTGTAGAGAGAGTGACACTTCGTACTTGTACACATATTCCACAGCCCGGCTAAATGGAAAATGTTTGGACATTCTGCGCGTCAACACAAGGGCGTCGTTAAATAGATACAGGCCATACATGGCAACATGCTGGTACACTCTGAAGTAGTAAATGTAGAATGCAGATAATTGGAGAAAACACTGCCAAAAGATTGTTATATAAAGAACAACAATCAATTTCAAACATAATTATTCAAGAAAAGAATCAGTCAAACATTCTATATGCCCAAGACTAACATGAGCACCAAATGGAAAGTCAGGCAATCCACTTCTATGTGTTTATTAGTTGATGCAAAGAAAAAACAAATAAGTCGGCATAGTTCTTCCATGCATGACATCTTTAATCCCTTGATAGTACAGATGTATAGGTTTCTTTTAAGACAGCAGAAATACATTTTATGTACCAAGTTTCAAGTGAATGACTTTAGAAACAAAAGACCATTTAACAAGAGCTGTTGGAGGACAGCGAAGCTTGACCATTCCTAGTGCTGGATAGTAACTGCAAATCAATGTCCACATTGGAAATTTAATATAATGAAAGTCAAGAAAAAGAATCTTAGTCTAGAGGCTGATACTATGGTCACAGAAGCAAGTGCAGAGTTTCAAAGCAATAGCTTTAGTAGGAACAGAGATACAACTAACATAAAACAGTTGCACATAAAAACATAACCAAGATTTTTAAGGCCGAAAAGGGTTAAAATTCTACTAAATTAAAGATCAGTGTAATGAATCTTTTTCTGTGGGCTAATATTATGGTCAAAGAAGCATGTGTAAAGTTTCCAAGCAACAGCTATAGTAGAAATAGATATTACAGATTTCTAAGTCCGAAAAGGGTTAAAATTCCACTAAATTCAATATCAGAGTAATGAATCTTTGCCTAGATGCTGATATTATGGTCACAGAAGCATGTGCAAAGTTTAAAAGAAATAGCTTGCATGTAAAAACTTATCCAAAGCATTACGCCGACACTGACGCAGACGCCCGGGTGACTGGAATAGTCCCCCCCCCCCCTTTCTTCGAATAGTCGAGCTAAAAAAGCAAAATTTTTTGCACTATAAGGACAACAGGGATGAGGCAAACCAGAGGGTTGCTGCTAGCTAAGAATGTAAATACTATTTATAATATGACCTACGTCGCAGGGGTGAAATAACCCTATTGAATATTTTTTGATATTACACTAGTGGAATAACTATGCAAATGAGCTAAGAACGACCATCAAGGTTATATTCTTGTTGTGAAAATGAAGTCATAATGAATTTGCTGATGTCATTTCGCACAAGGCATTATATGTTTCTCGGAATAATTTGAATCGATAAATATCTTAATTTTCTTGTTTCATCACAAAAATAAGGGCCATATTATAGATAGAATATCAAATTTGTAGAAATAAATACCAAGTTTATTAAACTCCTTATCTTCAACAGATAAACAAGAGGACCCTGAGGGCCCTAAATCGCTCACCTGATATTTCAAGTAAATTATCATTAAGACTCCATTTCCTATGATATGGCATGAACCTTCCCATTTTCAACAGAGTTCATTCTTGTGACCTGACAAACATTTTGATCAAGTTTCATGAAGATTGGACTATATTTGTGGCGTTTGGAGCTCTTACGAGAAAATTGTCATTAAGGCCCCTTTTCCCGTGATATGGCACGTATACTTCCCATTTTCAAATGAGTTCATCCTCATGACATAACAAACATTCTGACAAAGTTTCATGATGATTGGACCATATTTGTGGCTTCTAGAGAATAAACAAAAAAATTGTCATTAAGATGCCTTTTCCTGTGATATGGTACCGATCTTTCCCATTTTTATTAGACTTCATCCTCATGACCTAACAAACATTTTGACCAAGTTTCATGAAAATTGGACTGTATTTGTGGCTACTAGAGTGAAAACAAGAAATTTGTCATTAAGGCCCCTTGTCCCGTGATATGGCACGGATCCTTTCCATTTGAGCAATTTTCATAAGGGACCACCCAAGGAATATTTCTGCCAAGTTTGGTTGATTTTAACCCATAAGTTTAGGAGGAGATGTCGTTTAAAGATATTGTTGACAAAATTGTCATTAAGGCGGCTTTTTCTGTGAAATGGCACGGATCCTTCCCATTTTCAATAGACTTCATCCTCATGACCTAACAAACATTCTGACCAAGTTTCATGAAGATTGGACTGTATTTGTGGCTTCTAGAGTGAAAACAAGAAATTTGTCATTAAGGCCCCTTGTCCCGTGATATGGCACGGATCCTTTCCATTTGAGCAATTTTCATAAGGGAACACCCAAGGAATATTTCTGTCAAGTTTGGTTGATTTTAACCCATAAGTTTAGGAGGAGATGTCGTTTAAAGATATTGTTGACAAAATTGTCATTAAGGCGGCTTTTTCTGTGAAATGGCACGGATCCTTCCCATTTTCAATAGACTTCTTCCTCATGACCTAACAAACATTCTGACCAAGTTTCATGAAGATTGGACCGTATTTGTGGCTTCTAGAGTGAAAACAAGAAATTTGTCATTAAGGCCCCTTTTCCCGTGATATGGCATGGATCCTTTCCATTTGAGCAATTTTTATAAGGGACCACCCAAGGAATATTTTTGCCAAGTTTGGTTGATTTTAACCCATAAGTTTAGGAGGAGATGTTTATAGATGATTTGTTTAATAATTTTCGGCATTCAATGCCCACTCATTCAATATCCTCTATATCTTGGCCATCAACTCAAGTGACTGCGTATGCAATTAAAAATTATCTATTAGATCTATATGCTTGAATTGTTTCAGTAAAAAAAACAAAAGCAAATTATAAACATTAAAGTCATTATATAAGCAAGCAATAATTATGATATTAAAGTTGTACTTATAGTTTGACATAAATGCCAGAAGACTAAATAAATTATTTAGCTGGTCATTCGGTTCTTGATTTACAGCAGTATTTCATCAAATATCCTAACCAGTAAGTATGCTGTTGCAAAGTCATCAATGAGTGAACAAAATCTCATTATGACAGCTTTAATCAAGGACAATATGATATTCATACTCACTTAGTGTTGGACTATTTGGTTTCAAATCATAATCAATTTTCGTTTTTAGTGGAAAGAGCACTAATGAACAATACTACAATGGGTTCTTTGAACTCATTACAATTCTCAATGAATGTACACTTTGTTACAACAAGGTATGTTTTAAAACTCCTTATCTTTGTTTTTTTTATATACAATGTAGATACTGAAAAACAGTTGTCTGTGTTGTATCCTTCAGCATATCTGGCGATGGTTAAGTGTAGGTCGATTCCAAGTGTTGGTTTAAAATAAATTGTTTTCTCAAGTAAAGAATGTTACCAGAAAATAAGAACCCAGACTGAATAAGTGACATTAATCTTTCAAAACATTAAATGGCTGCAATTTACACATTATAACTAACTAATCGATTGTTGTCAGTGGATTTGATTGATTGATTGAATGGATTTTTACGCCGCTTCAACATTTCTTCAGAGCCAGAGCACCTAACAATGGATTCCAGGTATTTCTCACACCAGTACAACCATTACATCCTTTCCTAGCCTCCAGCTGCTATCTCGCATAGGTGTACGACTATAGACCCATTCGTAAGAGACAAATAGTCAGAAAGAATGAGTGCCGCCGTCAGGGATCGAACTCGAGACCTCTAGTTGTCATGGGAAGCCAAAACCAACTGATTATCAATTAATTAGCTCATCACTATACTCACTGCAGTTCAGGTATGTCAGACTTTCTGGGTGGATTCAAATGGCAGACATCTTGATGTTTCACCAGGTATCTGTTAGCTTCCAGTAGAGCCTGGAAAGAAGATTAATCTAATGAATGATGCTTACACCCTTGGCTTTACCAAACAACAATGTTTCAAAATGACAAAGATAAGTTTTAATGATCTTATGTAGCTTTGAGTAAATAGCTAAACAAGATGCGTTTGTGAAACAGGAATGTCCCCATTTAACAGCACATTTTTAAAATTTTAACCTTGATAGACAACCTTGACCTTATCACATGACCTTTACCTTGGTATCTGTAGATGGGAACCATCAAGATCAATTATCATACACAACATAACGCATATTTTATTGAAGTAATAAAGGCCAGAAGCCCAGCTTACAAGCATGAAATTACAGCTCCTTGGATTGTTGTAATAGAACAATAAAGTATGACACAAATTAAATTGTACATATAAGTGATATTCATGAACTGTAATCAATATTAACCCTTCTTATGCTGTTCTTACTAAATATGAGTATTTCATCTTGAATAGCCTTGAATAAACTCACAATATCAAGTTTTTTGGTTATGTTTTGCAGCCAGATAGACCAACCAACTGACAACAGTAAAAATATCCCCCTGATCTTTTGATGCAATGGCATAAATAATGAGACTTCTAAACTTTTAATTGTCATCTAAGTCTTTTTTATGATCACTTTCATTTTTTTCAATCCTTTTTCAAGGAAGGGTTGATAGGTGGTTTTGTTGGCAAGCTAGATTGCATACAAACCCATACTTACAGGACAATTCTGTATTTTCTTCTGTAATTCAACAATCTGTCTATCTTGTTCCATGCGTAGTTTACACTGAAATAGTAAGAGTTAAGTTCTCCTTAAAGCTGGAACAAGTGCCTGGGTATCGGGTAGGGAAACGTTCCTACCCTGGTCCTGAATCATTGCTTGTTACCCGACTTTTGCATAAGCACTATGTACCTTTGGGGACCAAACTCAGAAAATTTAAGACTGTTTATTGGAAAAGAGTTGTAGACCGTTTAAAAATCGAGTACCTAACGATAATGAGATCTCAGATACCAGGGTAAAAATTTCTACTCTTCCAAGATCTTGTTATTATACAAATTTATTGTGAATTTCTATGCTTTTGCATAGTCAACTACCTTAAACCCGTGATCAACAACAAATGTGCATTGGCTTAACCCAATTCTTTGCAGAGTATTTTACTTATTTTATGTATTCATTCATTTGTTTAGGAAAACTTTCTGCAATGCCAGACAGGATCTGAAAGGCTGAAAACCGTCCAATCCTAAAGGATACAACAAACTTTTTAACACGGCTAAACACAGTTTTTTTACACCACATAGCCATGACTGACATCTTCAATTCACTTACAAATCTAAATAATGACTTAATACAGCAGATAAGTGCAGCCTGATATTTGTCTTTACCTCCTTCAAAAGCAGGACAATACTGAGTACAGCATGACAAGGGTTACAACCATACCTCATTAATACACCTATCTAACTCTGTCAGGGTGCTGATTGCATCTGCCAGGTCAGCCCTATCTTGGTGTGATTTGGGTGTGTGAAGTTCAAACCAGCTCAACAGACTCACATAGTTGTTGATTCTCTTGGAAGGCGCCAGCAACATTTCCTGAAGACTTAGAGAAAAACTAATATTTTTGCTAGGCAACAAAACAAATTCCTTTACCATGAAATCCAAAATGCCAGACATCTCCTTTCTAGCTTTCATAAACAAGAGGCCCAAGAGGGGCTGTATCACTCCACTGGCTTAAACATCTTTAGACTTTCATTAAATAAAGCTTTCTTTGAATGAAAACAACACTTTGAAATCTCTAAATACCTATTTATAATAATTGACTGGGTATGGCTCACATTGCACCAATATACTCAATCCCTATGAACCTGCATCCCTTTACCCATCTTATTACAACATTAGATTCAGGAGGAAATGTCTTTAAAAGATAACGGGCTCAGAATAAGCCCCGTCCTGCCACATCCATATATATTTATGGGCTAATCAAAATTTCACGAACAACTTTTTTAAAAATGTCACCCAAGGGAGATTTTGATAAAGTTTCCTTGAAATCCGCCAAGTGGTTCAGGAGAAGATGTCAGTCAAAAGATTTTGAGCCCAAAATAACCCCTGCTCATATTTTGGGGCCAATCAAAATTTCATGAACATTTTTTGAAAAGGGTCAACCAAGGAACATTCTAGTAAAGTTTCATTGAAATCAGCCCAGTGGTTCAGAAGGAAATATCATTCAAAGGTTTTGGGCTCAGAATAAGCCCTGTCCTGCCACGCCCATAATTATTGAGAATTTCTCATAAATATACATATTCAACCAAACCTTTGTTTCTTTTTTATAAACTAATTGTGTATTAAGCAACCACTCTTAAGCCACCACTCTTTGTTGGTCCCGTGACTCCAGTTGGTAGTTGCTTAATACAAGTTTAACTTTATATTCCTTATAAATGTGAGGAATATAGTGGTGTTAGAATCATTGGCATGCAGAGATGCCTATCTATTATAGGCACTCAAGCTGAGCAATTGAAATTACATCAACAAGTTGGAAAATATGAATACTAAAATATCAGAATTCTATTCTGTACTTTCATGAAGATAATTAGTTAACTCTGTTTAACACCATAAAAACTATTTTATATTATATGAAATCGCTGTTAAGGTTTTTTTTAACAGTTTTTTCTGTGTACTTACGTTAACATTTTACTTTCCGGAGTTCTGTCATTACGTTTAAGAAATGCTCTAAATGAAGGTGTCTGTTCCTTGGCCCTCTCAATACACCTGAGTATAACCTCGTTATTGTTGATGAAGTTGGTATACACCTTGAGATTGGTGCAGAACTTCACAAATATGTCACCTAGACAAGAATTTTGGGTGTCCCAGTCTAGTATTCTGTTCTGGAGATTCTCTAATAGTTCACTGAAAACAAGATATGTTTATGAAAAACCAAATCCCTTGAAATGGCAAATCTTTCAAAATGACCTTGAAGCAAATAGAGTAAGTCATCATCTCACACGTGAGTGTTTTATCTTGAATGGTCTTCAAGTAATCAGAAATGTAAGTTTTGAGGCAAATTTCATTACAAATGGGCTCATAGTTTGACCTTGATCTAACTGACCATCAGACTAAAGCTATGAAATATGGATACCTACACATCAAATATTATCCTTCAAGTCCACTTGGGTCTTGAATTGCAATGGAAAAATAACATTCATGAGGCTCCATTATTCTTACAAAAAACATTATCTCCTTAGATTTAAAAGCATCCATACAAGTTTATTTGAGGCAAGAGGAGGTTCTTTGATGAATCAGTATACCTAATGTAGAGAACTTTTATGAATGTATTAAAGTACACTTACTTGCTGAGCTGTAATATCTGTAGAACATCAGTAAATATAATCTGTAGGTTCTGATTGCTGATTATGGCCCTAAAATAGAATCATAACAAGATTGCATAAAATGTATAAATGAAATAAGAAGAAATTACATAGAACTTTTATTAGCAATAAAATTCATATGTCATGTGTTTTACTGTGTACACAGATAGCCCTGCCCATTTATTATACTCAACATCATTTTTGGGCGAAAACATTGATGTTTTTGACATCATATAAGCCATGTGCTAATTGAAGCACTTTGTTTTCAATGAAATTCTCCCAATGCAATATCATCAACTCTTCTTTAATTTTACTTCTAGAAAAATGAAATATAACTTTTTAACACCCAGAAAAGGTTTATAAAACTAATATTCAGAATTGAAATTGTGTTATAATGGAAACAATTTCATTTCCGGTTGATGTGTCCATGAATGAAGTCTGATGGAGGAGGAGGAGATATATGCAAAGCAAAATCATCGGGCTCCGCCCTCGGATTTTACTTGTTGCATAACCTCCTCCTCCATCAGACTTTATTCATGGACACATCAACAAGAAAATTGAAAAAAAGAGCAAAATCTATTGGTGTCTACACGCTGCTGATGTGTGCTGGAAAATGGATACAATGTCTAAGACAAATAAAGGACAAAATATAAACAGGTATCCCCCTTTGAAAGTATTGGTTACTCTTTTTATAACAAAAATATTTCAAATGAATGCATTTAGTACTACCAGAGATATCACAAAATGTCATGTTATACATGATGACCACAAATCCAATAACCTGTTAGACTATAGCAACACCTCAGGCTTTCTTTGAAAACTATCAAGCTAAAAAAAAAGAGAGATACTTAAAGCGTGTAAGACACAAGATATATATTTTTGAATGGCTTATGCCCCTTAAACGGCAATTTATCCTAGGTAGATGATCTTGACCTTGATAATGGAAAAAGTCTGATCCTCAGCTATTGATTTAAGATTTGACATAAACAGATTCTTCAAATGATAAATCTATATATAAATGAAATTGAAATCAATCTGTAAATGCAGGAATAATCATACCTTTTGAATCTACACACAATATGCTGAAAGGTTACTACTTAAAATATGTCTCACTCCCTACTAGTAGGCCCTGAGAAAAAACTTCAACAACTGCTCAATTTTTGTTAGTACTGAATAATCATCAATTTATAATTATGTATGAAAAGGGATGAGCAAAATCAGGTTTCAACATTCTAATGATAAATTGCTATGGATTCCCCTATCATCTTACCGAATAGATATTAGGAATGCTGAGACTTTGCATGAGAATTAAATAGGTTCTTTGATGGACTTTGAATTTCTATATTATTTACCTATTAGATTTAAGTGCAGCAGAAAGAGGTTTAAAGTAGACTGTTTTAATGGCCTGTAAATGCCTGTTATAATCCAGTTCACTGCTGACCAACTCAAATGCTATTGGTGTTCTCTTCTCAGGATGGTCTCTGTATTTCTGGCTAGTCTGCAAAATACCGTAATTACCTTAAGATTTTGGATACCAGAAAGACAGAATTATTGTTCTAAATTTGTAAACTGCAAATTTTTAACCCTCGTCATGCTGAATAAATTCCAGCTAAAAAATTGCATTACAATTCAATGTGCTGAAACACTCGACACACTAACTGTAAGATTTGCTGAAAATAAGATTTCCATAATTTTCTGGTTTCAAAAGACAAATCAGGGGGTAGAGAATAAGGTCAGACTGCACTTATTTGCAGGCTGATCTTTGTCTATACCTCCTGCCAAAGCAGGGACATTCCAGGTTCAGCATGACAAGGGTTAAGACATTTCAGGTAGCATGTCTATGCAGGTTGATATTAGTCTATGCTGTCTATCAAAGCTTTGTGTACAGCGGGAATATGCAAAGAACATAAGAAGGGTCAATGCTTCCAAATGAGGCTAATGTCAGCCCAATTAGCTCAGTTGGTAGAGCACCGGACTTCAAAACCATTAACTGCGTGGGTTCGATTCCCAGGCTGGCACACTAGCATACTAGTTGTCCTTCTGATGAGACCTTAAACTGAGGCCCAGTGAGATGGTGCTTTACAATGAGCACGCGTTGTATTGCCTTGCCATACAAGCTAGCTTTAATAGTGACATGGTAGAGCACTTGCTTAAGGACACAGAGGTCCCAGGTTCGAATCCCAACAGAGTCAAATATTTATTTGCGGGTTTCAATTATTGTTTCTCAAACATGCCTTTTTGAGCAGAGTTATAATAGCTCATTACCATAAAGCAAAATTCAAACTTTCCTGTAAACTCCAAAGTAATAGAAAACAATTTATGCATTATTTTGAGAGATGGTTTAAAGAGTGTAATTGTCAATAGGGTATATTTCACTACAACAATTAAAAATCAAAACAAGAAGTGTTTAATTATTAAACAATAATGCCCCCAAATCAGAAAATTTCTCATGTTTACCTTGATATATGATCTATACCTAATCCAAACCTTTACTTTGACATGAGCAAAAGGTAATTATTACCCCCATTCCAAACATAACTAGTCTGTCACAAAGTGGACTATTTACCTCATACAATGGCTTGTCAAATTGAAAAGCCATTTTTCCATCAAAGGGCCATAACTCTGTCAAAAACCAATGGATCTTAACCAAAATATCACTTGCCCATCTCTGCCTGATATTGATCACACCTATTAACTTGCAATGAAATCCTCCAATTAGCTGCTGAGAAAACTTCCAGACAAAAAAGATACAGAAGGACTGATCAACCAACAGGCTGACCGACAAACAGACTCCTATATACCCCCCAAACTATGTATAGATACTACAAGTAGATTACTTTATATAATAATATATATAATAACATATATAACAAAATGACAAGTAACAAGCTAAGTTTTAAACAACTCCAAATAGACAAACACTGGAATATTGAATAAAATGCCCCTCTGATCTATGCAGGGGTATAATAAAAAGGTGGTTTTTCAGTCCATGAACTTTTTCCTTATAATTCTTACCAGTCTCTCAAATTTGCCAGTAGCTCTTATTGTCCCAAACTTCTGACTCAACTCTTGAGTCTTCAGGACCACCTGTCTCTTCTGCTGGGATCTCTGCATCTTCCGTGTCCCCTTTTCTGTCCCCTTATCCTTCTGCCCCTCCCTGTCCTCATCCAGGTCCCTATCATCCTCGTCCCAATCAGTATTCGGTGCACCTGTCCTCTTGGTCTCGTCAAGTGGGTCTAACTGTTCCTCTTCTTCTTCAACTTCTTCTTCTTCTCCTTCCAAATCTTCTTCATTGTCAATTACAGGCTCAAGTTTCTATAAAAGTTATGAAAAATATTTGAGACTGTGCGTGGCATTTCCAACAATTTGAAATGTTAGTGAGGTGAACACACTGAATAGCGTAAATGTTTTTGAGGTGCAAACCTTCATAGCATAGACAGCCGCAAACTGTAAATATAAAGTTACCCGATGGTCTACAGATACTTTGATACCTTATCTATCTACAAAATGCATAGTGAAGACTCTGGTCAGACTGTGCGGATGCACATGCTGCTCAGAACTCTTTGCTTTGCGCATATTTGAAATTGTTGGAAATCTCATGCACAGGCTCAATTTCTAGTTTCCAAATTCCATGAATTAGAAATATTCCTTTCAATTCTTAAAGTTTAAAAAAAGCTAAGCACAAATACAAAGAAATATATTTGATACAAAATATGCATCTAAATCTTATGGCTGGAAAAAAACCATGATATGCACATCCCACTGATATGGAAGCTTAGTGATGCCTATGCATGGGCTGGGAGTTTATCTGATCTTAGATACGATTAAATTCTACTGAACTTTACAGAATTTTGAATCAACAGAATAGGACAAGCTTACTTGATGGGTAGAGGTGAACTCCAGGTCTTTTACACCAGCTTTCTGTAACAAATACTCTCCTATAAACTCTAGTGGATTCACCTAAATAGAAATAAAATTAAACATTGCGATTTCTAATCATATTTTCCATCTGTTTAAAATAGAGTTTGCTTAAGCTCATTTTGTCGAGAATAAAATAGTAGATTAGATTTGATAAATTGCCAGCTAAGATAATTTATGGAGAAACCTGTAATGTAGTTTCTGAGAAGAAGATTTTCAAATAAAGTTTTCACTTTACACCAAATTTTGAATGGTAACCTATTAAACAAATATCTAACCAGATTAAATTCATAAGAAGTATGTGATGAAGTGTCTTTGACATTTGGAAGAAATCCATCTAAGAATTAATTCACTTGGAGAATAGTTTGACAGGTACATGTATTTTTGGAAGGTAAATATGTGGCTGTTGGATGTTTATGGCAGGTGACCAATTAATTAAATTATATAGTAAAATGCTTAATGAGGAATTTCATCTGACAACTCAATATCAATTAATACAGGGAACTTTTAGTGCAGGTTTTAATTTATATCATTGCATAAAATGTACAATTTCAGGTCTTTATAGGCATATGTTAACAGCTGTTGTTAGCAGGAGTAAATATGGATTATTCAGTAAATTCTTGTACTGTTAACATAAGGCTTTTTCACATAAATATCCTTAATCCAGGTCTATAAGCTTTATCAGGTTTTTAATACTGATCTTTTTTTTTACAATATTTTTAAGTCCAAAAACTGTTAACTAGTGCATCTCTGTATAAAATTAGATAAAGGTTCAATTTGACAAGTATGATAATCAATTAGCAAAATGCATAAAAATTATTCGTGTCTAACATCAATATACAGCATTTTTAAAGACATTGATCTTCTTCAAGTGTTAAATTTTGTGACATCATAAATACAAAGTAAGGTCGGTATAAACAAGTGACAGTGCATTATGCATAATTCAATTTTTCTGGCATACATTTAGGGTTGAAACTAGTTTAAAAGCATTTTTTATGATTTATTTCTCAATTTCTGTTTGAATCAATACACAGTCTTTCTTTTTATACAATAATGGTGTCAATTTACACTTTTTTGAGAATTAATATTTGCACAGACCCTTCATATGCTTTAGCAAACTCGTGCTTCGTATTCAAGTATATAAACCATTCTTTGGATCACTGTAAATGTTAATACCTTCAAAAAGGTAAATAATCCCAAACTAATGCACAGCCAGTTTTTAGACAAGTTCATTGCCCATTATTCAGTCCTAGTGGCATAGAAAGACCTAGTATATCAGATCAAAAGCTAGCATGATATCAACTAACCTGTGTTTGAGATCCAAGTTCAGTCAAAGCTTCAGTAATGGCTGATGTTAGGTCCTTCACACCATGAATGTCTGTCTGTCCCAACACACCAAATACCATCTCACCTTGATCAGAATTACACATAAATATCATGTTGTGTAGAAAATATAGACAGAGGGACATTTCAAAAGTGATTTTTTCATGTTCCTGAACCTCTGTAACATAGACTAATAAAATTCTATCCATATCTATTTATCATCTCAACAATAACGTAAGAAAAGGACCTGAATTCACTACCAAGTATAGGAATGCTTAGCTGTTGAGTGCAGGTCATTTGGTAATTTAGAAAAGTAAAATAGAGGCACAATTTGCACAAAATGCATCTAGTCTTAGCCCCTTAGATGGTAAAGAGTGCTCTTCTGAGAGTTAATATGTGTGACAAGTTTGAAGTGAATTCCTTTGGTTATACCAGATTTATTACTAAATACCAAAGTTTTTAGACAAAAATAACCACAAAGACACCAAGGCTAGAGTAATACTTCAGGCTTTCTCTGAAAACAGCCAAGCTAAAAATTGTCATTACCTGTTAGTTGTGAAGCAACATCTCTGTGAGCTTGCTCAAAGAAAGGGGAGAGAACTTTTCTACACTGTCTAGCTGACTCTACAGCCTGGTCTGCTGTATTGGCCCAGACATTGAGCTTACTGCTACAGAAATACATCTGAGGAGGGGAACCATCTGGGTATGGGATACACCAATCAGAATTAACTGAAATAGATTGCATCTTTCTATGTAAAATAAATCAGGTGATCTCTGCAACAGTAAATTTATATGTCTTCTATGCCAACAAAATTAAAGTCAATGGTGAGTTCATATCTTAATGAGCAGGTAATATAATATAATAATAAGATTAAAACAATAATAATTGATTCTAGCTTACATGGTTTTTGAGATATGCTCCGGACAAAAAAGGTCTACAGAAAGACCGATGGACCTTCTGTCTGACCGACAAGTGCAAAGCAATATACCCCCTCTTCTTCAAAGGGTGCATAACAAATAGACAATGGTATAAATAATGGAACAAAGAGGCAAGGTGTTAGTTATGGTTACAGAATATACTTAATTGTTTTTACCATGGTTATAGTTTCCTATGATACCAGTTGGACTGGAGAACTGGACCCCTGTAATAACTGTCAACTGTACCATCAACTCCATACCAGGCTCTGTGAAATACATGGAAACAGACAGATCTAAATATTATAGTCCATCAAAGATATAGAGGATAATTGTTTGTTTCAGTGTTAGATCAATTTATATTTCATTGAGTGAACAACAAACGCTATATTTTCACAAGTGGATATATAGCTTTTGTTGTTCACGAAATGAAATATTAATTGATCTTACTCGAAAAACCAGTAATAATATCATTCTTTTTCTTTATTGCGAAGATGAGACAAAATGTGAAATTTCTAGGACATATTTTTTTAAGCGCCTACTTTTGAATGTGATTGCTATGCAACGTTCATTGTGACGTCACTTATTTTGCCTCGCATAGATGACATCAGATAGGGTGAAATGCACAAAAGCAGGGTATAAGTTTTTGATAATTTCACTGCTTTTGCGGTGAGATTATCAAGTGATAATCTACTGTTATTTCTCAATAAACCACCATAAAGAATTAAAGAAACTGTCTTACCTGCTACCTGATGAGAAGTTCAGTTTTAAATCTTCAGTGTGCATAAAAGAAAGCTCAAGCTGTTGATAAGACTTTTTGATTGCTCATCAGCTTTGAATATTTGATATCATATAGGTTTTATTGTCTGTTTTATTGTTAGAAAGTCTAAAACATGAAGTTTTTCTCAAAACCGGAGACAAGTATTAACATATGTAGAAATCTTCAGATCCCCTTCAATTCACTGGACATATTTTTTTCTTAATCAATCAAAAGTTCAGAGAATGAAGCATATAAAAATGATTATTCATTTTTTATCTTTAGAATTAGAAAAAATGTTGAGAAGTCAGTTTCACCTGAACACCATGGTATCACTGAGATCAGCCTCATCAGCCTAAATGCATTTTGTTCAAAAGTTCTAAATGTTCACTTTAATAGATAGCCACTAGCTCACAACCAGAGTCTCTTAATTTTCAGATATAAATCTATATAACTCTCAAGCCTATAAATATCAAGGTATCCAGTGGATGACCAAGCTATGTCTACATTTCTTTAATATTCGAATTTGTTAACAATGTTAATGTCAATTCTATGGCTCAGTGTGAAACAGTTGTAACTGCCTATATGTCTATAGGCAGTTACACCTGTTTTGCAAACTGTGCCATGGAATTGTTACAATGTTATACCAGAATCAGCGAGAAGAGAAAACATGTCAAACTGCCTTCTGACTTTTGATGGAAGAATATGGCTTGCCACAGCCTCAAAGAACTCTCTAGCCTCTTGATACTCCAGAGTTTTCAACATATATACAGAGTAAATATCATCAAACACGTGCTAAATTTGTATTTACCTGAGGCTGCAAGAGGAGCGAACACATCCAACTATCCCCCAGTTTCTGATAATACAATATGGCAGGCCATAGCCTCGAAGAACTCTCTAGCCTTTTGATACTCCAGAGTTTTTAAGATATATACAGAGTATATATCATCAAACACATGCTAAATTTGTATTAACTGAGGCTGCAAGAGGAGCAAACACATCTAACTGTCCACTGATTTCTGATGGTAAAATATGGCTGGCCATAGCCTCGAAGAACTCTCAAGCCTCTGGGTAGTCTAGAGTTTTCAATATACATACAAAGTCAATATCATCAAACACATGCTAAATTTCTTATTACCTGAGGCTGCAAGAGGAGCAAACACATCGAACTGTCCCCCAGTTTCTGATGGTAAAATATGGCTGACCACAGCCTCGAAGAACTCTCAAGCCTCTGGATAGTCTAGAGTTTTCAATATACATACAAAGTAAATATCATCATACACATGCTAAATTTGTTATTGCATGAGGCTGCAAGAGGAGCAAACACATCCAACTGTCGTAGGATTTCTGATGGTAGAATATGGCTGGCCAAAGCCTCGAAGAACTCTCAAGCCTATAAATAATCAAGTGTTTGCAATATACAAGGTAAATATTATCATCAAGAGGATAAATTTGTTATTACCTGAAGCTGCAAGAGGAGCAAACACATCCCACTACCCCCTGATTTCTGATGGTAGAGTATGGCTGGCAAAAGCCTCGAAGAACTCTCTGGCCTCTGGAACATCAAGTGTTTGCAATATACAAGGTTAATATAATCATCAAGAGGATAATTTTGTAATTACCTGAGGCTGCAAGAGGAGCAAACACATCAAACTGTCCCCCAATTTCTGATGGTAGAATATGGCTGGCAACAGCCTCGAAGAACTCCCTAGCCTCTGGATAGTCCAATGTTTCCATACTGACATCACATCCGTGCACCAGTTTGATCTCACCAGCCTCCTCCGTGTGACAATATAAACCCACACTCCTACAATATATATATGAACTATAATGGAAAATTATATAAAACTTGAAAGGAGAATTAGCCACAGAAATAGTGCAAAAATATTGTTAACCCTTGTCATGCTGAATAAATTTTGGCTAAAAATTTGCATCAAAATCAAAGGGCAAAAAGCACTGATAGTTCCAACTGTTGGTCAATTTTTATTTGAAAAAATAAATCTTTTGACAATTCTGGTTTGAAAGTGAGAAAACAGGTGGTATAGACTAAAATCAGGCTGCACATATGTTCAGGCTGATGTTGGTCTAAAGCTCCTACCAAAACAGGACTATTCCGGGTTCAGCATGACGAGGGTTAATACATAAAATTGTACTGTACTTAAGTTTTATTGCTTTTGCAATAGTTTTCAATTATTTGGTGAAAATAGGCTTCCAAAAAATAAATCTTCTTCTCTTTACAATAAAGTTCTTTTGAAACAACTGTGTTTAATCAATACTAGAATGGTTGTCCAGCACTTGAAGTCGAACATGCAAAATTGTTTCTAACATTTGACCTTGATCTATGAACTAGGAGCAATTTGAAAAGATATATCAAATGAAATATCTTTGAAAGATGAAGAATATTTTTGAGAAATTATCATGGAACCTATTTGTGAATGCGAGAGATGTGCTCCAGATAATTTTAATTTTAATGTTTGACCTTGAGGTATGACATTGATCTTGGAGCTATATGAAAATGGTACATCTACTGATTATGGAGAGTATTGTACCATATTTACTCAAAATCCAACCTTTCCTGTAGGAAATATACTCTACAAAAGGTACTTTTCATTATTTGATATTGAGCTGTGGCCTTGACCTTTGGGCTATCCAGAATTTTTTTTGAATGACATATCTGTTGATTATAGAGAATTATTATGTAAATTTATTTTGAAAGCTTTTCCCAAATGAAGGACTTATAATCCAAGACAGATGGACTTAAACACGAAAACATATACATCTACTTGTCATAGTAACAAGTACTAATATGTTTTGCTTACCACAAGCTAGCGCGAAAAAAATGTGGATGGAGTAGAAACTATTTCTCACATGATTCTGTTTTAATAAATAAGACAGGAGTATTAACAGCATATTCTCTATGCAAATTAATCCTTACAATCATAATCTACCTGTATTCTTTTTTATTCTCATTTTTTTGTTGCACTTAAATTTGAAAATTGCAAACATTCAGGAAACCTTCTTATACAGACAGATGTTATCTTGCATGCCTTCCTTTGAGGCATTTCTCTAGCCTTGTTAACAGAGATTCTGTATTGATCCTTCTTTCTCATACACAATGGGTAAAACATTAGAATAGAACTGCATCATGTTACCCCTCATACAGTACAATATAATAGAACCCATACAGTACAATACATATAGAACTTACCTTGCATGCCTTCCTTCTAGGCATTTCTCAAGCCTTGTTAACATAGACTCTGGTGTTGATCCTTCATATTCATACACAATGGGTATAACACCAAACAGAACTGCATCATGTAATAACTGAAATGTGCCATTAAGTATTTTAATTTTGAAAATGCAAAGAGGTTTACAATCCATGTATTTCTATTCCTTACTATCTTTCAGACTTAGAATATTTTTTTCTGTTGTAAATTGACTATTTTACTATCAAAATAAAAATCAAGCTTGGAATTTAGTTTATCAGAATTTTTCACTTCACAGATAAGGCTTTTTTCCCAATATACCTTCAAGCAAAGAAGCTGTAAGGTGGTGAACCCATAATAGTTCCACAATATTTTTGAACCTATGGTCTTTCACAATGTTAACTGAGGTATCCTAATGAAATCATTAGGAAACCCCTGTTAACACTGTTAAAGATCAAGCCTTCCGAAACATTGCAGAACTATTATGGGTCCACTCACTTAAAACCTGTAGGCATTGAAATAAGGTCTTACATCTGCAGCCGGCACCCTGGAAGAGATAAAGATGACTCGTGGATTCTGTTGTCTCTCACTTCCTGTGTGTGCCACACCTTTTTTTGTCTTCTCTGCAAGAGAGTAGCTGTATTCTCCAGCCCCACCTCCTAGGTTTGGCCTGAATTTATACATTTTTTTTTAATTCTATGCTATAAATTTTAGATTTCTCCTGCAATAGTTAAAATTTGATCATTCTTATACATGTACTAATTGCAAGAACATTATCCTAAGAATAATCAAAAACTCTCTTAAAGGAAAGGAACTTTTGACATAAAAGGTTCACCACAACAATACATATTTGGACTGTTTTACATATAACCTATATTTTTCTCAATTAACTACATCTATTCTCTAGTCATAAAGGGTTTTTCTCTTGTTTTTAAAGTAAAAGCAATGTATATTGTGCATATGTAGTTTGCTATGAAATCAACACACAAATCTGATATGGTACATTAATGTTACAAAATTTCATTTCTTGTGATCATTAATTATTATGCGGCCCTAGGGTTGACAAAATTATTTAGCATGTATGAGCAATATTGAAAATTTGTTTATTATAAAATTTGGACAAAAGAATACAGTTGAAATAGCCCTAACAACCATTTCTAATAAGAGACCATTTTTATTAAACAACCAATTTCAAAACCCCATTCATTAAAAAAATGTAGATACTTTTAAAAAAAAGTAAATATTATTGATCTCAAAACTATTGTTTATGAGTCTTATGTTGTTTGAACTCAATAGAATTGCCTTAGGAAGATGATTTAACCCTTTGCTGTTTAATCCCTGCTTTTTACGTGCCTGTGATTTTATGATTGAGAAAACATTGTGAAAAAAGAAGAAAAAGAAGGTCCAAAATTTTGTAAAACAGGAAAGGGTTAAATAAGTTCGTACAACATAGGATTATTGAGAAATTTGCAATAATATACATCATTCAATCAACAATATGTTTCTAATTTTTAAAGAGAATGTGTACTAAGCAATAATTTCTTTAACAAACACTTTGGTTGTTGGTCCCATAAGGTCATACTGCATCAAGAACAATAAACAATAACCTTCTAGCAGATGTCCTAATTGTTGGATACCCTTATTTGCGTATTAGTTTATTCACTATATTTCTTGGCCTCTGTCATGGTCAAACTGTATAAAGAACTATAAACATTTACCTTCTAGCAGATGTCCTAATTGTTGGATACCAATCAGTATCTACCAATTCTTGTACACGTTTTTCTTTTGGATTAATCACGCTGTCTCTCATGGCCTCTGTCAAGGTAATACTGTGTCGCGTACGCAGATCATAGTCCTCTCCTGACTTAAACACAATATTAGGTATTAAGGTAGTGGACCCATAATAAATCTGCCAACGTTTCGGAAGTAATGAATAGGGGTCCGTATCGGTCAGTTTTATCGATACGATATATGTATCGATAAAAAATTAACGATATTCGATATATCATATGATATTCCTATTTTCAATAAAACACGCAAAAAAGAGTTTGTTATTCTTTATAAGACACATATTTTGAGCAACTGCAAATACAATAATGTACTCCAGTCTGTTCGGTATGTTGGTGAAGAATACCAGAGTCTCAGAGTACAGGTGCGCATCACACTTCTAACGTTTTTAGATTTGCTTCAGTCCTTAAGATTTACATGATGGTCTAATGTATAATAAATGAATTTATTCTTGCTCTCTTCCTATTGAAAGTACAACTGTGTGACATAATCAAAATTGGTTTGGACTGACTAATATTAAAAGGTAAAAATTAAACGGAATGTTCAAAACCAGGTAGTTGTAATTACAAATCTTCACTGAACAAGAGCAAATCGTGACTTTTTATTTTATATCTCAACAAAATAATAATCTTTTTAATCGAAAATTATGATAGTAAACAATTTAGTTGTATAAAAAGAAAGTACCGGTAATTTTCCCTCTTGTTTCAATAATCCAGAAAAAAATCAACGATCCGAGGCTCTCTGGCCAAAATCCACATGAAATAAACAGTTGAGTCTCAAAGTGGAGTAAAGGACTTGGAAGAGTTTATTTTACAAAAGGTTAAACAACTGATCAAAAGGTGCCGACGCCAGATGTTTTGGCTATTTTTAGAAAATTTTCCAGAGCTGACATGCGACTGTCGGTTAACCTCGTGGGAATGGACCCTTTCCTTCATGTTGAGAATTTAGTATGATTTTATTAACTGTCTTTGTGTGCTTGAATAATGGATTAAACTTGAATAAAAAGGGATGTTTATTTTTTAACGGGGCAGGTAGGCCATTTCTTTTAAAACTGAATTGAATTTAAAAATTGAAATTGAATGACCATTTATTTTTGAGGGTCCCGAGAAATACTGCATTTATGCACAAGGACCAAAATTTAGTTGACAGGCAATGAGTCTTACCGTTTTCGCATCTGTAAACATTGAACACTGTGTTCTTTTTCTAATTATTCTATTAATGTTTCATATTCATATGTTGATCGATATTTTTTCCGATACAGAAACATTCGATCCGATATATCTATCGAACGTAAAATACCGGTATTCGATAAATATCGAGTACCGGTACGGAGCCCTAGTAATGAACTTTAATTATGTTAACTGAGGTTTCCCTAGGATTTTCCTTAGGAAACTTCGGTCAACATTGTGAAAGATCATGAGTTCCAAAATGTTGCGGAACAAATACAGGTCAACAACCTTAACTAGATTCTAATTAAACTCATGATGTTTTTTGTCAATATCAATTCATAGAGTGGTCTATACCAGTTACTCAATGAAATGTTAAAAAATAATTACAAAAGATTCTATACAAACCAGACAAACAATTCATGAAGGATCTGAGATGAAAAAAAAACCAACAGCAAGCAAATACCACACTTGGTTTGAAAAATTATAACCCTTAGAGTTTACTTTTGTCATATAAACATGATTATGAACTTGGTTACCAATATAATCATTAAATTTCTAGCTAGCATCGTTATAAATTAAATATATTTTTAAGGTAGTTAACCCATGAAAGTTCCTAAACGTTTTGGAAGTAATGAACCTTAACAGTGTTAACCAAGGTTTCCTAATGATTTTCATTAGGAATTCTCGGTCAACATTGTGAAAGATCATGAGTTCCAAAATGTTGCAGAGAATTTTTTATGGTTCCACTATCTTAAGACAAATTCTTGAGCTTAATAATGCTGCCAACACTGCAAGGATTTTTTTTAAGTTTAGGATCCCATGTATTCACTTACTGTAAGAGCCCTATGTCTTTCCCTTCGTTTCTGCGTAGTCAACCCAAGTTCCATATCTGGGTTTGTCGTAACATTAGATTTCTTCTTCAGAATACCCCATCTATTGTGAAATAGGAGGGCTGATTTAGGCATTTTGGGATCATTGGGGTTGTAGTCATGGAGAAATGCATACATGTTCTTGTCCAAATCTTTTGGTCGATAGTCAGGCCCATTCCAGGGAGGTCTGCAGGTCAGCATCTTATCTGTATCCACAAAATTAATAGTAGATTTGGTTAAAGTTTGTTTATACAGTCAATATTGCTCGAGCGACCACGTGTATTCAGCGACCTTTTCTGTTAAGTGACCACTTTGAGGTCCTCCCGTAGGCTTTTACTTTAAATTGTTGCTCTATTAAGCGACTTTTGTCCAACGCGACCGGTCGCTGACATTTTTGGGTCAATTTCGTCTATTTGACAGTGTATTAAGCGACCATAAGATGATATCTCAATTCATAACCTGTCATAAACGTGTGAAAATTATTGATAAATACCAGCATGACAATACAAACTAATTAATTGTTAATAATCCTCTATTTTTCACACTTTCTCGTCGGAAGATTAAATGAAACTGTCAATAGAAATTCTGGATTGAAAGCTTTCAAGTACTCCAGTTTGATTTTCAGCGGCAATCTATAACATCTGTAATTTATATCATATAATTTTTCTCTTTAGTATCTATTTCATTTAAAAAGCTGCAAGTGTGTTGAAAACACGTCAAAAACATTAAAATATTATTACAACTGATTTGGATGATGAGTTGAATAATTACCAATTTCTCGTTCGATTAAGAAGTGAAACATAGATACGAATCAAACATGTACGTAAATGTAGGTCAAGCCAACACTGAACATGTAAACAAATCAGTAGACTCGCGATCTTTTGTAGGTGATGCAAAAGATAAATGGCCTAGTTTTAATGAGTTACAAATTGGTAATGATTGTGTGAGTAATATCACTTTCTCTCAGCTACAAAAACTTTTCAAATATTGTTATGGAAAATGATGGGCGGTGGGGGTGGGGGTGTCTTCGAGTTCCGAACTTCTGAGAATTTGTATTTCAATGTTTTGTATTCAGCGACCATTTTATTAAGCGACCATTTTTATGATGTCCCTTGAGTGGTCGTTTAAGACAAGATTGACTGTATATAAAAGATGCAACAAGCATATCTTCGTGTATTGCTAGATGACAACATCTTATTTTGATATAATCTGCAAGATTATGTTATATATAAGTTTGACCTTGATAATTGACCTTTTAAGATAAGCTGACCTCGACATTAAATATGTATTTCGTTTGTTTAGGTAAGACACTTATGGCCTTTTTGTACAGGGACGTGATTATATTTGTCTTGTGATTATATTTGTCTGGGCTAACTATCTCTCACTTAAATATGATTTTATTTTAATATGTCTGTCACACTCCAAGTGGTAAAAATAAATTGAATCAAAATTTACTTGATTTATAATACGGGAAGTAATTACACTTTATATTTTGAGGGTTCAGTGCAAGACTTACTAAATGGGTATACACAGTATAGACACTTGGTACAGTCTTGTGCTGAACACTGGCTTTGTGTGTATGTATCAACTACTCTTTATTTATTATTGCTACTGTAGCATTTGCCCACATGAGGAATGACCGAAAACAAGTTGTAAAGAGATTGTGCAAGGATACAAAATGAAACCACTTAGGATCCCCATCTGGGTTTTTAATCTTTGTTATATGCTTAACCCAGAATATTTCTGCTTAAGTGTTAGATATAGACAAAGATCAGCCTGCACATATGTGCAAACCGATCTTAGTCTGTACCACTTAATTTTCTTTTATAAACAAGAAAAGTGTAAAATTTATATTTACAAAATAAAAACCAACTCAGAATTTTTGCATCTAGTACTTTCAGCACTTTGATTTAAACACAATTTTGCCAGGTGTGTTTTTTTTTCAGTATGACAAGGGTTAACACACTTAGATCATAGCACAGACCAAACTACTTTGTTTGTTGGTAAACTTGGCCATCAAATAATGTAATCTTGATTGATTGATTGATTGATTGATTGATTGAATGGTGTTTAACGCTGCTTTCAACATTTTTCAGTTATATGGCAGCAGCTGGAGCACCTAACAATGGTTTCCTGGTATTTCTCTCACCAGTACAACCACCAAATCCATTCCTTACCTCCAGCTGCTATCTCACATAGGTCTAAGATTATCAACCCATTGGTGAAAGACAAATAGTCGGAAAGAATGAGTGCTGCCATCGGGGATTGAACCTGAAAGAGTGTTCCTTGATTAGTTTTGGGATAAAAGAGAAAATGTCAAGTTTTCAGCAGACTTACAGACAGATTGATACCAGAAAAACAATAAGCTCCCAATCTTTTGATATAGGGGCAAAAACCATCAGACATAAAACTGGAAAGACAAGGTAATACCAGGTATTAATGCAGCATGAAAAAGTATAGTTGAAAAATACATACTACTTTCTCTTGGAGACAATGCAAGGTCCTTCTTAGTTGGCTTTTTTGGAATTAAGTGGCTACCATCACCTCTCATACCATACATAGGGTTCTAGAAAATAAAGTATAACTTTATTACAGTCAATCTTGCTTGAGCCACCACATCTATTAAGCGACCATTTTCATTAAGCCACTGTTTTCAAAATCCCCTTCTTTAAATCAAAATATTTAAAAAAGTAGATATTTTGGTCTAAAAATTAATGTTAAATCAATCTTGTGTAGTTAAAACTCTTTTCAATTGTCTCAGTGAGACGATTCTATTTAGTTTTAACAACATAGGTTTATTGAGAAATCTGATTGATTGATTGAATGGAGTTTAACGCCGCTTTCAACATTTTTTCAGTTATATCGCGGAGACTGGAGTACCTAACAATGGTTTCCCGTATTTCTCTCGCCAGTACAACCACCACATTCTTTCCTAGCCTCCAGCTGCTATCTCACATAGGTCTACGATTATCAACCCATTGGTGAGATTGAGAAATCTGAAGTTACATAAATATTATGACAGCACAGATAATACAGCAATATCCAGGGGTATCTCTGGAAAAGGACAAGCTAAAAGGTACATATTTCATATCTCCTTGACCCTTAGCTGTTTAACCCCTGCTTTTTACGTGCCTGTGGTTTTATGATTGAGAAAACATTGTGAAAAAAGAAGGAATTACTTCTGACAAGCAATTTCTTCTTTTTCCACACTATTTTCTAAACTACAGAATGGTTATTTTTCAAATTAAATCCACTTTAAATTTTCAACTGCAAAACCTTTGAATTTGGACAGGTCCAAAATTTTGTAAAACAGGAAAGGGTTAATAAGTGCTGATAAATGGAAAGACACTTATTTGTAGAAACCAGTTCCCCGTACATCCTACTATACATTTTCTTATATATTCATTCAGTTAAGAACATCATGAACCTGACTTTTCATTGAATTTGATTAACCCTCGTCATGCTGAATTAAAATCTTCTTTGAGAATTGCACTCATATCAAAGTACTGAAAGCCCTAGAATCCAAGGGTGTAGGGCAATCTTTCTATTTGAAAATTAATTTCATGAGCAACTCTGCCTTGTAAAGAGACAATCAGGCGGTGTAGACTAAGATCAGACTGCACTTATGTGCAGGCTGATCTTTTTCGATACCTCCTGCAAAAGCAGGAATATTCAGGGTTCAGCATGACAAGGGTTAATCACAATGCTCTGTAAGAAGATCATAGAGTCTTCATGTACCTATCAGAGGCCAAACAGCCGCCAACCAATGACATTATTGGATTATATGAGCTTTTTGAATGATTTCAAAGCTTTTTTCATCAATTTCATAGCATTTCAATTGATTATTGAGTGTTTCAAGTGAGTTTTTGGAATGCCATATATGAAGCACTGAGTAAATGATTCAAAACGATTTTGAGTGGAGTAAGTGTCTATTTCCAGGTGGTTTTGAAAGTAATGAATGAGAGTCTTTAGCATTCAATAAGATGTTGGTTGATGGATACAATAAACTTACATCTCCAGATACATAATCCATGGTTTTTATACAAGCAATATAATGTCTCTTCCATGATCCATACTCATACTGGGGTGGAGTGTAAGGCAAAAACCAGCCATATCTCAGACATTTTGGCATCCATAACACATCCTAAAAAATAACAAATAACAAGGGCGTAACTACCATTTCACACATTACAAGTGGGTAATAGAAATAAATCCTTTTTCGAAAAATGCTGTTGATGAACTATCAAAACATCAAAACTACAGCTAATTAAAGCTTGGTTACAATGTTTTGACTATTCACTAATGCTCAAATCATAGAAAAAGGTGAGCAGACTGAAGACATTAATCTTTAGTCACAGTCCACACATCGATTTTACCTATTATTTTTTATGTTGGTCTGCTGAGTGTGTATAAATTTCAAAATCCTAGTTACACCTATGAATATTTAAATTCTGCTGCTGTCAATCAAAAGGTCAACTGACCAATCAAAGCACTCATTTATAATGGGATGACTGTTAACATCTGTCTTTTCCCACAATTTTGTTTCTAAGATTTGTCTTAATTGGGAAATTAATGTTGAAAGGTAAGCTTGAATAAACTTAAGTAATGCTGTTTCGGTTAATTGTCCACCATCAATTAACTTTTTTGTTACATGTCTATGACCATATATTTTACAGATAAATGATGTTTTAGTATATGAAAGGTGAAGGTCAATGGGAGGAACCAGTGACCCACTACTTAAGCTGTTACAAGATGACAAAAAATTAGATTGGTTCAATCTTAAAGAAGTTGCAGATGACTGTAGATTTATGGGCATTCACAATAGTTTTACCCCAGCTTCTCAATTTATGACAAACAGATGTTTACCTGCTCAGCCAGAAATTTCCAGTGCCAGGATACCTGAGCACACCTGCTCAAGCTAATTGGTTCTAAGTAGGAAAACACATACAGGGCCAGTAATCTTGGTAGTACTGTTGTAAAGTCTAAATGTTGTAAAGGCACTTTCTCTTCGAACCAATCTTGTATGAACTTGTACTGCCGTCTGCTACACTGACGAAATATCAGGTCAAAAAATCGCTTTCTTTGAGAATCGGTCCATAGATCAAACTGAAACAAGAGATGTTTGTAAAACATTCAAGACCCTAATAAAGGAAGGTCAATGGCATATTCTTTGTCAATTAACAAAGTACTATAACTCAAAAAGTATGACAAGTAGTGTACTACAATTCTCCTCAATGAGATCTATCCACCTGTGTAGTTACATGGTTCTAGCTTGCATACTTTTTGAGATATGCTCTGGACAAAAACGGTCTATGGAAGTACCAACTGGCAACTGGCTGACTGACCAATGGACCCACAAGCCAACCAACAAGGACTGAGCAAAAAACCCCATCTTCTTGGAAGGGCCTTGAAGGGGGGGGGGGGCAAAATAAACTATACAAAAGCACTAAACATTTTGCTTTTAAGAGGTTGATAGTGAATAAAAAAAATCTTAGCTAAAATAGGTCGTAGTTTGAACAAGATTTCATTCATTGTTGTTATTTTGAAAAGTATAGATTGCTAACATGGTCGTGAGATTTTATTACAAGATTTAGCAGATATCAAATAAAGGAAATGTGTTTCAACAAATAATATATATACCAATGTCAATATTAATCTTAAATGATAATGCAGCTTATAATAATAGTTTCTCTATCTGTGCTAAAAGTTATAAATCTAGTATTGACTTTTAAAGATTTTTAATCATACCCAATGTGAAACTAAGTCTCTTCTCTCCATAAATATCTGTAAATGAAAAGAAAACAATAATTAAACTTGAATAATTTAATCTCTACTTTATAAATCAAAAACAAGCATTTTAAATGGTCAAACAAAAAAGAACTAGAACTGTCGCAGAGCAGACTAATAACCCCCACAAGCACTTTGTCAGAATGCAAATGCCATTAGTGCAGGTGTGTTTGTAACAGATACTGAGGTCATATGCAGCCTTTGCATGAAGTTTCATGATTCATGCTTGTAAAATTAAGACTGTTTATTTGAATTGGGTTTTACACCACTTTCAACAAACTTTCAGTTATATTGCGCTGACTAGAGCAACTTACAAAAGATTCCTGGTATTTTTCACACCAGTACAACCATAACATCCTTTCCTCACCCCAAGGTGTTATCCCACATAGGTCTTAATCATCAACCCATTAGTGGGAGACAAATAGTGGGAAGGGATGGAACCAAGGACCTTTAGATTGACAGTCAGATGTGCTACCATATTGCGCTAGCCTATGACGGTGGCTGCACAAAATTTTGAGAATACAAATTATTATATTTTGTTTGCTTTATTGCTTATGAAGTAGTTCCATTAAAAATATTATCTAACGTCTAAATATTAGTAAAAAAAAATTAATCAAATGACAACTTAGTACACATGGTTGTTTTTCATGATTCCAAGAATTGGAAAGATTTTAGGGAGTATTCTTTAACCCTTTCCTGTTTTACAAAATTTTGGACCTGTCCAAATTCAAAGGTTTTGCAGACGAAAATTTAAAGTGGATTTAATTTGAAAAATAACCATTCAGTAGGGTAGAAAATAGTGTAGAAAAAGAAGAAATTGCTTGTCAGAAGCAATTTCTTCTTTTTTCACAATGTTTTCTTAATCATAAAATCACAGGCACGTAAAAAGCAGGGATTAAACAGCAAAGGGTTAAAAACCACTTGCATTCTTAAGAATCCTTTCTGCAATTTCATAAATTACAAAATTTGTTTTGAGTCTTTTCTAAATTGATATTGTTGCATTTGATAGAGGCTACAATACAGTTTAATCGTAATTATTTTTCTTGGAAGGCTTTTCAATACAGTCTCACTCACCTGTTCATTTGAAGCTTTATTAAGAACTGGGGTCCAAGCACTATTGTGTGTCTTCATTTTGTTGGTGCTAAACTTCTGGGATTCTCTCACTTTTTCAGTCCTCATGTCTGTTATCCTACCGAGGACTTTTGTATTGTCTCCAGTGATGGCCATTTTATCGGTTCCATGTTTGAATCTCTCCTTACTCTTCATCATCATATCAAGCTGGGCAACAGAGGATGACATGGCTGCTTGAGTGGCCTATTATTATTTTGAGTTATTTTAGGTTCTATATCTATCACCTGTGAAAAAGGAAAATCAAGATGTCATTTCAAAACTATTAACCCTTGTCATGCTGAATCCGGAATATTCCTGCTTTGGCAGGAGCTATAGACCAACATCAGCCTGCACATAAGTGCAGCCTGATGTTAGTCTACACCACCTGTTTCTCACTTTCAAACCAGTATTGTCAATAGATTTAGTTTTTTCAAATAAAAATTGACCTACAGTTGGTACTTTCAGTGCTTTTTGCCCTTTGATTTTGATGAAAATGATTAGCCAAAATTTATTCAGCATGACAAGGGTCAATTAATCATCCAGCTGCAGCTGCTGGATGATCAAAATATTTATCAAATAAGGGGAATAACCCTTACAAAGAATGCTGCTAGAGTTCTGCCTTTTGACAGTCTGTGTAGCTCTTGTGATGGTGAAAACACATGCCAATTTTAGTTCAATAGATGTCTTCAATAGTAAGAGAAATAATTATGACCAAGATTAAAGTTTCTCACACCAACACCAATATCAACAATGACGCCAACAAGAATGGTAACATTGAGGTGATGACTGTATATCTTGATGTCATAGAACAAAACTGTTGAGCTAAAGAGGGGAATTTTCTTATTTAAGTAATTTCTACTTTTTTCCATAATGTTTCTGCTAATATAATATCAAAATGACACTCTATTTTAAAATCCAAAGGCTGTACCAGAACCTTTTAAGTTTACAAAGTAAAGTTTTGCATGTACAATTAACCAATCAATTCTTTTCAAAACATTTCACTCATAGGTATTAAAAAGAGAGATTCATGTTGTATCATAATTTAAACAAAATTACATGTTACCTTACCTTGGATTGAATCCCAATCTCATTCAAAACATGCAGTCTAAGAGAAAACTATATAGTAAATCAATTGGTCTTATCTGACATTATTCACACCTTACTGGGAGAATACATTAACTAGGCAATAAATTATTTATAAAGTAGTAGCTAAGTAAATAATTATATTGACCAAGACTGTACTTGTTTTAGATAACTTCCATTGCAAAACCTTGCTTTGTATAGGTGAAAAATACTGCATGAGAAAACAATCATTAATGCATTTCATGTTTTCATTCCTAAGCTTTTTGCTCATTTGGTTTGTTCTAAGAGGAGAGGGTGGGGGGCTTGGGGGAGGGTTAGATTTTAAGAGCATCACATAAGTGCCAATGCTCAGCTGCAGGTGCTAGATAACACTTAAAATTTAAATAGAACAAGAGGACCCTGAGGGCCCTAAATCGCTCACCTGATGTTTCAAGTAAATTATCATTAAGAATCCATTTCCTATGATATGGCATGAACCTTCCCATTTTCAACAGAGTTCATTCTTGTGACCTGGCAAACATTTTGATCAAGTTTCATGAAGATTGGATTATATATGTGGCGTTTGGAGCTCTTACGAGCAAATTGTCATTAAGGCCCCTTTTCCAGTGATATGGCACCGATACTTCCCATTTTCAAAAGACTTCATCCTCATGACCTAACAAACATTCTGACAAAGTTTCATGATGATTAGACCATATTTGTGGCTTCAAGAGAGTAAACAAAAAATTGTCATTAGGACCCCTTTTCCTGTGATATGGCACCAATCCTTCCCATTTTCAATAGACTTCATTCTCATGACCTAACAAACATTCTGACCAAGTTTCATGAAAATTGGACCATATTTGTGGCTTCTAGAGTGTGAACAAGAAATTTGTCATTAAGGCCCCTTTTCCTGTGATATGGCACAGATCCATTCCAATTTAGCTATTTTTATAAGGGACCACCCAAGGAATTTTTCTGCCAAGTTTGATAGATTTTGACTCATAAGTTTAGGAGGAGATGTCGTTTTAAGAAATTGTTGACAAAATTGTCATTAAGGCCCCTTTTTCTGTGATATGACTTGGATCATTCCCATTTTCAATAGACTTCATCCTCATGACCTAACAAACATTCTGACCAAGTTTCATGAAGATTGGACCATATTTGTGGCTTCTAGAGTGTAAACAAGAAATTTGTCATTAAGCCCCCTTTTCCTGTGATATGGCACGGATCCTTTCAGTTTGGTTGATTTTGACCCATAAGTTTAGGAGGAGATGTCGTTTAAAGAAAAAGTTGACGCCTTGACGGACAGCCGGACGCCGGACAATGATTGATCACAATAGCTCCCTTGAGCACTTCATGCTCAGGTGAGCTAAAAAGGGGCATTACTTTACAACAAGAGGCCCAAGAGGACCAGCATTGCTCCACTGGCACTATTAAGTTTATGACCATGATTTATAGGTGTGTCATATTTGTAGGCAGATCATTATCAAACATCAAGGGGCATGATGTCATTCTAATAAAGTGGAAAGGGTAATGTAACGACAATCATTCTGTAAAAGTTTAGTATAAATCTGACCTGGGAGATATGTTGAAATAAAGTATTTCTCACAACAGTACAACCATAACATCCTTTTCTAGCATCCAGCTGCTATTGCAAATAGGTCTGATTATCAACCCATTGGTTGGAGATGAATTTGAGAGGAAGATCTTACAAACAAGTTGTTGCACTAACAGATCCATATAGGATAGTGAGGGGTCAGTGCAAAACTATTGTAAAAGCCTTCATAATTATTGGCACTTACAAAGTATTGATTGCACTGAGCCCTAGATTTAGATTATTTTAATATTCAATGAAGTCCACTGCTGCTTACACATTTTTTTAAAGTAATATCACAACTGCTGGAGCTTCAGTCTATGTCTTACAATTGATTCTTGGTATTTCCCACATCAGTACCAAGGGCGTAACTCCCATTACCCAGTTTACGCAAGTGCGTAAAAGAAATAATCACCTGTGAAAAAATATTGTTGATGAATGATCATAACATCTTAACTATAGCTATAAAAGCTGTAGTTAGGATGTTTTGATTATTCATCAACATTCGAACTATATAAAGGGAGTGGACAGAGGGCATTCATCTTTTGTCACAGTCCACATATCGCCTTTATCCAATATATTCAATATATGGTTGTCGCCTTCTGAGTGCGCATAGATTTCAAAGTCATGATTACACACCCTATGAGTACTACAATTACATCCTTTCCTTGACCCCTGCTGGGTCCAACAAAACTCTATATTTCAAATACAGTAAAACTTGTGTTAAGCGACCACTGAGGGGACCATTAAGAAGTGGAAATGGTCTCTTAATACAATAATTAATGATAAAAGACGTGTTTTGTGATAGAATATAAAGATTGTAACAAAATTCTGACTGAATCTTAGGATGTTTGAACCCATAAGAATCGTCTCAATGAGACGATTCTAATGGGTTCTAACATCATAATATTAAACAAAAATCATTTTTTCGTTAAAGAAAGTCCACTTTTTCGGAAATTTTCACTTACAGCAAAGGGACTTTTTACGATGGTCGCTTAAAAAGTGGTCGCTTAATAGATGTGGTCGCTCGAGCAAGATTGACTGTATTTGTTTTATGGACTTTCTTTTGGTGATCATGATTATTCCTGTGAAGGGCTACACATAAACAGTCTACTATTTAAACTTTGCATATTTCAAGCAGTGTTATGTCTCTATATTGAAATTAAAAACAATCCACTTGAAAACTTTCTCTTAAAATAAATAGATCAATTAATTTCTAGATACACTTCTAATTTATTCCCAACATGTACCTTTGATTTCTAAAATATAAAAGATGCATTAATTTTGTAAATATATACAGGACTTTAAGTTTTGGGTTTTTTTTATTATTATTTTCAATTTTACAATCTTTTTTATGTGAAGAAGACCACAAACAAGATGTGTTTTTGAAACACAAAGCCCACAAACAAGATGTGTTTTTGAAACACAAATGCCCCAGTAACAGCATTTTTTTCAAAATGTTAACTGTGACAGATAAACTTGACTTTTAAGCATGACCTGACCTTGATACCTACAGATGTATATCTTTCATCATGCCGACTATGAGACAGGGTAAGCCGGAATAAACTGAACATGAATGTTTTTTTGGTTATTTTTTTCAGAAGTGTGACCTCAACAGATGACCTTGACCTTAGGACCAGCAGATGTGGATCATTGAGATCTATCATCATGCCAAATATTAGCCTTGTATCTTGAATAGGCTTGAAGATACTGGCAATGTTAAGTTTTTGGCTAAGTTTTTAGGTTATTTGACTTTGAAAGATGACCTTGACCTTGTCACATGACATTGACTTTGATATCAGCAGATGCAAATCATTTAGAACTATCATCATGCCATATATGAGCCTTGTATCTTGAATAGGCTTGAAGATATTGGCAATGTTAAGTTTTTTGGTTAACTTTTGCAGACAGACAGACAAATGGATGGACGGACAACGGTAAAACAATATGCCCCTGATCTTTCGATACGCAGGCATAAAAATATCCATTTCCATTTAACTTGTACTTGGGGATTTTGGGGCAATATGGAAGGTTCTGAAGAGGGTCTTTTTGAAAATGGACTTATTATCAATTAATATTACTGAAAACAATCTAGTTTATGCGACAATAAAGTATGTAAATAACAATTTATTTGTTATTTTAACTTCTAATTTTCAAAATACAGGCAGAGTTATATATGTGTTATCCCTTTGAACCAAACATCCGTGAGTGACCACATTTCTTTGAATTGTCAATTGAATTTACTTACTGTACTTTCAGTAATGTTTTCAATACATTTTGATAACAAGATCTAGAATAATGAATATCTATTAAAGAAATTACTTTCAAAATACCGTAAATCACACGAAATTGGTATAACTCTGAAATCCTCTAAAATTACTTATTTCGAAGTAATTGTGTTGTGTTAGGAAACTGTAATTCTTAAAACAAAGACCCATTGTATCTGTTATTTTCATACCCCAATTAGAAATAATTATGTGACTTATGGTAAAATATCTTAGGCCATAAATTACTCCAGTACTGTTAAGGGGACAGTTTAATTTAGAATTCACAGAAATATGAGCACTGTAGATTTTAATGGGTGTTTTATGAATGTTCAAATTTGTTTGTTAAAGAAGGATGATTTCACCTTGATTTTTCAGGCTACTTTAACAATTGCATGATGATTTAAAAACGACAAGTTTGGAACAAGTTCTCCTCTTGATTTTAAAATTGTGACAGTTCTAATTATCTAATACGCATTTACTGAAATATGGTACACCAGGATATATCTATTTTAATTTTAGTGGTTCATCTAAATTTTTGACAAATTAGGACAATTAAGGTTGAAAATAATGGTGTCCTGTCAACTTGGCCTTTTAAAAAACTCGGCCCGTGTAAACACTGCCTGTATATAAGTTATTAAGTGTTAAGCACACCTATCCGACAGTTAATCAATGTGTGAAGTGTACTTAAAGGAGATGAAAATTTGACAATTGATTACTAAAACCTATGATCTTAATATTTCATACACATAAAACTTGCCATCTTCCTTTGTGCATAGTAATACATAATGTGAATAATAAATTAAATAAAGTATTTGATTATGTGTTATTTATCTCATATTAACACAAATGCCATAACAGTAAAATAAGATTTACTCATAAGATTATTATTATCAAAAAACTTTTTAATGGGTGATTCTTAATTTTAAAAAAAAAAGATATAGAGTAGGTCCGGGTAATTCCGTACATGCGGGAAATTCCGTACACTTGAATTAGTTACGTATTTCTTATAAAATGTATTTCAAATTGATATAGAAATAAACCTGGTTTTAAACAAGCCAATATAGCTCAAACCATATATTGGATAATTACCACGCAATCGTAACCTTTTGTTTTGCTAATCGCCGATTTAAGGCGGCACTACCTGAGTCACTCCCTAATTCTCAAATACCCAGTCAGATAAGTACGAAAAGGTCACTCAGTACCATCTGTCCAAATGTCTGTTATATACCCAATGCTTACGTGAATTGTGAATCATAGTTATAACTTATTGAAGAATAAGAAATACTTTTCACTCTCCAGGTAATTTTTTTTGTGAAACCTAGTTCTTTGTAGATAAAATGAGATTTTTCATACTGTACAGAATTAGCCCACATTGAGAAAAGTACAATTGTAGGGTGAGGCTAATTTCGTACAGGCCAATATTATTTTATCCATCATGATCATAACAAATGATAATTGACATTATATATTTGTTTAGGATAATCAAAACCTTGTAACTAAAGGTTGAAAAGGCTTGACTAACTAGAATTTGCCCAGCGGCCCCAGAGCAATTAGTTTTTCTTCGAGAAATAGTTTAGCCTAATGAAGCAGTAGTTACAGTGTTTTGATCGCCTACTAACGTTTAAAGTTTTCTCAGTGGATGCGCAAAACCGTATACCAAGCATGAGGAGGTCCCATTATTGCCTCATAGGCTCGCCACACTTAATACTTAGAAGCCCATGTTTGCCTTTTATGAACAATAAACTGTCTAAATTATGAATATGCCCCATCCACCAAACTAAGCTATTACTTTTACCGCCCCCTTATTCATAACCGATTTTCCCGACGAAGCGTACGAATTAACCCGCTTATGTACGGAATGTATATTATGTATCAGCTAAGGGCCTTTATTGCAATTTTTCTAAACATATGGCATAGTTTTTAGAGTTAAATAAGGAGTATTCGCTAGAAGAAGTATAATAGCATTAAGAAAGTATGTTATTATGATCGTCCTAAAAGAGACGTTCTCAAAATAATCGAAACTATCCAAATCCGTACCGAATTACCCAGACCGACTCTAAGAGCCCAAAAATATTTACTTTGCATTACAAACAGGCCGAGTTATTGACAGGCCGAGTTGACTGTGAAACAGTATAATGTCCAACGGCAAAATCTATCTCAACTCTGTATTTAAAGAAATCAATTCACAATCATACCGTTGGTTTCACAGATCATTTAACAATTAAAATTGGGCCTTTCTCCTCTCTTAGAATTTTGTTAGCTAAGGTGATACTGTATTCTAATTAGGTGTTAATTGGCAATTAAAGATATGCATTGCATAATGAAGTTAGCATAGATAAGCAATGGAAATACTCAACTGACTTACATAAAATGTCAATCATCATATCTCAATCAGAAAGAAACAAATCAAGACCATTTAAACTTAAGTTCATTTTTGACAGGTTTGACATTTCAGAATGAAATGCGCATGCGCGGCGTACATGTCTCTACGGACAACTTAGACTAGAACTTTATCCATTTTGGCTGGAGTGTCGGACGAGGTTTAGGGTCAAAAAGGCCCTGGTCAAAAAGGCCCTGTCCAAAAAGGCCCACTATGAAAAATAACCAAAAAGGCCCACTGTCAGAATTGAATAAAAGAGGGTTATTCCGGTTAAAATGAGATGTCATAGAGAGTCCACTTTTGGTTATTGCTTGAAATGAAACAGAAAAACAGATGACAGAGCCTTGAAGATATTCTCTTAACAAATTACAATGTATATATTACATGTCTTCTGCTTCGTAACATCTTTCCTAATCCACACACATGTTAAACTTCATTTCACTCATGGATGATAATACATATGTACCTGGCAAACAGAATAATATGAAACCGTTGTCTCATGATTGACATTTGTATAATTATTTCTATTCATTTAGCGTTCAAAGTAAAACCAAAAGTCCTATATCTTACTAGTCACATCGGCGGATCCAGGATTACTGTAAAAGGGTTCAAACAAACACTGAAAGAGTTTTAAGGGACATTTGTTTATCAAGTCCATAATACTCAGAAATGAAGGACTCTGCTTCAAAACATGATATTTGATGCAAGTCCTTAGAACCCTCTGGAAATAAAACCAGAAAATCATTTAAGGCTGTTTTTAACATTATTTAATTATTTTCTGAAGTCGATCTCCAGTGGTCTTTTCCGAATCCGTAACCCCTTCTTTCATGACATATCTCTGGCACCATTCGGTATATATGTATGTATAGGGCCTACATCCTTCGACAACAGCTCCATGTCCCGAAAGGCTTAAGAAGAAAAGAAATGAACAAGAGACTCATGATGGCCTGAGACCGCTCTACTGTCTGTGAAAAGTCTATATTTTAAATCTTGTGCTGTTCAAGATGTAACAAGAAAAAAGTTTCCTGAAAACATATCCATAAATGAAAGAGGAGCTGTGTTAACAAGAAAATTTACTCTAAGGCTCCTTTTCCAATTAATTCGCATAATTGGACATAATGGCAAAAATGTGTCCATAGTGACATGAGATTTATTTTCCTAAAGATTCATTACAATTCATGCAGAAATGAAGGAGAAGTCAACGGCTGTGTAAACAATAAATATGACATGCCCCCTTTTTTTCAATGACACAGCATTATTACCAAACCTCCATGAAAAACACGATATGGTCACCTTATGAAGAATAAATCTATCAACGGAAGAGGAGTTGTGTTAACAAAGAAGTTTACATTAAGGATCCGTTTTCCGTGACGTGGTATATCATCAAATGATTTTTTAAAATGTAACATGGTCACATGATGAGAGTTATTCCGTTGAGTTTTTTATGAAAATCTGTGTATACACGAAGGAGTTGTGTTTACAATAAATTAACATAAAGGACCCCTTTATCGTGAAGCGGCCTATAACTAAACTACCACGAATGCACAATGTCAGTTGAAATGGAATATTCTGTGCAAGTTTCACATGAACGTATACATTAATAAAAGGGGACTTTTGTTGACAAAAAGTTTACATCAAGGCAACTCTTTCTATGTCGCAGTGTAAAACACCAGACCACATTAATATGCACATGGTCACATCGTGTAGAACACTGAACCTCGTAAATTTTCAATAACTTCCATGCATATATGAAGAAGTGTGTACGAGAATTCTTGATAAGGTCCTTTTTCTCGTGATACTCAATCGACCTGAAATATTTTCAAAGCGAGCAATCACTGTGATCACACAAATGTTTGAAGACAATCCTATGAAAACTACAAACTCTAAAAAATTATAGAGGATTTTTTTAATAAGACTGATAAGGCCCCTACCTTTTCAGATTGGACCCATTTTCGAAAGGAGCAATCCTTGTGATATTACAATCATTCTGGGCAAATTTGAAGACAATCGGGTGGAAACTGTAGACTAAAGAGCGTTAACGGAGATTTTCTAATTTAATTTTCATTTGGCCTATTTTTCATTGGCCCAAATTTTCAATTGGTCCATTTTCCTGTGACGCTTGACGGATCCGGCTCATGCTTCTTTTGCAAGTCAATATAGTAGATCTATTACTCAGTGCACACATTGCTTCACTAGGACAATTTTCTTGAGAAAATCAATTTTGACATTGTTTGCACATAGTCAAAAAAATGCAACACTTCCGTTGTAGCTCAAATTGCATTTTTGTTAGAAGTATGCTTCCTTCTCGACTTAGATCAAGTTCGCTAATCAAGGGAACTACGGTCGTGCTTGCCATCCGTTTGTGATGCTGTTTTTTCCATATTTATGTTGCTAATACATCAAATATAACGTAGTGATAAATTGAATTCATAAACATGGTCTCAAGCAAAACTGCCTCTCAAACCAAGCGACTGGGTTAGTTTAATATGCATACTTAATAACTTTTTATACTTTTCAAAATCAAAGCACTGATAATACTGATGAAACCGATCTGGACTACTTTTACACACCACCTGGTCTGAAATTCTTGACTATTATAAAGTCTTTGAAAGTTTCTATTCCGAGGGGTCAGCGCAAAACTATTGTTAGCCATATATTCGTAGAGAAAACTGCAATAGTTTTGAGATAAACCCTCGATAAATAATGTTAGGAATCATCACCATTACGATACAAACATTAATATTCCGGTGTCATTTTCTTTAGACCAAATATCAATAATTTGCTTATATAACATTTGTTTCCTTTCTCTCTGCACAAATTAAATGGTTAATTGGACCTTTTCATCAATTTCTAAACAACCGTATTATGAAATCATCCGCGGTGGACGGGCGGCACCTACTTCTTTGTCTGGAGCATAAAAGTATCACCTTATGTCCGATTGACTTGAAACTTGGCAGATATATCATATCATTACAGGATGACTCTACATAGCTTATATTTTAGTGGTTGCACTTTGTTGTTTCACAGTCTTGAATTTTGACCGGTCCATATCTCTAGACATGTATAGCTATTGTGGTGGAACTTTGAGAGTATATATATTTAGATCTCATCAACTTTTCTCAAAGTTTAAACAGATGAATTTCAACCAAGTATTTTGGGAATTTCATTTCTGTGAAGTTGTATTAGACTTCAAAAGATTTTTGATCAGATGAACAGCATGTTTTTATCGACAGAGGACATTTCAACATATAAAGTAAAATTGATAACCCTTTTGGTATCCCGTTAATATTGATTTTTTCTAGGTCTATTAAACTTAATAGGTGTAAAGATTGTAGATTAGGAGGAACAAAATCTTTGTTGAAATCCAAATATTTAGAAACATTAGTTGAAATATGTAGCCTGAGAATACCCCCTGAGAATTGCTCAGTTTAGCTGAACAAAGGGTGACTCTACAAAGAGAGGACAACTGGTGTAAAATGTTCCGGCCTACCGAGGTTCAGAGTGGACTAGAAAGAGCTGAGTTGACTCTCTAAGGCATTGGACCGAATAAATTAAATTAAATTGGATATTTTACTTCTAATTACCATTTGTTAGAATTTCGTTTTGATGACAAACAATTATTGTGAAGTTACATTCTTTAAGTAGTGTTTAATGAAAAGCGGAAAGATCTACAATCAAACATTTGCAGACAAAGTACCAGTATAAGGTGAAGTAACATTCTGTTAGTGTTGAAATTCTTATTTTTAGATTTCAATCAAATTTTACTTGAACGATCCTCAGGGCGACCCATTATTAGACTTTACAATAATATTGTGATTGTATGAAAAATATGTGTTAACAGACGGAGGTCAATTTTCAATACGATATTTACTGATATTTTTTTTTCTTTGCAGAAATATTTCAGCATATGACACTTAAAAACACATATTTACTTGATATAACTTCAATTCTAGTTATCATTTCCCACAAAGTTTTCTAACCGATATCTTAAATGTTTTAAAAAAAATATGGACCTGACTTTGACATCTGTAACACCTTTCAATTTGAACAAGCTTAAATTTTTGTTTTCTGATAATGGGTTAAGACAAAACCTTACCACAATATCGGTAACCATAATATCTTTGATAACTTCGATTTTCACTTAAATAACCACACATATTGACCAATCCAGTCACAAATTAGTCACGATTTTCGTAGCCATAAGATCTTGGGTGATTTTAGTTTTCAGTTTGATCGAAGTTGAAAAACCAGAGCAAGGTGCCCTTGACATTGCAAAATTTCAATTGTTTCCCTGTATCAAAGTTTGACCAATGAAAACAAAACTTTGGCATATTTTTGATGACTATAAGAACTGCCATGAGATTTTTTTTCTAATTATGTTCCCTTGACTTTGACGAAATTTCAGTTTTCTTGAACATCATTTTCACTGTTACAGCCAAATAAATTGACTATTAAAGACTCATAAAATCAAGAGCAGTTTTTAGTTTGATAATGATATCGCATCTTTATTTGACAATAGTGTGATTTTTAGCTATCTAGGTTCAGCTGAGCGATTAAGGACCATCATGGTCCTCTTGTTTTATGTGCCTTCAAGTTTTACCAAATCGCAGTTTTCGACTTTGTTATTACTCAAATGTCCATCGTGATTATTATCACTACAATGCATCTATTGGTTAATCAATTAGTCCGTTAGTTAATCATTTGCTTTCTTTTGCTTTGACCACATTACTGCTTTTAAATTTGTGTTTGCTCTATGAACCCAAAATATCGAAAAATCTAGTCAAAACTTTGATTTGCTATTACAAGAATTTCAAGCCTATGGAGCGACTCAAGCCATTCATGGCTTTCTAGTAGTGAAGCTTATCACAAAGTTTCATTGAAATCCAGCCAATGATTTCAAAGAAATAGCGCGGAAACGAATATTACCCTGTATGTATATGGCTTCACTAATCAGGGGCAGTAACTCTGAATTCAATAGTCGAACCGGGTAACCCCGACGATATGCGCATCTCCTCTTTGTAGCAAAGCTTTCCACAAAGGTTCATTGAAATCCATTCAATTGTTTCAAAGCAATAGCCCGGAAACGAATATTACACTGCATGTATATAATTTCACCAATCAGGGCAGTAACTCTAAATTTTACAGTCGAACCGGATAACACCGACGATATTCACATCTCCTCTTTGTAGTGAAACTTTTCAATGAAAAGTCATTCCAGTCAATGATTCCAAGGAATATCGCGGAATCGAATATTACTCTTAATGTATATAGCTACACCAATCAGGGACAGTAAGTCATAATTTAATAGTCAAACCGGATAACCCCGACGATATGCGCATCTCCTCTTTGAAGTGAACTTTTCCTCAGTTTCATTGAAAAGCAGTCAATGATTTCCAAGAAATATAGCGGAAACAAAACTCGGATGGACAGACGGCAGGACGATTTCACCAATCAGGGACAGTAACTCTGAATCTAATAGTCGAACAGAATAACCCCGACGATATGCGCATCTCCTCTTTGTAGTGAAACTGTCCACAAAGTTTCATTGAAATCCAGTCAATGGTTTCCAAAAAATAGCGCGGAGCGAAACTCGGACGGACAGACGGGAGGCTGAAATAACTTCGCCAATCCGGGACATGGACTCAAAATTTATACTCCTTGACTCTTTTACCGGTGGTCTTAACGCAAATCGTCTGTGTTCAAGAATCTCTCGAATTTTTTATTGAAATATTTGATATCATCTCAAAGGCAAATCATTCTTTAAGCCAAATCAGTACTTTTGTTTCTAGCAGATTCCATTTTGTATATATTCATTGCTTGGAAATAACATGACCCTTCAAGTAAGATTTGCTAGAACTTCCCAAGGCAGAAAAGATTTATGGACCCAGATGCGGATATCTATATGTGACCTATATTGGCAACCTACGAGGGTTGATCCAGAAGTTCGTATAATGGGGTTCTAAAACTTTAGAAAAGTTGACTATCAAAACAAAAATTATATATTCGTAACATCTGTGTAATAAATGTGGAAATTTTCGAATGTGTAAGTTATATAGCGGCTGTAAAGTGACTAATCTAAAACATAGACCCCGCACTAAGGCGGGGGAGCAAGAACGTCAAATGCGACGTCATTAATTTCTCTTTTCTATATATATAGTCTCCATTTGCTTACATGCCTTTCTGTGCCTAATAAAATAACTTGCAGAAAGTAATCACATTCCATTTGGAATTCACATTGGAGTACAATTTTATAGGAATAGTTTTTCTAGTGAGGTGGAGACCCGGATGTTGGACCTTTAACTTTGGAAAGGAATGAGAATCAATTAAGACAACTTCATTATCTTTAAACTTCATTCTGCCATTCTTAATTCTCTAATGAAGCCTGGCGCTCTTAAAATATACTAGGTAACTCAACAAAAACTTCTTTTTTGACATATTAATATTTTTCTAAAATATCTGAAAGGTGGTGGTTTGTGAATATCTCATGATCATTACCAAATTCGAAAGATAAACGGAATTCACAATTTAGTCCAGTCGTCAGGTTGCTTTTCACTCGAATATTAAGTCTTATTTAAATCATCATTTGTCCGTAAAAACTCTTCCCGAAAATGTACAAAGTATGACAATTGATTCTCTATTTGGCCTTTTTTACTTCTTGCAAGAAATCTCAAATAAATTTTACGAAAAGTGTCGGAAAAATTGATAAATGTAACAGATTTTCATTATTTTTTACGCTCCCCCGCATTTGCATACATATGTTACTATGGTAACGAAATCTAAGGCCGCTTTATATGATTTCGCAAAAAATGATAACATTTGTACTCTTCGAAGATACTGAACTACACACACGACAAATTATACTCTGAACAAGACAGAAATGCCAAAGTAATAAGCCCATTATACGAATTTCTGGATCACCCCTCGGATGTGGGTCCCAGACTGGATGTGCAATCGGGACCTTGATGGGGCCCACATTGGCAAGCTATATGCCCAAAAAATTCGCCAATAATGGACACACATTGTTCCCAGGTCTTTAAGATGGGCACTATTATAGAAACATGACTAATAAATACCCATCAGAGGTACCGAGATTTTGATTAAATGGGTCCCATATTTCCATCTAATACCATCACGAATCTTGTTTTTCAGATTTTATAAGTGTAAAATAATGATTTTGTCCGTCCGTCTTTATGTTTACTTTCAGCCTTTCATACCTTCTTGTGTCTGTATTAAACGGAACAGCGAATTGTCCAAACAAAAATAGTTCTGATTTACATAGGGGCCGAGTCAAAAGTGTAAGATTTTAAGTGAGTAGATTTGGTATAAAATCGAGTATTGTTATAAAACTAATTTTGTCGGGGTTTTTTACTTCCTTAGGATTTCAAAGCTGAGTGTATTCTCCCTTAGTTAAAAAACCGTTTAACCCTATATTCATATATTTATACCAATCAAAAAGCATTATTTAACGATGTCGTTGTAAATTTCACGAGGCAAGCTAGATAATCTGGCGAGTAATAACGGTTCGAATCAGGTGATATTTAATGTTAAGATGACATGACCGTCGATATGTTAATTAGAATGTCCAAATAAGGAATAATGGATATTTCTTCTGTAAAATGTTTAGATCAAAACCACGTGATTTTACTATATTCTGCGTTATAAATGAACTGGCAGGCAGGGCGGGGCCTAACCGTGACGTAATTTGGCGAGTTTACTTTTCAATAGTTTGGGTTCTTTCATATTTTACTCGGTAATCATCGATAACGCGTGCAATTAACTGTATCCTAAAACCTAAAGGATTCACGTGCTTTGAGAGAGTGAACACATTTCATCGTTTGGTTACCAAAGCATCGTAACTTCAGCTTGATTAAGCTGAAGTTACGAGGATTTGGTTACCAATCTACGATTTAAGGTCTCGAGTTTTTTTTATGTCGACTCTCTTTAGAAGTAGGTTACTTTAGATAAAGGCTGACATACCTTAACCTTAAGTGCAACGACCCGTTACTTAGGCTCCGCCCTGCCAGGGCATTGATTATTGATAATAACATCTTGTCCTTCTCCACCCCTCATGTTTAAGAGCGGAAAATGCGAACATGTTAACATTAACTAGATAGACAAAATCATTAAAGTGAAATCATTTTATTTAAAAACAAGAGCTGTCACTGTAAGATGACAATGCCCCCGACACCGCTTTGATAGTAATAAGGAAGTTATGGCCAATGTTAAAGTTTTTGGACGGAATGACGGACGGACGGACGGACAGACGGACGGACAGACGGACGGACAGACGGACGGACGGACAAGTCAAATTTATTATGCCTCCCTATCGGGGGCATAAAAATATTTTTTGAGTGGTATAAACCTGAAATCAAGATTTTACCACATACAATTCCTTCATTCTAACTCAATTTTATATAATTGATGAAAAGGTTGGTCCATATAGAATACAAACGGATTATAAGTTGTTCGCTCATTTCTGTGTTCAGATAAATCAGATTTTGTCACCATGGTAGACTACTTTATAGTATCCTATACGACAAAACCACATTGTTAATCACTTGCCCGTGGTTAATATTTTCCGAAATAGCGTTTGAAATTTCAAATAAACAACTCTTCGCTGCTAATACATAAACAAAAACTAACCTTTTTTCAACTATTTAATGAGACATATTTATACCTAGAGGAAATTCAAAATATGAATTATATGCGATTATTTGTACCGTTCAAGATGAAAACGTTTGCGAAAGACTGATTTCGCCCAAATTCACGCATCAATTTAGGTTTATCGCTTCCTAAATGCAGAGTGGGTTGTTTTCTTTTCTTTTTTTTTTTTTTCATCTAAAACCGACGAAAAACATATTGTGTAAAGAAATGTTGTAATTCTGCAAAGAATTCCGTTCTGTGGTTGATTTGTCTAAAATATTACAGCAACCAACGCAACTTGAAAACAATGTTTTTCAGGAACGCTCACTTATTCTCATCGCCATGAAGGTCAGTGTTTGTACTGTGTATTCCAATTAATTGATACTTTTCAATGAAGAATTACACTAAAAGAGAGGAGTGTCTCTGATTCCAGGATACGGTAACGCTTATGATGTAAGATATTGTGAACAAATGTTAAATTTACACCAAAAACAAAAATTGTTCGGGGTCTTTACCACAGACCTAGTTAAGCCTCTCTATAGATTCAGCACATTGTAAACCAACTGGTTCATACTTTTGTTAAAGTAACATTTAAACTAACAATTGTTTGATGCTTACCCGTCGAAAAAGCGTCTCTGAATTAGGCGTTTTGGCGTATAGAGGCACTAATGGTGTGAAATCTACAAAAAAGAAATATACCGAACGAAAAAATTTTAGTCGCACTTTATATAACGTCACTAAGAAGTCAACCAATATAATTAAACGAAAGTTTCAATTTGAAATATATTTGCCGTCCTATTGGCTTTCTTTTTGTCATAACTTTTTTATTTTAACTCGCAGTCATACGTCTGAAGTGGCGTTAATGTGGATTTTACGTACTTGGTCGATAGCTGAATGCAACAAAATGACTTAATTTTCTTTTTTTTTTTTTGTCTTATTGGATTTCTCTTATTCCGAGTAAACATTAAACACTTTAATGCATCGCATCTTTCTAAAAAGAACGAAGTTTTGACATAACGTAAACTAAATGGATACCACATCGCCATAACGAATAAAGTGTGCATATCTGGGAGATAATGAAATTGACTTAAGCTTCTGCGACAATTGTTTTTATTTTCATATGGTTCATGTAAAAACATATTGACATAATATGACCCACTTTAAATTTTACAGATTTGGTTAAAAGACAATAAGAGGGTAGCCGAACGTCATGACGTTACGTTAAAATGGCATGCTTTCGTTATCCCAAATGATTGCAATCGGTAAAAACATCACTGAGGATTTTTCGTGTCTTATTTTTTATTAATGGAAAGTTATGGAAAGGTGACCAGTAAACAAGTTGAATTAACGCCCCCGTGCCGTCAATAGAACGTTAGTAATCGCTTAACTAAAAAAAGCGCAATAACTCGATTTCTGGGGATGAAAAGAAACAAAAGAAACTTTTTTTCCTTCCTGATTAACAATATTCTGCAAAATTATCTATGATAAAACAATTTTTGCATTTTTGTGAGTTGGGTGTAAAGATGATGCTGTAGAGTCATCAGAAAGACCCCATACTCTTAACAACTTCTTCTTTTATTGCGACAAGATACCCTATAATGGTGTTGATTGCAAGAAACATTTTTTGTGATACCAACTGGGAGCAACGTCCCTTGATTAAACGGTGTGACTTTTCCATTCTACCGTTCTGTTCAAAATCATGTCGTTACGGTTGACCAGTTTCGTCTAACATAACAAAATTATTGGATTCTGGAAGGAAATTGGGGGGGGGAGAGAGAGAGAGAGAGAGAGAGAGAGAGAGAGAGAGAGAGAGAGAGAGAGAGAGAGAGAGAGAGTAGAATTTTTTGAAATTGCGAATTTACACTGGAGAAAAAATACACGAATGTCGGTGTTTCTTTAAATGTTTATGTTGTTGTCGGCCTTTGAATTTGTGTGTTGATATATCTTGCATTTTGAGACCACTGGATCTATCGTCATTGTGATCTCTATCGTGCGCCACTGCTTGCGTCCTTTAAATTTCATTTCACCATTCCTATCTCACGTCACTTGGCAAACTTAAGCTAATCTTAATAAGGATACTCTTTTGGTGAGTTGTCTCAAAACTTGAACTTAAAACATGCAATTTTAATCGGCCATATAAATATGTATGTTTAAAGTGTGGAGCTTATTTTCACTTTCAAATCTCAGATCTTTTCAAAGCCATATAAACAATTTCGACGTGAAAATTCATGGAGTGGCATTCAGGTTGGCTTTTAAATATGGGCGTGACGGGACAGGCCGAAGTTAACATCTTTAAGTCGGTCATTTCCTCTAAACATTTCTGTTGATCGAGAAATGCTTCTCAAACGTGCTTGCGAAATTTAAATCGGACCTATAAATATGGGTGTTGTAGGGCGAGGCCTATTTCAACTTCTTTTATTTCTTTAAAACATCTCCCCCTTCTAATCTCCTGTACCGATTGCATCCAAAGTATCCGAGTATACGGGGCAAGACGTGGCTCATGTACGCCTTTCACGAACTCTTAAATATAGTCTCCTCTGAAACCACTTGGCTTATTTGACATAAATGACATCTATTTTCACTTTGTAATCATGGCTTTACTGAATTATGTGTCCTCTAAAACCATATAGCGAAATCCGGCAACCAAAACTTTGCACTCGGAACTGATGTATAGTTACTCCTCACAAAACTGAAACTCATATTGGCCCGTAAATATGGGCATGGCAGGTTAAGGGCTTAATTTCGAAAAGACGGCTTTTCTGTGTTTCTGTGCCATAACGTGCACAACACTGAAGTTACCCAATTTTTTTTTCGGCAATATTGACTTGAAAAATGACCTTGATTTGTTGAAAGACACCTTGTCATTATTTAATAATATTTTTTCCTATAAGTTCTTTGATATAGCCTGGTTAATTTGACCCAACTTTGACCTTTGTGGAAAAAATGCTTAAATAACAATTACCGACATATTTTATCAATAAACAAAATGTATAAGACATTCAATATCGTTTGTTGTTCATTCCTATGAAAGCACGTGCAAAGCCAAGTAGGAATAACCATATTATTATTCATCTAAATAGCAGGGGTCAGTTTCAAGTCAATAAAACCGCACTATACTGCCACCTGTGATTCTGTCAATAATAAAGCATAATTCGGTGACTGCACGTCAAATCTTCTAGTCTATCTAGATTCAAGTCTAAGCCAGTCTCGCGATATTAGAACCTGACGAGAAAGTGCGAGAACTTGTTGTCAACAACATTGACAGTTTGTCTAATTTCATTTTCCTACAAATTTGGCCCTGTTACTGTCACCATGGACGAATTTCAGTCAACAGAAGAAGTAAGTATAACTTCTAAAATTTCATCACGATAAAACTTCCAATATTTGGATATATAATTGCTAAGAACGCTATAATTTGGTGCTACAAACCTCGATCTGGAATGGCATAAAAATTGAGTCATTAAAGACGAGACTACATGTCGGTACACAGTGTTCATATTCTTCGTAAGGGTATTTAGGGATTTCTCAAAAGTTTTTCAACGGTCCCACATTTTTGTACATTGATGGGAGAATTTCTACTACAAATAAAAGAGCTAAACATACTAACTATTTCTTTATTTAAAAATGATCTGAAACATTGATATTGTACCAGAAAATAGGGGGATGACAAGCCAAAAGGGCTTAAATATTTCCCAGTATTCCAAAGGTATTGTGCTTAAAACCCATTCTGGTTGAAGACCAATACTTGCCACATACCAGTTCTTGCCAACTTACCATTTTCACAGCTCATTATTTTCTGAGAAGAAGGTGTTTTTGTCGAGGTAACTTTGTAATATAGAATGTTTTCTTTTCCGAGTTTACTGTGAACTAGGGTGAATGGCAAGAACTGGCACACAGCCAGAATTGCTCTCTAACTAGTACTGGTTAGAGCCCAATTCTTGCGTCTTTGCTCTGAAAAAGATCAGTTGGCAAGAACTGGTATGTGGCTAGAATTGGTCTCCAACCAGTATATTATTTAAATCTTGGGGCATTGCAGAAGATTCCAGTTTGGTAGTTCCCTGTACCAAATTGTCACAAGTTCTATAGGGTTAGATTAAACAAGTTTCTTAAAGAGCATACTCTACCTTTACTTAAATACAAGGAGGATGTGGGGTCGGAAGCCCCCATCATTAACGTCTATCAACAAAAATAATTCTTATATGACTGATGTGCCTAAAATTTGGATTTTTGGAGACTGGTAAACTGGAAGTTTTTCAATCTGAATAAAACTACCATAATAAAACTGGTACACAAAATCACTCTATGCACTACCAATTTGCGTCTTTTTTTCTGAGGAGAGCTTTTTTGGAAAAAGTCTGTGAGCACTTTGGTTAGGTATCATATTTTAACAAGCAGACAGCCTAAAGATATATAGATAATAACCTTATTACTTCTTATCTGTCTACTGCCTTATTAATGCTAAAATTCCTTTAGCCTATGGAAAACATTGTTGAAAAATATGTTTTCCTTTCAACTTTCTCCTAATTTGCTAAAAAAAAAAGCGTAGGTTTTTTTTTGCCACAAGGTGAGAAACCCAAAGGACTTGTAAGTCTTAAATCTTACAGGTCCTTCTTGATGAAAACAGTTTCAAATTCTCCAAGAAATCTATCAATATTATTTAGAAAATTAAGAAGTAAACATTGTGAGAAAAGAAATTTCTTGTGATAAGCAATTTCTTCCTTTCCCACAATAATTTCCATAGGATAGTAAAGATATTATTTTTTGAAACTCAAATGCAACACAATATAAAAAACTAGATAGATAAGAAATGATAAGGCCATTACTTACAGGCCTGGAGGACCTGCAACATGGTTACTTCTACCAGTCCCTTAATATCCACAGGTCTCAGGTCCAGGGAAGGACTAGTGTTAGTGTCATCCCCTGTCAAGAATTTGTTTAATTTCCAACCTCTTATGGGAGCAATATTTTACAGACTACAAATCTTTCTGTAACCTTATCAAATACATGTATATAGGAATAATCAAATCAAAACTTGAGGGGTCAGGGTAACCCAAATGTAAGTCCTTATGATCATATATCCCTGAGGGCATTAACCTTTTCCTATCAAGAGGCATTAATCTGAGTTGTAAGAACTTCTTTCCCATTCAATGTAAAATGAATAGATTTAACCCAAACCATTTTCTATTACCAGAAAAAAGTGAAAGACAGAATCAAATGTTTATTTATTTGTTTATTTGTTTCAGACAGCCTTTGTTGTTGATGATATCACAAATATCATAAAAGAGGTATGTATCATCTTCAAAATTTGGAATTAATTCCCAATAAAATAAGCAGAATTTTGATACCAAGTTTAGAAGCAATTCAGAATCAGATTAAAATATTGAATGATCAATTTCATCTTTAGTCATAAAAACTCATAGGTAGGAGCTATGCTGGAGATTATTTTGCCATTTAACCCTTAATCTGCTACTTATGATTTAATTTTTTTTTGTTTCAAACACAATGACTCTGCCATGAACAGCAGGAAAAGGGTTAAACAAAGCAAATTTGTGAATTATTTATATTTTGACGTAGTCATTATGTAGTATAATTTATTACCATGTCTGAAATTCTTAAAAAGGCTTGAATTATCACCTGTACTTTTGATAAGAGTATATACTATTCCATCTTTTTTTATCTGTTAATATTGACACACAGGGTTTGTGTTTGATATTGGGGAGTCATTGACTCCTCACTTTACAAATTCTAAGGGTCAAATCTGAATTTAAAGGAGTCAGAACAACAGAAAAAGCAAATCATAAGTATAATTTTGCATATTTATGGGTCACTTTAACTGTTTCTTGTAATGATAAGAAACAAGTCATAAATTTGTAGCACTTAAGATAATTATTCGTGAAAATATTAGTTATAAAACCATGTTTTGACCCTTAGTAATTCCTCACAAGGGGGTCAAAATGACCCCCTTGGGAGAAATTTCTAGGGGTCAAATAAAGATATTTTCAGATTTTTTGGGGGGGGGGGGTCAAAACCCTGGTTTAAGGGTCAAACACGAGCCCTGTACACATGACAATTAAAGGATTTGTTGAAATAAATAAAAATATTTTAATTCATTTGGTTAATTCTACAGGGTATAGAGGGTGCTATTGGTGGAAATGCTTATCTTCACAACAAAGTTAATCAGTGGACTTCCAATGTTGTTGAACAGTGCTTAAATCAACTCACTAAATTAGGAAAGCCATTTAAGTATATTGGTATGTATATATTTTCACATTTCGTCTCTTTTTTTTGCAATTAGATATATCCTTTGTTTTTCTTGTGAGATCTATAAATCTTTCATTTTAAGACCAACTGATTTTCAGAATTAAAAGTATTCTTTTAACTTGTGGCTTCAAGCTTCTTTTAGGTGTGCTGTTATAGAGAGACAGATAAGAGGGGGTAATGCCAGGTTAAAATCGTTATTTCTCAAAGAAACCTTACATTGTATGTACTCATTTGAATTGTCTTGCAACAATTCAAATGAGCGCCCACAATGAAGTATTTGCAAGAATTTTAAGTGAACTAATCTAATTTGAAAACAAAGATCTGTAGCTCTTTTATTTGTTTGTTTTCATATTTCCTCTCATTCCCCTACCCCCCCCCCCCCCCCCCCTTTAATTATTTTTTGTTTTTCCTATAAGATTGATTTAAGTATTTTTGTTTTTACATATGGCTTGATGTAGCTATATTTGTTTACCCAGAGAAAGGAAAACCAATTTTGTACTGAAATAAACTATTACATGCACCTGTTTGTATTTCAGTGACCTGTGTAATAATGCAGAAGAATGGAGCTGGTTTACACACAGCAAGTTCATGTTTCTGGGACAATCAAACAGACGGTAAGTATGGAAGAATGAATGAAATAAATGTCAGAATTTATCAAAACAGTGAGTTTATCAGTTTGACAATTTCATAGGGCTTTCGGAGAAATGATCAAGTGCTAATCCTTTGGAATTTAGGATAATCCTTTAAAATAAACAAAAAGGGACAAAAACAAAAATTACCTAAGTACTCTAAGGTTTGGGACAACCAAAAAATGTTAAATTTTTTTACTCAATTTCTCAGCAAGTGAAAATAAACCCATGTTAATTTGTCCAAATGAGGCTATGTGAAAGGCAATCATTATAGTCTTTGATCAAACTGCTCCTTGAGTGAAATCTGGATATTGATCTACAATGCTTGTTTTGGTTTGTCTGCCCAAATATTAAGGGTCTATACTGTAAGTGAATATATAATGTAGTAACAATTAAACTTTGACCCAATACAGGTAGCTGTACAGTGAGGTGGGAGAACAAGACTATGTACTGCATTGTGTCTGTGTTTGGCCTTGCCATATGAGATATTCCAAATTACCAACAGGGCTACCGAAAGAGGGGGTAAAATCAACCTTCAAAACTCCATCAAATCCTATGTTGAGGGTACTCAATGGAATCGTCTTGTTAAGATGATTCCAATGAGTACCCACAACATAGGGTTCCATTGAGATATGGAAAAATTAGACTGGCTCTACCCCCTCTAATCTAAGCCTTTGAACCAGGAAACATTTCTATGAAAATGTGATATGATCTTTCATTTGTTTAGGTGACCAAATAATGCACTTCTTTGAATATACTTAAATTGTGGAAATAAATGTTTTTGACCAAGAAAGATTTTGGCTGTGCTAAGACACGAATATGAAATCAAGAATTTAATATATTGGTTCGTTATTCCATACTTTGACATGTGAGCAAGGGATGATTTTAGATTATATTGTCAATGAGCAAAAAAACGCAGTAACTACAGTGTAAGTAAGCTGGAGTTACAAGGTTTGGGTTGTCCATTGATGGTAAAATGAATCGAATGAGTAGTATTGAATTGAAATTTGTACTGGAATATATTTTTTCTGCTTAATAGCATGCAAGGTGTCATAAGAACTCCCAAATTTCAAAACTTAATAAAGAATATTCCAATTATTGTATATTTTATTCCGGTACCTCTTTATCATTCATAGTATTATTTATTTTGACTTGTATATATATAGAAATAATGATTCTTGATCTAGAAGTAGATTGTAAGACTACAATATAAGAGCTATGAAACAGAATTGATTGTTTAGATAGCAAAACTACAATGGGACCTGACCCATTCATATAATTTTCAAAACAGTTTGATCTAGATTTTAATTTCAAATAAACTTACATAGTCAAAGTTCCCATAAAATCAAAGGTCTTTGAAGCTGCAAAATAACTCTGACATCTCAAGAAAATAGATCCCCAATGTAACATCCAATTCTTCACACACACAAAGGAACAAAAACAAACAAAAAAACACACTTCAAACTTTTGAATCAGGGCTCGTGTTTGACCCTTAAACCAGGGTTTTGACCCCCCCCCCCCCAGAAATCTGAAAATATCTAAATTTGACCCCTAGAAATTTCTCCCAATGGGGTCATTTTGACCCCATTGAGAGGAATTACTAAGGGTCAAAACATGGTTTTATACCCAAGATTTTCACAAATTACTATCTAAAATTCTACAAATTAATTACTTATTTCAAATTGTTACAAGGCACAGTTAAAGAGACTCTTTATTCTGCAAATTCTACGTATAATTTGCTTTTTTTCTCGTTTTGACTCCTTGAAATTCAGATTTGACCCCCTGAATTTCTTAGCTGAGGAGTGAATGACTCCCAAATATCAAACACTAACACGAGCCCTGTGAATGTACAAGTGTGTCTGATTGTATGTGTTAATTTTTTTCTGTAGTTCAAATAGTTTTGTACATATTGGCAACTCAATCTCTTTCTTCCTTTCCATCCATTCTGATCGCTATTCATTATTGAAAATGTTTTCATCATCCTTGACATGTTTTCAATTAAGGCAGAGATTATGAAACTCTTTTAACAAAGTGGAAGATTTTGATTACTGGATTTCTTAGTACTCTTCGGAAAAAAAGCTAATCTAATATATAAATCAATGTTTTATGTTAAATAATTTGTGGACTTTTCATTCAGAATTCATTTTTTGTTCATCTTGAATTTGTTTTGAAATTAAAAGAATAAATCAAGATTTAGAATTTGTGTTTTCTCTTGTGACAATTGATACAGCTTTTTGGATGAAACTGAAAAACTTTGTTATACAGCATTGTCATGATTCCATTACCAGATGACAATATTTCAGACTGGTTCAAACTGAAACTTGATTCAGACTACTTACAATATTAGCCCTTCTCAAACTGTTCACATTGTTATCCTGCTGAAAAGAAAACATTCACAGAACATGAAATCTAAGATTTTAACCCTTTGCTGTTTAATCCCTGCTTTTAACGTGCCTGTAATTTTATGATTAAGTAAACATTGTGAAAAAAGAAGAAATTGCTTCTGCCAAGCAATTTCTTCTTTTTCCACACTATTTTCTACCCTACTGAATGGTTATTTTTCAAATTAAATCCACTTTAAATTTTCGTCTGCAAAACCTTTGAATTTGGACAGGTCGAAAATTTTGTAAAACAGGAAAGGGCTAAGCCTTCTCAGACATGCAGTCTACACTTCCTGCTTTCTAATCATTAGAGGGAAGCTTGAGGCAGACTGGTTGAAATATCCCAATGCTGCTTGAGCAGCTGGTTTGCTCCACAGGCCTGAATCTACTGATATGATTAACCCTTTGCTGTTTAATCCTGCTTTTTACGTGCCTGTGATTTTATGATTGAGAAAACGTTGTGAAAAAAGAAGAAATTGCTTCTAACAAGCAGTTTCTTCTTTTTCCACACTAATTTCTACCCTACTGAATGGTTAATTTTCAAATTAAATCCACTTTTAATTTTCGTATGCAATACCTTTGAATTTTGACAGATCCAAAATTTTGTAGAACAGGAAAAGGGTTCAGGGATAATTGAAGTGAATGAATGAGTGAATGTTTAATTCAAGTAAATAAGTGTTTTTAAGTGTCATATGCTGAAATTTTTCTGCAAAGAAAAAATCATGGTCAATGAATAACATATTGTAAATTGACGTCTGTCTGTTAAACACCTATTTTTTAGCCAATCACAATAATTTCGTGCAGTCTAATAATGTGTCAACCAAGGATCATTCCAGTGAAATTTGGTTGAAATCCAATACCAAAACCTTCAAAAACAAGAGGACCAAGATGGTCCTAGATCGCTCACCTGAGTCTCTATGACCCCTGGGACATCACATTAAGTAGATAGGCAGATGTCAAAAAGAAGATAATTGCCTAAGATCAATACCATGGAACGTTTTCAGCGAAGAGCAAGACAGATATGCCTTTTTAGTCCCCTACCGGTGTTCACACCGGAGGGGACTATAGGTTTGCGCTCCGTCTGTCCGTCCGTCTGTCCGCTCAAATCTTGATCCCGCGATAACTTAATAACTAAGCAAGCGTTTTTGATGAAAGTTGGTATATGACTAGATGGCAATGTGTTGATTATGCACATCATTTTATATTTGTTTTTTCGACTTAAATTGAGGTTGCTATGGTTACAGAAATAGTGAAAATTTGGCCAAAAATGGGATCCTGCGATAAGATAATAACTAAGCAAGCTAGTTTGATGAGACTTGGTATATGACTATATGGCAATGTGTAGATTATGCACATCATTTTATTTTTGTTTTTAGACTAAAATTGTTGTTGCTATGGTTACGGAAATAGTGAAAATATGGCAAAAAATATTGGATCCTGCGATAAGTTAATAAGTAAGCAAGCTAATTTGATGAGACTTGGTATATGACTAGATGGCAATGTGTAGATTATGCACATCATTTTATCTTTGTTCTTTGACAAAAAGTGCGGTTGCTATGGTAACGGAAATAGTGAAAATATAGCAAAAAATGGATCCTGCAATAACTTAATAACTAAGCAAGCTAACTTGATGAAACCTGTTTTAAATTGTAAAAAAAATTATAAGCCATGTTAGTCAGGGTGGTGATGCAGCAGTATTAATCACCTCCAGTGAAAGTTCTCATTTCTTACCAACAAGACTGAAGAAAAACATCTTGGATCAGACAAGGTAACTGTTGTTGATACTATTTCTTGCATCTGTCTATTGCTTCCATGAATTGTATAGTGGGCACAGCAGAGACAACAACTCATGTAAGTCTTGTTTAACCCTTTAACAAGACCTGGTTTTGACGTCCCTGATAGAATTGGCGTGGGAAAACATTGAGACAAACAAAGCCGGTAGGGGACTTATGCCCATGTCCAACATGGCTCTTGTTGCTCTTTGATTCTACATAAAAAGGGATGCACCCAGGTGGACCCCAAAAGTGACCCAAGGGTCTTGATATGAACAAACTTGGAAGAGGTCCATAAGATGATGCTACATTCTAAATATGAAAGCTGTCTGCCTGCTGGTTTCAGAGTAGAAGATTTTTGAAGGTTTTACCATTTTCACCCATCGTGCTCAGATGAGCTGAAAGGGATGCCCCTGGATGGAGCCCAAATATGACCCAAGTGTCTTGATATGAACAAACTTTGTAGGGGCCCACAAGATGATGCTACATACCACAAATGAAAGCTGTCTGCCCTCTGGTTTTGATTAAAGAAGGTTTTAAAAGATTTTCGCTCTTTGATTCTATGTAAAAAGGGTTGCACCCAGGTGGAGCCCAAAAATGACCAAAGGGTCTTGATATGAACAAAATTGGTAGAGGTCCACTAGATGATGCTACATACCAAATATGAAAGCTGTCTGCCTTCTGGTTTCATAGAAGAAGTTTTTTGAAAATTTTCATTTTTTTTGCTCATAAGAGATAAAGGGATGCACCCGTGCAAAGCCCAAATATGACCCAAGGGTCTTGATATGAACAAACTTGGTAGAGGCCCACTAGGTGATGCTACACACCAAATTTTTAAGCTGTCTGCCATCTGGTTACAGAGAAGAAGATTTTTAAAGATTTTCGCTCTTTGATTCTATGTAAAAAGGGTTGAGCCTGGGCAAAGCCCAAATATGACCCCAGGGTCTTGATATGAACAAACTTGCAAGAGGTCCACTAGATGATGCTACATACCAAATATGAAAGCTGTCTGCCTTCTGTTTTCAGAGAAGAAGATTTTTAAAGATTTTCATATTTTCACCCTTTTTGTTCAGGGTAAAGGGAAAGTTAAGGGTGGATTTCATTTATTTGAACAACTTTGGTAGAGTTGACCCAAGGAACATCCCAGCCAAGTTTCATCAAGATTAGCCCACTGGTTTAGGAGGAGAAGATGTTTAAAGAAATTGTGGACGACGGACGATGCACGACTGACGACGGACGACGGACATTCTACGATCCCAATAGCTCACCTTGAGCATTTCGTGCTCAGGTGAGCTAATAACAGAATGTTACTTCACAATATACAAAATGTTGATTGTAGATCTTTCCACTTTTCATTAAACATTACCAAAGGGACGATACTTCACAATATTTGTTTGTCATCAAAACAAAATTCTAACTAATGATAATAAAAAGTTATCAATCCAATGTATTTATTTTACTCTGCCCAATGCTTTAGAGTGCAGTCAACTCAACACTTTCTAACCCACTTGAACCGGGGTACAGACAAAAGCCCCCTAGGACAAAAGCCCCCTGGGACAAAAGCCCCATAGATGAAAGTCCCATGAGACAAAAGCCCCATGCCCTTAACTGAAAAGTGGACAAAAGCCCAATGGTTATGAAAATTAAGTTTTTTGTGAATTTTTAGCTCACCTGAGCACATCGTGCTCAGGGTGAGCTTATGTGATCATTGAATGTCCGTCGTCTGTCGTGCGTCGTCTGTCATCCGGCGTCAACAATCTTAGTGTTAACACTCTAGAGGCCACAAGTATGGCCCAATCTGCATGAAACTTGGTCAGAATGTTGGCCAGGTCACAAGGATGAACCCTATTGAAAACGGGAAGGATCTATTCCATATCACAGGAAAAGGGGCCCAAATGACAATTTTCTTGTTTACCTTTAGAGGCCACAAATATGGCCCAATCTTCATGAAACTTGGTCAGAATGTTGGCCAGGGCACAATGATTAACCCTATTGAGAATGGAAAGGATCCATGCCATATCACAGGAAAAGGGGCCTTAATGACATTTATCTTGTTTACGTTCTAGAGGCCACAAATATGGTCCAATCTTCATGAAACTTGATCAGAATGTTGGCCAGGGCACAAGGATGAACTCTATTGAAAATGGGAAGGAAGTTTTCAAGGTGAGCTATTGTGTTAGACGCTGTCCAATTTCTGGGGTCAACTTTTACCTTGGGTGTATTCTCTAGGCTACATTTTTGGCTCATATACATAGTCATAGAAGTTTTGCAACTCTTTTGGTAGTTTTGTAAAATAGACAGCATTAATATTAAATTAGTGAATTGGTGCCTGAGTGATGAGCTTATTGATTGGCTATCTGAATCAGGAAAGTTTTCATTGCAGTTTGCCATTCAAAGCGTAACATGAGATTTTATGCATTTTACGTTGATAGCTCAATTTTGTAACCTAAAGTCAGTCTGAAGTTTTCGCTTTTCATCACCTTGCATGAGTACTAAAACAATTCAAAGAAAGCGGCGCAAACAGTGACCGGGCTATAAATTGAGGATGATCACATAACGGCATTTCAGTATTATTAATTTTCTAAGATGCCAATGGTGTAAAAGACAAGAAATGTGGCTCATAAACATCCCCGTGATTACTTCAATTTGAAATCTGCCACGTCACATATAGCATCAGAAATTTGGGAGACATCAATTATGTAATGTCAACCAAATGTTTATATGCAAAGGATTCGGTTTGGTTTGAAATACAGCAAATTACCTTGCTTGCTTTGGTTTGAAAACAGCCAATTACCACGCTTGCTGAAATGCTGGTCACTCCAGACTGCGTTACATTTAAAAGCAAAGCCATAACCCGTACGAAAAATTGTAGCGGATTCCGCTTGGAAAATAGGCGTAAATGAGACGGAAATGAAGCGGAAATGGTCATTTAGGCTTGTAACTCAGGCGTAAGTTTAATTTACGTCTCTGCTACATCATAAAGTACAGGCGGAAATTACGGGCGTAAAATGAATTCAAAGCGGAATTTCATTTCTATTCAGTTTTACAGGCGTACTTCAACACTTTAACTTTTTCTAGAGACGGATTTTACAGACTTAACAATTCTATGGAAGCGGAAAGACACTTTCAGCAAGCGTAAAATAACTTAAACTTTTGTTAGAGGCGTATTTTTCTAACTTAAACATTTCACGTGAAAGAAATCATTACTGTGAGGAAAATTCATGCCGTGATATAACTGAAAAACTGTTGAAAGAGGCGTAAAACTCCTTTCAATCAAACTTTCACTTACCCTTGAAATGTTATGTCCAATGTTCAAGTTTTTATGCTGAAAATCAGTGAACTCCAAAAAATGACCTTGACCTTGGAAAATTACCTTGACTTTACTATCCACAAAAAGGCTTTGTCACAAGCAATTCATATGTAAAATACCAATGCCATATCACTTACCATTACAAAGTTAGAGCTAATGTAAAAGTTTTAATCTTTAACAAATTTGACCTTGAAAAATGACCTTGACCTTGACTGATGACCAAGAACTCCATGAGAAAGCTCTTGTCCCAAGCAAACATCATACATGAAAAATATGAAGGCTCCCCCCTTTTCCCCCCTTCCCCCCCCCCCCCCGCAAAAAAAAAAAAAAAAAAAATCTGAATATACTCACAAAAAATCTTCTTATTCTCAAGAAATATCTTTAAATACAACTATAGTTTCTGCAAATGTTTTTGAAAAAATATCTACAAGCTTATTTACTTTACCCAAACGAATGCAGTTGATAGTGTCCAAGTCTAAAAATGACTAAGGCTCCAGTCTATAGAAATCCAAGATGGCTGCCTATTTTCAAAGAAATTTCCGTTGACATGTTTTTTTGCCTTATTTCCATTCACATTGGGAAGAATAGCACAAAAAAGGTATGTAAAAAGCAGTAATTTGATGATTTTTAAAAGAATCTTGTCCTGTAGGGCTCAAAACAAGTTATTTACAAATATAAGACAACTTGCAACTCAGTCAATAGGGAGTCCTTCGGAATGCAAAAATTAAATTTGAATTAAGCCAAAATTCATAATTCCAAATATTATTAAACCCAGATTAAACCTTGTTATCCCAAAGGTATAGAAGAATTATATGAAATGGATATATCAAATTGTATTAATTTTTGTAGATTCGTACCAATAAATTTTCGACCCTATGTCCTATTTCAGCAACATGTTTTTAAGAGTATATTGTACAGTGCTCTCAATAAGGGCCAAAATCAGGAATTTTTGTAATTCTATGTTGGATTTTCAGGATTTTTTTTTCACAAACTAAGGAATTCCACCCCACTCCAAACACCTCCCTTTCCTACACACTTTGTAAATGCTCCTTTCCTTGTTAGAATAAGTTAAATTGTTCCCAAAGTCAATTATTCTTGGTTGGTCTTTAAATATAAACTTCCAAGGGTTAAAACTTATAGCTTTAACTTTTGGCTGTAGGTACAAACTTTGGTTGCTCAATCACCCTTTAAATCTTTATATAAATTTTGGAAACTAATATGAGGAACTGAAGTTTCTATTAGGAATTGCTCTGTAGATGTTTCTTGCGTGATGGACCTAGGAAATGCTGCTTACCCAAATTTCAGTCACAATGTTTTGATATCCTTTGATATAAAACAGCTTTATCCCCCCCCCCCCCCCCTGTCATTCTAAGGGTGATGAACATTCTTAGGTAGTGTGCAAAAAATTGTTCTGGCAATTGAACCTTATAAATCTTATTAATATATTTGAACTTATGCTGAATTATCTGAATAACTAAGACAAAAAAAGACTCTGTCCTTTTCAAATCTCTCGTCAGACATTTTGATGGAGTCAACTTTTAAATGATGTAATTGGGATTTTTTGTGTTCTTCGAGGATGCCGTTTTTAGACGAGGGTAGTCGATTGACCTTTCGGTATTGTTTTCTGGTAGCGCCTTTTTTCACTTCGAATAAATTACCCGTAGATCTATTCTAGACACTTACAAAGCAATATTTTGAAATTTTATTTGTCAGATCTGTATGAATTCCGTTTGATCTTAGGAATATTCCCCTGATTTGAATTTCATTTGTTTCAAAAGGCCTATCAAAGGACCTTTGCGATCTGTATCTGACAAAGAAGGAGAATGACAGAAGCTGTAATGACGTGTTGTGTTGTCCAATACCATGTACGTTACACATGACCTGTTTTTACGTCAGCTATTATGTATGCTCGCGTTGATTATCGATAGACGTCCGGGGTCAAATACAGGGCGTTTTTCTTGAATCTCGGACGTTTTTTACGTAAAAGAGTCTGATTTTCTTGTTGTAATTTCTGAAATTTTGGACGCACATTACGTCGATGTCCGCTTATTGAGAGCACTGTGCATTCTATTCACAATATAAGTTAAAATAATTTTTCAAGCAATCACCTTAATATATGAATGAATTTTCGAAGTGTGTATTTACTGTATTGGCCACTTTCAAGCGTTATTTCTAATTTCCAGACAAAGTTTGTCCTCCTGAACCTATTAGAATCATGCTGGACTGATTAACTGTTAAAAGAGGCCATGAGAAGGCAGCCTATCATCTAACCGAACAGTTTTAGGCAGAAGACCTGATTTAAGGACTTTCAGGGATCAAAAGATCAACAAAATAAGCTACTTATCATCAGTACTTTGAGGAGATGGGTTATGAAAACTAACAAGATTGCATCAAGTATGTATGAAAGGTATTTACAAATCCATTTCACTTAAAATCATTGGGTGCATTTTTTTTCAAATTACCATATCATTGTTTTTTCCCTGTATTGTAACAACCAATTCGCTGAGGCTTGAGTTTGCCTAACAGAATATTTCAGGTAGGACTCATAGATGAAACTGTGTGCAACACACCCAATATTTTCAACACAAAAAAATTTGCTCAACATCCTCAATACATTGTTTTGATACTTTTTGCCTTATAAAAATCATACAATGAATTTGGTTAAAGTCTTTTTACGCTTTAAGTATTTGGAATTAGGTTTAGTAAATATTTGAGACGAAAGTGTGTAGAAATCATATGGTTACTCAATTTGGGGTTGTCAAAGATCACAGATTTACAAATAGATAAACTGCTAAATAACCCTTGCAGCGATAATTCTGGTTCAGAATGTCATGTGCAAAGATATCTCATTTAGCCAAATGAAATGAGAAATTAAAATTTCTGGCAAGAAATTTTACCAAGAACTTAAACTTTTCTGGTTTTCAAAAGAAAATCAGTTGTGGACTAAATCTAGAATATAAATAGATGTGGAACATAAAAATGAAATTAATAAGTTGTTATTTACAACTTATTAATATTATCTTTTATGAACATACAAAATAAAAGCTTTAATGTCAAGCTATAGTTTGAAAAAATTCTCATTAGAGAATGCAAAAAGTTGTATAGTTTTTGGCCAAGTAATGTGATGATTATTTGTTTTATTTTTCAGAATATGTCAATTCCAGTCTGGCTTGATGGTCATTTTACATTCTGGACAAAAAAAGTTGAAATAGATGAGGAATTTACAGAGAGGATTCACTGAACAGAAATGGATGAATATCAAGAATAATTTGTTGCCTGAAAATAAAGAAATTTGAAAATTGTTTGAAGTACTATTACATAGTGTATAAATTTATCCTTCTTATGTGAAAGTTGTCATTCCTTTTTGCTTGGCTGTTCTAGAACATAAAAATTGAAGTTTTTCATCATGCTGTTGTTGTATCTCTGTCATTATTAGTCCCCTTCCGGTGTTCACACCGGAGGGGACTATAGGTTTGCCCTCCGTCTGTCCGTCCGTCCGTCCGTCTGTCCGCTCAAATCTGGATCCCGCGATAACTTAATAACTAAGCAAGCGTTTTTGATGAAAGTTGGTATATGACTAGATGGCAATGTGTAGATTATGCACATCATTTTATTTTTGTTTTTAGACTAAAATTGTTGTTGCTATGGTTACGGAAATAGTGAAAATATGGCAAAAAATATTGGATCCTGCGATAAGTTAATAAGTAAGCAAGCTAATTTGATGAGACTTGGTATATGACTAGATGGCAATGTGTAGATTATGCACATCATTTTATCTGATTTCTTTGACAAAAAGTGTGGTTGCTATGGTAACGGAAATAGTGAAAATATGGCAAAAAATGGATCATGCAATAACTTAATAACTAAGCAAGCTAACTTGATGAAACCTGTTTTAAAATGTAAAAAAATTTATAAGCCATGTTAGTCAGGGTGGTGATGCAGCAGTATTAATCACCTCCAGTGAAAGTTCTCATTTCTTACCAACAAGACTGAAGAAAAACATCTTGTTGATACTATTTCTTGCATCTGTCTATTGCTTGCATGAATTGTGGGCACAGCAGAGACAACAACTCATGTAAGTCTTGTTTAACCCTTTCCAAAACAAGACCTGGTTTTGACGTCCCTGATAGAATTGGCGTGGGAAAACATTGAGACAAACAAAGCCGGTAGGGGACTTATGCCCATGTCCAACATGGCTCTTGTTTGAAATACAGTATAGAGATCTGCTTGAAATTTTCCATATGTGTTCACTATATCTACTGTGGAAAACTGTGTGATATGCCCCTTTTTACTGAGTTTTTTTTTTATCTGGATCATCTAGCCAAGCATTGACACCAACAGAGCTAGTGATTTCCCTTTAAAAATGAAAATTTATATTATTCATCAAATACTGTGTTGTGGGTACTCATTCGAAATGTTTCATCAATTCATTCCCTTTGAGCACACACAAAATAGGGTAAAGATTAAAAAAAAATGCAGATCTAAAGTCTGAGTAATTGTGCCATTCACACAAAATTTTGATCTATAGCTCTAAGGTCAATGTAAAAATTGGGCTAGTGTATAGCAGAGCTCCTGGCATGTAACTATGGATTTTCAGTGATCAATACTTAAGACTTGTCCTAGGACCTTGTAGATCTTTGGGAGGATTGATAGTAACCACCATGTCAAAGGCTCTTCAGGCCTATAGTGCTTGTCCAAGATTTTCAGCTCGGCTGTTTAACACCAAAACATCAAGGTATTATCGTCACATTGGTGTTGCTTGCATTTGTATTGGCGTATGTGTTGGCAACTGGCAAACTCAAACCTTGGTCATATCTCTTGTTAATGAAGATATGAACTTGAAATTTGGCATGTGTTCACTATCACAATAGCTATCAAGTGGTATAACTATAACATCTTTTTTGTAAGAGTTATGCCCCTTTTTTCTTAGATTTTTTCATTATCTAGCATTTGCAGCTGATTGCAGGTACTGGCATGCTGTGCTCTTGTTTACCAAATCATGTAATTTTAGTTGTTTCTTTTCAACACATAGAGTTTCATTCCACTGAGGAAAACATTGTGAGAAAATAAGTTATTGCTTGATATATGCATTTTCTTCTATTCACTCACTATTTTCCTTATACTAGAATAATAATTCAAGTGTTCATGAATGAATATAGTCTCCATCAAGGGCTTGTTATTATCAGGAAGATACTGTAAGATATAGGACATAAAGGTCCAGCATGCCGAAGGCAAAAAAGTGTTGAACCCTGATTTTGGAATGAATAGAGAATTGTTCATTTAGGTAAATTCCAAAGAAGCTAGAATTCAAAGCGATTGTACTCTGAAATATTATTACATGTACCTAGTATGTAGGGAAACGGAGAAATTGCTATGTTCACACAATGTTTTCATTACTCAGGGGCTTGAAAACAAGAGACTCGAGTTAAAAGACATTTTTGTGCTCCCACATAAGATAGGGGGCCCATTGTTTTACCAAGTCTGTCTGCCTGCCATTTTATTTCTTTATTATTGCCCCAACCTACAAAGTAGAGAGGGGAATATTGGTTTCACCCTGTTTGTCTGACATACCTTATTAGACCTAATTTGTTACTGTGCTCTAACATAGGAACAAAGTGTCCTAGAATAATGGACTTTGTACTATTGTTGCCAATGACCCAGGGCAGTGCCATATTGGTCAAGGTCACAATTGAACTTTGTCCAGGAACCTTCTGCAGAAATTGAACAAAGCGCTGGTGGGGAATCTTTGTTTGTGATGGATCTATAGTTAAGAATTGAGATATTATTGTAGAATCCAACCAAATATACATTCACTTTTAACTAAAATTCTGTCTCATTTATGTTTGGTTTCCGCCTGGTTCCTTACCAGCTCACTAGCGGAAAATGAGACGTAATCCGCTAGTCAATTCCGCCAGGTTTTTCAACTACAAGCATTTACGCCTGTAGAAACATTCCGCTTAATTAACATAATTCGCCTCAAATTACGTCTATTTTACGCTTGGTTTCCGCCTCATTGCTATTACTAGCGGAAAGTTAGACAGAGTCCGCTTAATAATTCCGCCTGGTTTTTCCGCTAGCAAGTGATTACGCCTGTAAAAAAATTACGCTTAATTAACATAATTCGCCTAAAATTCCGTCTATTTTACGCTTGGTTTCCGCCTCATTGCTATAATAAGTTTCAACCAGCTTCCCAGCGTAAAATGAGAAGGAATCCGCTTGATAATCACGTCTATTTTACGCCTCTTTTACGGGTGGAATTTTTCGTACAGGAAGCTAGACAAACAATGACAGACTGTGACTTTTTAAATCTGCTCCACCCACTGTTTTAGCTATGTTTTGTGATTGTAGAGCTGCCAGTGGAACAAAACAAATGCATAAAACTATTGCTTAGTGATTGAACTTAATGTTTTGCTTCATTCAACTAGAATATACATGTACCTGCTTCAGAAAAATATTTAGCGAAAAAATATCAAGTGTTGCTTAACTTTTTTGATAGGTATATATCTTGAAACTTGGTCAGAATGTTTGTCTCCATAAAATCTTGGTCAAGTTTGGCCAAGAAGATTTTTAAAAATCAAATCGTCACAAATAAGCCATGCCCATATTTGGGGTCAATCAAAATTTCTCAAACAATCAAAGTAAAGGGTCACCCAAGGAACATTCATCATGCCAAGATTCATTAAAATAGGCCCAGTAGTTTGGGAGAAGATTTTTGAAGGTTGTATTGTCAAAATAAGCCCTGCCCTGCCCATATTTGGGTGTCAATCAAAATTTCTTGACCAATCTAAGTAAAGGATCACCACAGGAACTTTCATGCCAAGTTTCATTGAAATCATCCGAATAGTTTGGAAGAAAAGATTTTTGAAGAATTTATAGTTCAAAAAAGGCCCAGCCTGGCCCTTCCCTGCCACCCCCATATTTGGGGGTCAATCAAAATATCTTGAACAACTTTGGAAGAGGATCACCCAAGGAACATTTCTGGTGAGTTTGGATTAAATTGGCCTAATGGTTTTGGAGAAGAAGATGTATAAAGAAAAGTTTACCCACTCACGACGGACACAATACCATGACCATAGCTGGCTGGAAATTTGCCAGTGGAGCTAAAATTGATCATCTAATTGTTTTAAAAGTAAGATAATTAATTGTGTAAAAAATCCATGCCTTTAAATGGTAAAGAATGGACAAAAGACTATACTTGTACTTATGGTAAAGCAAGGAAAAATAAGAAATTGATACAGAGAAGTCAGTTTGTGATTGTCACTTGTCCTTGGAAAAAAAATTATTTCAGAACCACTGAACATGTTACCTGTCAATCTAAAGGTCCCAAGTTTAATCCTGATGGCAGCACTCATCCTGAAGACTATTTGTCCCCCACTTATTGATTTAGTTTAATTAAAACCTTTCTGACTCAATTGAGTATTTATAAAAACATATATTCTGATTATGTTTCAAGACAGCCAAAGATTTGGCTTCTGAAGAGCACACTAGATTTTCTTAAAATGTGACCTCATTTTTTACCCCACTTGACCTACTCTCAAGATCTTTCATGAAATCATGTTGGCAATCATTCTTTCAAAGTTTAAAGGTGGCCTCAAGAGCTGACACAAGATGTTTGCTAGTTTTGAAAGAGTTTATGCTACTTTCAACGATCATTCAGTTATATCGTGGTGGCTTGAGCAACTTACAATGGATCCCTGGCATTTCACATACCAAAACTACCACTTTATCATTCCTTAGCCTCCAGCTGCTATCCCACAGCACACAAGATGTAGACACAGACCTAATGAGATTACAAAAGATCACATGAGCACTTGCTAAAGTAAGCTAAAACAAGAGGACCAAGATGGTCCTAGATCGCTCACCTGAGTCTCTTTGACCCCTGGGACATCACATTAATTAGATAGGCAGATGTCAAAAAGAAGATAATTGCCTAAGATCAATACCATGGAACATTTTAAGCGAAGAACAAGACAGACATGACTTTTTGCTCTTTGATTATTTGTAACAAGAGGACCAAGATGGTCCTAGATCGCTCACCTGAGTCTCTTTGACCCCTGGGACAACGCATTAATTAAATAGGCAGATGTCAAAAAGAAGATAATTGCCTAAGATCAATACCATGGAACGTTTTCAGCAAAGAGCAAGACAGATATGCCTTTTTGCTCTTTGATTCTATGTAAAAAGGGATGCACCCGGGTGGACCCAAAAAGTGACCCCAGGGTCTTGACATGAACAAACTTGGAAGAGGTCCATAAGATGATGCTACATTTAAAATATGAAAGCTGTCTGCCTTCTGGTTTCAGAGAAGAAGATTTTTGAAGGTTTTCCCATTTTCACCCATCGTGCTCAGATGAGCTGAAAGGGATGCCCCCGGGTGGAGCCCAAATATGACCCAAGGGTCTTGATATGAACAAACTTGGTAGGGGCCAACAAGATGATGCTACATACCGAAAATGGAAGCAGTGTGCCCTCTGGTTTCGATTAATTAGAGAAGATTTTAAAAGATTTACGCTCTTTGATTCTATGTAAAAAAGGGTTGGGCTCGGGTGGAGCCCAAATATGATCCTAGGGTCTTGATATGAACAAACTTGGTAATGGTCCACTAGATGATGCTGCATATCAAATATGAAAGCTGTCTGCCTTCTGGTTTCATAGAAGAAGATTTTTGAAGATTTTCATTTTTTTACCCTTCGTGCTCATTAGAGATAAAGGGATGCACCCGTGCAAAGCCCAAATATGACCCAAGTGTCTTGATATGAACAAACTTGGTAGAGGCCCACTAGGTGATGCTACACACCAAATATTAAAAGTTGTCTGCCATCTTGTTACGGAGAAGAAGATTTTTAAAGATTTTCGCTCTTTGATTCTATGTAAAAAGGGTTGGGCCCGGGCAAAGCCCAAACATGACCAAAGGGTCTTGATATGAACAAACTTGGTAGAGGTCCACTAGATGATGCTACATACCAAATATGAAAGCTGTCTGCCTTCTGGTTTCATAGAAGAAGTTTTTTGAAAATTTTCATTTTTTTTGCTCATAAGAGATAAAGGGATGCACCCGTGCAAAGCCCAAATATGACCCAAGGGTCTTGTTATGAACAAACTTGGTAGAGGCCCACTAGGTGATGCTATACACTAAATATTTAAGCTGTCTGCCTTCTGGTTTCAGAGAAGAAGATTTTTGAAGGTTTTCCCATTTTCACCCATCGTGCTCAGATGAGCTGAAAGGGATGCCCCCGGGTGGAGCCCAAATATGACCCAAGGGTCTTGATATGAACAAACTTGATAGGGGCCAACAAGATGATGCTACATACCGAAAATGGAAGCAATGTGCCCTCTGGTTTCGATTAATTAGAGAAGATTTTAAAAGATTTACGCTCTTTGATTCTATGTAAAAAGGGTTGGGCCCGGGCAAAGCCCAAATATGACCCAGGGTCTTGATATGAACAAACTTGGTAGAGGTCCACTAGATGATGCTACATACCAAATATGAAAGCTGTCTGCCTTCTGGTTTCAGAGAAGGAGGAGAAGATGTCTAAAGAAATTGTAGACGGCGCACGACGCACGACTGACGACGGACATTCTGTGATCACAATAGCTTACCTAGAGCACTTCGTGCTCAGGTGAGCTAAAAATGAGAAAAGGAGAAGCAATTTCTTCCTTTTCCATAATATCTTTTAAAGTAAACAAGAGGACCATGATGGTCCTATATCGCTCACCTGTGTATCTTTGTCTTAATTAACATTTATCAAATTTTCCAGCTAAAGTCATAATTGAACTTTAAAAACTAGTGGTCTCTAGAGTGTTAACAAGGCCCCTTTTCCCATATATGGCACAGATCCTTCCCATTTTCAAAAGGGTCCATCCTTGTGACCTGGCCAACATTCTGTTCAAGTTTCATAAAGATTGGACAATAGTTGTGGCCTCTAGAGTGTAAACAAGAAAAATGTCATTAAGACCCCTTTTCCCATGATAGTGCATGGATCTTTCCCATCTTTGTGACCTAGCCATCATTCTGACCAAATTTCATGAAGATTGGACAATATTTGTGGCCTCTAGAGTGTAAACAAGAAAAATGTCATTAAGGCTCCTTTTCCCGTGATATGGCACGGATCCTTCCCATTTTCGAAAGGGTTCATCCTTATGACCTGACAAACATTCTGACTAAGTTTCATGATGATTCGTTCATATTTGTTGCCTCTATAGTGTAAACAAGAAAATTGACTGTAAGGCTCCTTTTCCCATGATATGACTCACATCCTTCCCATTTTCAATAGGGTTCATCCTTATGACCTGACAAACATTCTGACCAAGTTTCATGATGATTGGTTCATATTTGTGGCCTCTAGAGTGTAAACAAGAAAAATGTCATTAAGGCTCCTTTTCCTGTGATATGGCACGGATCTTTCCCATTTTCAATAGGGTTCATCCTTGTGACCTGACAAACATTCTGACCAAGTTTCATGATGATTGGTTCATATTTGTGGCCTCTAGAGTGTAAACAAGAAAAATGTCATTAAGGCTCCTTTTCCCGTGATATGGCACGGATCCTTCCCATTTTCAATAGGGTTCATCCTTGTGACCTGTCAATTATTCTGACCAAGTTTCATGATGATTCGTTCATATTTGTGGCCTCCAGAGTGTAAACGTAAATTGTTGACGCCTGACGACGGACGACACACAACGGACGTCAGACATTCAATGATCACAAAAGCTCACCTTTAGCATGATGTGCTCAGGTGAGCTAAATATCACAGGCATCTTAAATCTTGAACTACAGACAGTAAAGGCTACCGGAATTTATGTAGATGAAGTTAGTACAGGAAAGTGACCCAACCAAGGTATACAGGGAAAGTCATATTAAAGCAAAGACATTGAAATATCTTATAAAAATTTATTCTCAATCATCTGATTTCATAACCAAAAGTGCTAAACATAAACACAATGGGCACGTAGCATGTTAACATGACTATCTAGGGACAATGGGTAAATAAAACAAACAAGTATAAATGCATAACAAAACAATCTAGGATAAAATACTACAGTATCTGAAACAGATATGATATGATAAAACAAGAGCTGTGCCTAAGGTTGACTGTTTGGTGCTGAATAGTTGATTAAAGAATCTAAGTCAAAAAAGGGGCAAAACTTGCACAAAATTCATCTACAGTTATTCCCCTTCATAATATATGTTACTATTGATAGTTAGCATGTTTGCCAAGTTTCAAGTGAATGCCTTAAGTCATATACAAGATATCACAAAACATTAAAGTTTTCATGCAACAACATAGACAACCATCATGCTACCAAGGCTTTAGCAATGCCTTGATGAAATGCCAAAAAAACAGTAGAGCTAAAATTAACTTTTCAAATCAAATCATTATGCTTCTTTTTCACTCATGTAATTTGAACATATATACCATCTTTTAAAAGACTTGGGTCAAATGATATCTGACAATGACATGAATATATTTGTGACCGGTCATATTTGGGAATATCTGGGGACTTCAAAACACAAATATTTGAAAAAAAAGATTGGATTTAGCATAGATTGCAAGTTTTGAAAATAATTACATAAAAATAATAATTCTAGATTCACAACATTTGTTATTGGTGAAAAGTTTACCCCTGCTCAGTCTGTACAGATTGTATACTCTGACCATGGTTGAAACTTTATGCATATCCTAGATGGTCCCTTTTCATTAGACGGATCACATTTTATCAATTTAACCCTTGTCATGCTGACCATATATATCTTCTGTTTCAGCAATCTGATCATAGTCTACAACACCTGGGGCAAAGGTTATAAATATTTTCTAATACTCAACTGAGAATTTTCTCAAATTTAGAATTCAAATAAATTCATTAACATAAAAGGTAATACTAAAAAGTTGTAATTAATAACAACTTTTTAATATTATATTTCATGTTCATGCACTAATTATAGTATTACAACAGAATTAAAGCTTAGATTCATAGTTGAAATTTGAGAAAACTTTAAGTTGAGATTGAGAAAAGTTTTACAGCCTCAAGCACTGACTGTCCCCTTTGAGCCTGAGTTTGCTTTATTACAAAGTATTTCAAATGAGATATGTTTATCAAAAATCTGTGCTTTAAATGGTATGATTTTAAAGTAATTTCAAAATATGTTTATTTAGCACGAAAAGAGTTTGAGGACCCATACATGATCAACAAGAGCTTCGCAGAGCGGCGCATATACGTCCAAAGGGGCTTGTTAGTAACCTTGGCTTGTCAGTAACGTGAGCTTGAATGATAGCTAAAAATATTGCAAACAGACAGACAGATAACTGGTGCCATAACATTTAAATATGAAAATATATTTAGTCCTAAGCACAAAAAGACAACCTACAGAGTCATTATGGCAAGTTTCCTTTCATTCCCATCCATGATGTAGGAGAAAATGAGCGGACAAGAAATTTTGTTTTTTTCATCAACTTAAGGGCAGATAATCCAAGATAACTCTAGAATAACTGGAGCATTTTGAATTGATAAGTCTTATGCAAAACAAGACATCATAGAGAGTAATTGTGTCTAGTTTCAGCTCATTTCAATTGATAGTTAAGGAGCAGTTGCCCACACAAAAAATAGTGATTTTCGTTAAATTCAAGGGCAGATAATTCAAGATTTCTCAGGAATGACTGGAGCAACTTGAATTTCAAAGGTTTTATGCACAACAAGACATCATAGGGAGTAATTGTGTGTAATTTCAGCTTATAGCCATTGATAGTTTAGGAGGAGTTGCGCACACAAAAAACAGTGATTTTTGTTATATTCAAGGGCAGATAATTCAAGATTTCTCAGGATTGACTAGATCGATTTGAATTTCAAAGGTCTTATGCACAACTAGACATCATAGGGAGTAATTGTGTGTAGTTTCAGCTTATTCCCATTGATAGTTTAGGAGGAGTTGCGCACACAAAAAACAGTGATTTTTGTTATATTCAAGGGCAGATAATTCAAGATTTCTCAGGAATGACTGGAGTAATTTGAATTTCAAAGATCTTATGCACAACAAGACATCATAGGGAGTAATTGTGTGTCATTTCAGCTTATAGCCATTGATAGTTTAGGAGGAGTTGCGCACACAAAAAACAGTGATTTTTGTTATATTCAAGGGCAGATAATTCAAGATTTCTCAGGAATGACTGGAGCGATTTGAATTTCAAAGGTCTTATGCACAACTAGACATCATAGGGAGTAATTGTGTATAGTTTCTGCTTATTCCCATTGATAGTTTAGGAGGAGTCGCGCACACAAAAAATTGCTAACGGACAGACAGACGGATGGACAGACGGACGGACGACCGAGGCCATAACATAATACAACCCTTCGGGCGTATAATAATATTGGACATCTTTTATTCTGTCTATGAAATTGGCAATTCTATTGGTTTAAAATATTATTGATTTTAAGATTGTCAGTATTGAAGGTTGTTCATTTTATTGAGCCATTATCATTGTTAATAATCATATTGTGTGTGTGCATTTCAGAAATAATCTTAAATAAATATTGAGAGTTAAGTGCAATACTATTATAGATGCCTATAATCTATTGGCCCTTACAATAGTTTTGCATTGACCCCTCAAAAATTATACTCTCTTGGTACCAAGTACAATTAGACTAATTACCCATCACAAATACATCTTATGTTCTCATCTAATAATAGAACATGAGTTTATTTCTTTTGAACACACATATATAAAACCAGATAATTTCTACTTTATATAACAATAAAATAAGACTAGCAATGTTTAATAGCTGCATTATACAAAATATCTCTAATCATTCTAGATTTCTCACCCTTTCTTGCAATAAGACAGTAACAAGTTTAATGTGCAGACAAACCATCTAAAAATAATTCCCCTAACTGCTTTTTCATATAGAGGTAAAAAAGTTCCAATTTCTAGACAGTTATATTAGTTTTACAATAACCCTGAAATGCCAGTGAATTATCCCTTGTACACCAGTTAATTAACCATTGTTCAGATTTATCTTCATAGCGAAATATCTTATAATTTCAGGAGAGAAAGAGCACATGAGAAATGTGTTACTTCAAAATTTCTTAGATAATCTGTATATATAATTTTCAATAAAAGTATTCTGAACACAAATGCTTCAACAAAATACTATTTTCAAAATGAGACCTTATTCAACATTGACCCTTTCAGACAACCTCAACATCAACGGAGCTGTCTTATCAAAAGGAAATGTTTGAAATAGTTAGGCCCTAGCAAAAATGCATCAAAATTAAGAACCGCATTAGAGTCGTTCAGCTACCAAAAAGATAGGACAAACAAGATGTTTTTGAAAATCACTAAAGCCCTTGAAACTGCATTTTCATAAATTTGGCCTTGGTAATTGACCTTGACCTTGTAAGATGACCTTGACCTTCAAAGATGCAGATTGATGGATTCTTTTTTATGCCAAATAAGGGCATCTTTAGTTTAATTGTGATGTTTTAGAAAAAATCTAAAGTTGACATGTAAATTTTTTGTAGAAAATGGACACTAGTAAAACAATATTCCCCCATATATCCATGCAGGGGCATGAGGGGCCATTAATATAACACATTTCTCAGGACATAGGAATTTCATGGGAAGCTGCATATCTGCCATATACAAAATGATAAAGCTGTCTTTCAATATCCACCAGTAGACTGCTAGCACCGAGTCTGAATAACGAGGGTTTTGTCCACTCGTCCCCAAGTTCTTCTTTCATAAGGGACAGCCAGGTACAGGCTTCTTTGGCACTTCTGATACCTCCAGCAGGTTTGAATCCCACCTGGTAATGAGCAAATATAGAGCGAATATAATTGAATAAACATCAAATGAAAACTGGATCACTCACAAAGCGGACTAATATCAAGCACAGTCGCTTTGTCCCAGTCAAATTGTTAAGTTTTACCCCACCTGGTAATGAACAAATACAAATAGAGGGGATAGAATCTATTGCTCAGAGTGAAACAGTTGTTACTGCCTTTCAGATGTTAAAGAGCACTTACAACTGTATAGCTCAGAGTGATCTGAACAGAAACACCGTTGTATTAACCTAGCTATAGAAATAGGGATTAAAGTGGATACCTAGATTGAAATATTTCAACAATACTGCATTAAACCCTGTGTTGTGGGTACTCATTTGAATATTCTCCTTGAGACAATTCAAATGAGTAACCACAGACAGGTTCAATTAAGAGATTTCAATTCTAGAATCATCTCCTTGAGGCAACTCAAGTGAGTAGCCACAATAGGGTTTCATGAAGAGATTACGATTCTAGAATAATCTCCTTCAGGCAATTCAAATGAATAGCCGCAATAGGGTTTGATGAAGAGATTTCAATTCTAGAATGGCATTCTTGTATCGACATCTATTGAAATGTTTTACTCAATTCTGCTGAATTGAATGATAGGGGAAAAGAGAAAATTAGGATAACACTTAATCATGATAAAGCAAAATGAGTACCAAAAGGTTTCATTAGGAAAGCACTTCTGGAAAGGCTTTTTTATTTCGAACTCTGTTGGAATGTATTGTTCTGCTGAACTAAGTGTCACAAGCATGAACAGTAGGCTAAGATCAGACTGAATGCATGTTTGTAACCATAAATTTGAATTTTATTTTTCACAGTTGTATTTCAAGTATGGAACTTACCTTATATCCAGTTTTATGAAAATATTCCCGTATAGCTCGAACCATCACCAAGGCAACAGGAAGGATAGCATTCACACCTTCTTTACCCGTGGAAGTTTTGATGAAATCAGCACCTTTATGAATACATATGAAATTTGAAGAATAATGATTCAAAGCAACAATTGACAAGATGAACTCAATGATGGACAACCAAACCAAGGATATGGAATTCCCGTGCCTGACTCATCCAAAACTGGCCTTTCATATCTAATCTAAGAAAGATCATTTTTCAAGGTTATCCTGGGAAAAGTAATTACCGCGCAAAATCTAGGAATGAAATTAAACTAAATTTGTTGGCATAATGATTGTCTCAAAGTGAATAAACATTATCTTTTTAAGACAAACCCCTTTTTGATCCTAGACAAGTAGACATTTAACTTAGCCAGGGACAAGTGGAGAACATCCATTTTTCCACAGCCCTTGTTGGTAAAATAGTTCATGGTCATGTATTGACTATATACCCCGATAATCAAATTTTATTAGTTGGAGCACTTATTTATTAATGTATTTGGAAACCAACTTTGGCAAATTTAAAGAGCAAATCAGGGGGAATAACTTTGTGACCATTAGCTTTTCAAAAAGGCCAATATTTGTCCAAGAGAAGGTGATTTATTATTTGAGATTTTACTTGAACTAGCTACATGTAGTTTCAAAAGTTAATAGTAAATAAAGAAATTAATAACTTCTTTCATGCAGAGATATGGAGAAGTTGTAATTATTGCCAAGTGAAAAAACAGTTGTAACTGCACATATAAGTGCAGATACATTTGTTTTTCACTTGGCCATGATTATATAAACATACACATAGTTACAACTGTTTTGCTCTGAGCCATCAAACTGGTTGAACAGAATTTTAGCTACCAAATATTAGACGCATGACTTATTGAGATCAAAGGATAATTACCTGCCATCATACAAGTCATACTGGCTTTATACACATTGACTAGACTACCCAGTTCACCTGTGGCAAGAATGGCTTTTAAATGAGCTTCTCCACATGCTTCTTTCATCATTCTGACTTCATCATAAACACCTGCAATGGAATATTTGCAATGGGTATTGCTCAGGCAACCACCTCTAGTAAGCCACCACTTTTATTTAGCAACCATCATAAAATTTTCCTTCACCATATGCAAAATTTCTGAAAAAGTGGCCATTCTTAAACGAAAAATTGTTTATCATTGATTCTTTTGATGTTGGAACCCATTAGTATTGTCTTAATGAGACAATTCTAATTGGCTCAAACATCATAGGATTCAGTAAGAATTTTGTGACAATTATAGAAGCTATCAAAACAACATGACTTATTTATCATTAAACACTGTATTAAGCGACCATTCCCATAAGCAACATTTTTTGGAAGTCCCCTAGCTAGTTGCTTAACACAAGTTTTAGTGTACAAGATTTCAAGCTCACACGAGACAATGTAGTTTACCAGGACCATGTCCTATAAAGTATTCCAGTATATTGATGGCTCAGCGTGAAACAGTTGTAACTGCCTATAGATATATAGGCAGTTACAACTGTTTCACGCTGAGCCATTTATATCGTGTTATGAAAGCAACAAAAAGTTTTAACAAAGGGCATCCCAAGAGGATGCCGCGTTTGCAAAAAGGTGATGGATATGAGAAAATTGAAGTTAAAGACAAAAGTGTTTGCGAAACACAAGATCCAGCCCCCCCCCCCCCCCCCCCCCCCCCCCCCCCCCCAACGGCAAATCTTTTTCAGAATTTTGACCATAACATTGACCTTGACCTTTGTCACATTACTTTGACTTTGCCACATGACCTTGACTTTGGTATCTGCAGTGGCAGTTGTGTATCAATGAGATCTATCATCATACCAAATATGACCTGTATATTTTGAACAAGCTTGAACTAATTGGCAATGTTAAGTTTTTGGTTAGGTTTTGCTTACAGATATAAAGACAAATAGAAGTACATCTGTAAAACAATATACTCCCAATCTTAGCAGTGAGTTGTCAGCCCAAATCTTATAGATGAAGGGGCATAAAAAAAGCACATTTATAGAATACCAGGGATCCAAAAATCGGTGGCTCAAAGTGAAAACAATTGTCACTACCTATATATTCTTAGGCAGTTACAACTGTTTTGTGCAGATCTATCAATATGGGCACATTTACTCAGCTGTTGACTATAAATGACTGGTCTATAATGCCTTCCAAAGCTTTGTGTAAAGCAGACATTTGAACAGCATGAGCCCGATCAATTCAATGGCCCATCATGTCAAGATAAGAGGTGCTTAAATGAGCCTTTAATCTTTATTTCACAGTAAACACTATATTGTGGGTACTCATTTGAATTGTCTCGTTCAAATGAGTACCTACAATAGAGGGTTTAAGTAAGGAAAAACGAAATATTTAAAGTTGAAAACAAAAAACCCCATCTATCCGTAGCACTTAGGTTTTTACCTTTCCAGTTTCCTGTTAAAGCCATCTGTCTGTTTATGACTATGTCTATTTCTCTAGCCCCATCCTCCACAGCTGACCGTATTTCTTCAAGTCTCGTCTTCAAAAGTGTCTGACCAGCAGGAAAACCAGTTGCAACTGCAAAATAGATTATGAGATATATATTAGATGATCTGTCACGAGATCTTATTTGAGATAAACTGATATTAACCGAGTCTAGAATTGAAACGTTATTATGCGAGTCTTAGCAAGCTTAATAACTTTTCAATTCAAATGAGATTAAGATCAGATTGTCTCAAATAAAATTGAGTTACCTATTCTTTTTTTACTCATTAGCCACATTTGTATATTAACAACCATTTTTTTCTAAACACTTTAATAACAGAAATACCCTGAAAATGTGTGTGTGATATCATTGCAATGACATCATATAAAATGTGATCTAACACATGAGTATGACAAGGATATCTCTAATACCTGTTCATTTTAAAAGACAAGAGGATCTATGTGAGGATCAGTGATCTCCTATTACAAGACAACATTTTAGACCGATCCAGGATCAAGCTTGATGATACATGTTTATCAAAGGATGTAAGTCAAAGTGCTAAGCCAGGTGTGCTTTGCGTAAAAAGTCAACACAAAGTTTAAGGAAAAAAAGAAGTTGTGTGTTTATACATTGACAGACTATACAAACAACTTTTAAGATATATGTAAATGGAGAGGACCCTGAACAGTTTCTGTCCTTCATGCACAATTATGATAATATTATGAGGTTTTTTGAAGGAAATGCCAAACATGGGCTCAATTAAATAAAGGTCAGACATATTTGTAAGCTAATATTTGTCTTTCTTACAAGTATACAAATGACAAAACCCTCTAGGTTCTGCAAGAGAAGATAATGACTAAAACTACCGTCAAAACTAATAAAGCCACATGCTTCTGAAGCCTCTAATAAAGGCCCATACCAACAAAATCAATGTCACTAAAAGTTCCACAGATGTTTTATGCACATTTTCCCCAATAAGATATTAATATTTCATTTCAGATTATGTTTTGATTTTTGCCATTTTTCACCGTCTTAACAAATTATGTAGCATAGCCCCTAATAAAAGCCCATCTCTTTCTAATAGAAATGAAAAGATTCTAATAAACCCCAGGGTTCTATCAGTGCTTTTATGGTAATTATGAAAACTATACCAAACTTGCTATTCAGGCTTTTCTTTTTAAAAGTATGATCTGTTTGGACAAGGCAAAGGATTTCCAAATTAATTCAGAACTAACCTGAAGCCACTGGTATTTGAGGGGCACCTGCAGCTTTTAAAGATGCAACAGCATCACTTACTCTGCTTGGATACACACATACAGCTCCTACTGTGATACCTGAATATAAAAACATTGCTTGGTAAATTATAATACTTCCCAAAATTATATTACCTAACATTCATATACAAGAGGGCCATAGTGGCCCTTAATCGCTCACCTGAATGAACTGTCTAATTTTTTCAATATTCTTCTGCCTCTGTACAACTTGATAATACTTTTTTTACAACGTTCAGGTTGACTTACAATTGACTTACAAGGATTTTCTATTATTTGACTCCGTGACCTAGTTTTTGACCCCAGTTGACCCAATCTCATACTCATCAAAAATTGCATCAATTCAATCATTCTGACGAAATTTCATGTTGATTGAACAAAAAATATGGCCTCTGTGACCTAGTTTTTTACCCCAGTTGACCCAATTTCGAGCTTGTCCGAGATTTCATCAAGACAATCATTCTGATCAAATTTCAGGTTGATCCAGCAAAAATTGTAGTCTCTAGAGTGCATACAAGGTTTTTCTTAGATTTGACTATGTGACCTAGTTTTTGACCCTAGTGGACCCAATTTCAAAATCATCCGAGATTTCATCGAGACATTCATTCTGACCAAATTTCAGGTTGATTGGGCAAAAAATGTTGCCTCTAGAGTGCATACAAGGTTTTTCTATGATATGACCATGTGACCTTGTTTTTGACCCCAGTTGACCCAATTTCAAACACGTTCCAAGACAATCATTCTGACCAAAATTCAGGTTGATTGGGCAAAAAATGTGGCCTCTAGAGTGCATACAAGGTTTTTCTAAGATTTGACCCTGTGACCTAGTTTTTGACCCAAGTTGACCCAATTTCAAACTCGTTGGAGATTTCATCAAGACAATCATTCTGATCAAATTTCAGGTTGATCCAGCAAAAAATGTGGCCTCTAGAGTGCATACAAGGTTTTTCTAGGATTTGACCATGTGACCTAGCTTTTTACCCAAGTTGATCAAATTTGAAACTCGTTCATGATTTTACCAAGACCATCATTCTGACCAAAATTCAGATTGATTGGGTAAAAAATGTTGCCTCTAGAGTGCAAACAAGGTTTTTCTATGATTTGACCCTGTGACCTAGTTTTTGACCCCAGTTGACCCAATTTTGAACTTGTCCGAGATTTCATCAAGACATTTATTCTGACCAAATTTCAGGTTGATTGGGCAAAAAATGTGGCCTCTAGAGTGCATACAAGGTTTTTCTAAGATTTGACCCTGTGACCTAGTTTTTGACCCCATCTGACCCAATTTCGAACTCGTCTGAGATTTTATCAAGACAATCATTCTGACCAAAATTCAGGTTGATTGGGCAAAAAATGTGGCATCTAGAGTGCATACAAGGTTTTTCTATGATTTGACCCTGAGACCTAGTTTTTGACCCCAGTTGACCCAATTTCGAACTCGTCCCAGATTTGATCAAGACAATCATTCTGACCAAATTTTAAGTTGATCGGGCAAAAAATGTGGCCTCTAGAGTGCATACAAGGCAAATGTTGACGACGGAGGACGGACGACGGACATCCACCTAACCACAAAAGCTCACCTTGAGCACTTCGTGCTCAGGTAAGCTAAAAAGTACAATATGAGTTATTAGGGTAACAATAGCATTTTTACGTTTTTACAAATTAAGATATAAATATCCCTGGCGTCCAAAAATTATGCCAAATCCAAAGTTTGTCAAAATTCAAAGAAATTACATACCTTTTTTTTTATTGATAACGTTTTTCATAAGTACAGAGTGCTTCATAATATCTGTCCTTATTCTAAACCATTATTATTCTGACATTACTAATCACATAACTAGTGTAGGGACTCATATTATAGAGTTTTGAGAGTCCTGGCTACTTATTTAAGAATCTTAGACATACGAAACTTGCGTCCCTCAAAAACCCTGACAAAAAATAATCCGAAGCAGTTCACATTGTCAAACTCACCTAAATCTTCCACTTCCATGGCCTTAATCAGGTCATTTCTGACGGGATTCTTGGCCTTAAAGCAGAGTCTGTTTACATTAGCTAATGTATCATCCCCAGATAATGTGGTCAGATCTATACAGGTCACGGCACGGAGCTCCCAGGCGGCCTGAAATGATAGTAGTAAAAAGTTTAATGTGCATATGTTGGGGGATCAGTGCAACAGTATTGCAAGTGCCTATATATTTATAGGCACTTACAATAGTGTTGCAATGACCCCTTGAATTGTGTTATTTTTTGTTTGAGAACTAAAGTGTCATCTTTGAGATCAAGAGGTCCCTAGTTTACCTTCAAAGGCCCATACAGTTGGTAAGTGTACTCACTACGTGTTTATTTTCCAGGAAGCAGAATCCAGAGTGATGAATGTAAGTTGTAGGATCTTATTTCCTGCGCGTACATTATTTAAGTAGATCACAGATTTTAGCTACATATGAGCACATTTCCTCAATTTCTATTTGTACTTGAGGTGCAGACACAGAGGAGCCTGGAAAACAATTTATAGCAATGAAAATAATTTGATGGGTCAGCGCAATACTATTGTAAGTGCCTAAAAATATATAGGCACTTACAATAGTATTGCACTGACCCCTCAATATTCTTTGAGTCTTTAAATAAAAATTTGATTTCATAGCTAGGCTACACGGTGCGAGGGCTTTTTGCACACAAGATATTGATGGAAATGTCAAGCACAGGGTCAATATCAATGTATTTGGATTTTTTTACTCCAATCAATTTTAATCCTAGTTTTGTTGAAACCAATATATTGACTGCATTCAGGATGACAAACACTGAAAACTTTTTGCAACTTATACCCTGCTTTGCACACAAGTACACATGCAAAGCAGGGTAACATTTGCAAACAGTTTGCACTATTTTGGCATCCAGAACGCAGGGCTGATGTATTCCTATTTTTAGACACATTGAGAAAGATCCATCCCCATCTTAGTGCAGGCTAATCTAAATCTTTACAAACAGTTGTCCCTTTTTATTCAGATTTGTTTATAAAAGTCATTTCAAAAGAAATGTTTTAACCCAAAGTTATAGTGCTTCTTATTGTTTTTGATCTTTGATTTTAATCCTTGTCTTGCTTAACCCTCAATATTTAGATTTTGCAGGTGGAATAGACAAAGGCTAGTCTGCACATTTGCACAGTGTGACCTTAGTCTATATATAACCTGATTCTCTCATTAAATCCAGAAAAGTTGAAAACTTACATTTTCAAAACAACAACTGAATCTCAATTAGTGCATCCAGTATTCATTTTCGGCTATTTTTGCCCATAGTTCTTAATAAGCATGACAAAGTTTTAAGTAGTTCTGCAAATTTCTTTAGTGTCAGCATGATATTTGACATGGTTTATATTACCTGCCATTGTTTTTTCACTGTCCTTCTTGTTCCAATCTGCTCTGATCTCCGTTTTACTGATGCCAAGTTAACATACACATTTTGTATCCAGCTAGGATCTGAAAATAAACATTAACAACATATATTGATGGCTGTGGACATAGAGCAAAAAGTAAATCCAGGCTAGGCAATATATAGAATATATAACTAAAGCAATTCCAGTAGCAATGAATCATTTGGTTTGTAAATCAACCAAAATTCTGCAGAACTTCAACCACTGGGCCTATGAATTTTTGGGGAGAGAGCCCATACATCTGAAGTAAAATACTTAATTTGAACATCTGGGCCTTTAAGTCAAAATTATCTTTTTCCCTATCGCAGTTTGGTGCTTGGTGTCCAACTAGCCGTTTTCCAGGTCCTTGTGTTCCTTGGATCAGGCAAACTTTTTTTCCTTGATCAACTTTCAGAAGTAAACATGCAATATACTGTTTGGCTAATGGAGGAGGCCAACAACATGTTATCAAATGGTTAAAATGGTGAAGAGTGTAGCAATCAACATTATGTAGAGACACAACCAGTTGTCAGGCTAGCTTAGATGCCAGTCTTAAAGGGTTTGGATCTTACTATTCTTCCTCAAATTATTTTACATTTGTTTGCTAAAACTCCAAATCAGATGAATTAAGCATAAAAATATTTCATCGGTGGATCCAGGATTTCTATAAAGAGGGTTCAGGTATAGGGTTTTAAGTCCACAAGACCCTTAGAAAATTAACTTAAGAAAACAATTGAAGACAGTCTAAAATAGTTTTCAATTCTTTAATGAAGTTAATACCAAAGGTATCTTGAACAGTCTTTCATTTCTTTAATGAAATTAATCCCAAAAGGTGTTCTATTATTTCATTTTCATTAAAAAAAAAAAAAAAAAATAACCCATCTGCTGTTCACAACATATTCCTGAAAACAGAGTTTTGGCAGACAGTATAGACTAATATCAGCCTTCATAGTTGTGCATTTTAGTATGTATTGCCTGCCTGCTTCTTCACTTTTGTGGAACAAATCCTTAGGCAGACCTTTTGATATGATTAAAAAAAGGAAATTTCTTTTAACCAAATTTAAATTCAGCTAAATAATGGTGGTAATAAGTTGTGTAATACTAGTAAAAAGAGTCCCCTTTACTGAAAAACTAGATCTGCCACTGATATTTTAACATTTGTGCAAAAATCTCGAGGATAAGTGAACTGATACAGTCAATAGTGCTCTATAACAACCTTTTTTTTGTTGAAGCCTTAAAAACTCGTGGGTTGGTTTCCCTACTATTACACTCATTTCAGGAAATCCTGCATCTTGTCTAAAGCTGCCCAGCTATATGGCTTCATATAGCAACGAAAATGGCTGCTAAACCTAAGAGCAGAATGATCTTTAAAAAATTTGATCTTTCAGACATTTTAAACAAAAAATTCGAGAGTGTTTTTAAAGTAAATACATTCCTGTAAAGGTGTTTTTGTATCAGTGTTTTTCATTTCATTTCTAAAAAATTTACAGGCATTAAAGCAAGATTCTTTCCTGGACTAAGCAGGTTAAGCTGACAAAAAATGTGTTGCTTAAACACCATGGTGCCTCTGTTCATCCTCAGATTGTGTAATTTTAGTGACATTTTCTTCTAGATAAAATGTCTTTTACACAGTCAAAAAGATAAATCAGTTCAGTTGTGTATTTATTTCTTTTTGTACATAAGATATCATCACACAAATTTTGTACTTGACTTTCTTAAGTGGGCAGGATTAGCCAATAGCACTGTACCCAATTTTGATCTAATTTTTCCATTACATTAGAATAACTAGAAAGCCATGAATGGCTTAAGTCACTCCACAGGCTTGAAATTCTTATAATCTAAGTTTTGAGTAGATTTTTTAGATATTTTGGGTTCTACTGATGTTGAAATGATTTTCAAAGTTTCCACTATTATAACATGTAGAAAAATGACCTCTGCCCATAAAAGACATATTTTTCATCCAATGACAATAATTTTTGGCTGCATGATAATGGATCACCCAAGGATCATACTAATGAAGTTTGATTGATATCCATCAATTACATTCTGAGAAAATGATTTTCAAAGTTTCCACTATATAACATACAGAGAAATGACCTCCGCCCATAAAATACATATTTTTCATCCCAGAACAATAATTTTTAATAGACTGATGAGGAATCACTCAAGGATCATACTAATGAAGTTTGATTGATATCCATCGATTACATTCTGAGAAAATGATTTTCAAAGTTTCCACTACATTACATACAGAGAAATGTCATACCTCCTCCCATAAAATACATATTTTTCATCCAAGCACAATATCTATCTATTAGTTTCTGAGAAAATGATTTTCAAAGTTTCCACTATATAACATACCCGCGGTATAGAGAAATGACCTCCGCCCATAAAATACACATTTTTCATTTGATCACAATAACTTTTGGTAGACTGATAAAGGGTCACCCAATGATCATTCCAGTGAAATTTGGTTGATATCTATTGGTTACTTTTTGAGAAAATGATTTTTTTTTTTAAATATATATGATAATATAAAAAAAATCAGCGGGACATTCCCCTGTGGCTAAAACATGTAAGCAAAAAAATTATCAGATTATTGAGTGCAAAAACATTCTGAATGCACAATACATCAATTCATAGCTAAATGGATAAGCTACCAATGAATACTAGAATCTATGACCAAACATACTTCATTTACGAAAGCCAAACTAAAATGTCACGCGAATCGACGTCAGTTTAGCGGCTTAGACAAATGTCTGCACAAACTATTACCGGGACAAATGTTCATAAAGACACCACAATCATTGGTTTTTTACTCCAGTTTCAGGTCGTTATTGTACAGATAACTAATTAAAACAATGATTTTACTTGTTCTGTTATTTATATCGCCAGTTTTTAGATAAAAAATAAATACTGAGGCCAAGTGTCCGTCTCTCTTCTGTAACAAAAGATTTCATTGGCTACCTAAAATCAGTGAAGATGGTTTCCTGCATCATCAAAATATATTTTACTAGGGCAGGGGTGCAACAATTCAAATAAAAATTCAAAATTGTTAAAATGGAAAAAGGTAACAATAGAAATGAATTAGATAAAATGAAATTAATTTTCAAAAACTTGGCCATACTTTACATATCAATTTCACAAACAGGGATTACCCTGCCCTTAGCCAATTTAGCCATTGGCTAAAATTCTGAAAAATTGGCTGCAAAAAAATTCAATTGGCTAAAATGCTGGCTAAGAGTGAGTATCATTTTGTAAAGTCCATAAATCTATAGAAAAGATAATTCAAAAGTGCTAAGGTCATTGGTAGAACAATTAACAGATTGATACAAGATAATCCTTCACACATTTGATTCACCTGTTTACATCTTAAAGATAGTTGGTTACTAAGCCATTAGACCGTGCATTCTTTTAACAAGTTCTTTTTTAACTGCCCAAAGCTTCTTATATTTTTTTGTACATTTTGTAACAGTAGATGATAATTGAAAACATTATTCTTAATTCAAATGTAATTAATCAAGTTAATGGTTCATGAAAAAAGAATATTACAAGTTTGTTTTTTGTTTTTTTTTAACTTTGGAGAATAAGATTGCTACAATGTAGTCAATTTTGATAAAGTATTTTCAAATTGGCTAAAATGTTGGCTAAAAGAATTTTTGACACAGGGTAAGCCCTGACAAATTACTGTTATAAGGGGAGCAGAGATATCGTTCGTTTCATAGAATTGCAACAAATCAAATCGCTCCTTACAATTCATGGTTCAGTGTTACGTTATGGGGAAGTAAAAATATTTTCAGCAGTGTCCAGGACAAAAACCGGTCAGTCGATGCGTACCAATGTTGTGATGGTAAATTAAATAGCTTTACATGGTAAATGAATAATATTCTACCTGAATCTGAATTAAATACCATCGATTGTGGCATCTTCATGAACATTTGTCCCGGTAATATTTTGTGCAATCATTTGTCTTAGCAGCAAAATTGACGTCGATTCCCATGACATTTTAGTTTGGCTTTCGCAAAAGATTTAGGTATTCAATGGTAGCTTATAGGGGACTTCGGCACAGGTAGTGATGACGTCATCAAAATATGAGTGGTGGGCGTTTCCAACCATTTTTACATACACAAAGAGCAAAAATCCAATTTTCAAGTAGTAAAATTAACATTTGTAATGATTTATTCCAAGTGATGAAGGTGTCAAAATGTAGATAAATCAACCCTTCTTCTTGTTATGCAGTTGTCATCATGTGACAATGTCTTTAAAACGAATAATTTGTGTCGAAATATAACCACCCAGAGAGTCATACGATTCAAAATGATTCGTAGTTGAGCAACCAAAGTATCGTAAATGGGACACGAATAAATCTGTATTTACGGCATTTTTGGCCACACAGCAATGAATAATGTTAGTTTGAATTTCAATGCTGATTTTTTTTTTATTTTTTTATCTCAGTAACGATATTCATCGCGTCTAAGAACATCCAAACATAGATTTAAGTTTTGTATTTATCCTTAATGATCTTAACAACATAAATCCAGTCATTTTAACCTAGGAATATTGAGAATCGTCCAAAGCTATCTAAATATTAAATCCAAATTGATAAAAATGAAAACACACACATTAAGAAATTAAGGTCATGTTAGATAATAAGCGAACGTTGCAAATCCAAGATATTCGGATGAAACGGCTTTTCGCACACATACTGATAGGTACAAAAACCCTAACAGAGTTATTTCGAGTTATTTTCTTTATAAGCGTGTTTTCTGAAAAGTTCGAATGATTTACTTTTCAATGATGTATTGTTTTGATACCTTTTTCCTCAAGTAAAGCTAAAAAAGTGATTTAGATCGGGCAACATTGACATAAATTAAATAGAGCGAGGCGAATCAACGCCAACCATTTTTATTGGCTAGTGGGCTATGACGTCATACCAAAGTTCCCTATACATTTAGCTATGAAATGATGTATTGTGCATTCAGATTGGGTGAAAACTGACTTAGAAAATGACTCTCAATTCATGCCGGGTGATGTTTGCTCCAAAATAGAATTCGACCCCTTGTCTATATTATCATATATATTTTTATCAGCACATCAGCGAGCCATTCCCCTGTGGTTTTAGCAAACTCTTTAATTTGACAATAAAAACAATCCCACCATTTGCATCATTTTATTTTTGTGTGTAAATAAAGACAGGCCATGTTGACAATTAAAAGGGAAAAGACAAAATATCATGATGTTTTGGATGCAATCAATACAAGATGACAAGATCAAACAAGTCTTTAATCTTAGTTACCAAACTCAATCCCTGGGTTTCTGGCTGCCATCCTTGATACAAGGGAAGTAACTCTGCTTGACCTATTTTTTATGAAAAGGAAAACTTATGATGATTGAAGATTAGATGTTTAATCTGATTAAAAATGAATTAGAACATTATTTTAAAGCATATTAAATGCAGAAATGATCTCATCTTTTCATATGTAAAATTTAAATATGAGACGAAAATGAAAATTTGCTTCCTTTTTATAAATGGTCATGTGACTTTCACAAAACGTCACCAAAATGGCAGATGCTCCTTCGAAAGCAGATATAAATGCGATATTTAAGCGTTTACGGTCTATTCCTACAAACAAAGTAAGAAATAAAACCATTGACGCGTGTTTGAAAAATAGATATGCATTTAAACGTTAAGAATCCGATTTTTAGAGACGTAAAAACGAGTAGAAATACACCGGTCTGTCATCCAAAGGTTGACGTGTGATACATGACGTGACATAAACAAATATTGAATGCCTTTCCCTTTTCATTAAAGCCAATGCTGTTTCTATAAGAGTAGATATAGTGGTCTTGCAACCTACACTGTGTAATTTTCTGTCTTCAAGTTAAGTAAACGAGTACCAGATTGATCGTAGTTGTTTTGTAATCAATATTGTTCACTCCACAGCACCGTCCTTAAGGGGTGGATGGAATTACCGAAAAGGACCGAAAAGGACCGTAAAGGACCGAAAAGGACCGGAAAGGACCGAAAAGGACCGAAAAGGACATTGGAAATACCGGAAAGGACCGGAAAGGACATTGAAAACGACTGGAAAGGACCGGAAAGGACCTTGGAAATACCGGAAAGGGCTTTTTAAACACTGTTAACAGCTCTAGTCTTACCGTACAGGACCGAAAAGGACCGGAAAGGACATTGGAAATACCGGAAAGGGCTTTTTAAACACTGTTAACAGCTCTAGTCTTACCGTACAGGACCGAAAAGGACCGGAAAGGACATTGGAAATACCGAAAAGGACCGAAAAGGACCGGAAAGGACCGAAAAGGACATTGGAAATACCGAAAAGGACCGAAAAGGACCGTAAAGGACCGAAAAGGACCAAAAAGGACCGAAAAGGACATTGGAAATACCGGAAAGGACCGGAAAGGACATTGAAAACGACTGGAAAGGACCGGAAAGGACCTTGGAAATACTGGAAAGGGCTTTTTAAACACTGTTAACAGCTCTAGTCTTACCGTACAGGACCGAAAAGGACCGGAAAGGACATTGGAAATACCGGAAAGGACCGGAAAGGACATTGAAAACGACCGGAAAGGACCTTGGAAATACCGGAAAGGACATTGAAAACGATTGGAAAGGACCGGAAAGGACCTTGGAAATACCGGAAATGACTTTTTAAACACTGTTAACAGCTCTAGTCTTACCGTAAAGGACCCAAAAGGACCGGAAAGGACATTGGAAATACCGGAAAGGACCGGAAAGGACATTGAAAACGACTTTTTAAACACTGGTCTTTTCTGGTCCTTTCCAGTCGTTTTCAATGTCCTTTCCGGTCCTTTCCGGTATTTCCAAGGTCCTTTCCGGTCCTTTACGATCGTTTTCAATGTCCTTTCCGGTATTTCCAATGTCCTTTCCGGTCCTTTTCAGTCCTGTACGGTAAGACTAGAGCTGTTAACAGTGTTTAAAAAGCCCTTTCCGGTATTTCAAGGTCCCTTCCGGTCCTTTCCAGTCATTTTCAAAGTCCCTTCCTGTCCTTTCCGGTATTTCCAATGTCCTTTTCGGTCCTTTTCGGTCCTTTACGGTCCTTTTCGGTCCTTTTCTGTATTTCCAATGTCCTTTCCGGTCCTTTTCGGTCCTGTACGGTAAGACTAGAGCTGTTAACAGTGTTTAAAAAGCCCTTTCCGGTATTTCCAAGGTCCTTTCCGGTCCTTTACGATCGTTTTCAATGTCCTTTCCGGTATTTCCAATGTCCTTCCGGTCCTTTTCGGTCCTGTACGGTAAGACTAGAGCTGTTAACAGTGTTTAAAAAGCCCTTTCCGGTATTTCCAAGGTCCTTTCCGGTCCTTTCCAGTCGTTTTCAATGTCTTTTCCGGTATTTCCAATGTCCTTTTCGGTCCTTTTCGGTCCTTTTCGGTCCTTTACGGTCCTTTTCGGTCCTTTTCGGTATTTCCAATGTCCTTTCCGGTCCTTTTCGGTCCTGTACGGTAAGACTAGAGCTGTTAACAGTGTTTAAAAAGCCCTTTCCGGTATTTCCAAGGTCCTTTCCGGTCCTTTCCAGTCGTTTTCAAAGTCCTTTCCGGTCCTTTCCGGTATTTCCAATGTCCTTTTCGGTCCTTTTCGGTCCTTTACGGTCCTTTTTGGTCCTTTTCGGTATTTCCAATGTCCTTTCCGGTCCTTTTCGGTCCTGTACGGTAAGACTAGAGCTGTTAACAGTGTTTAAAAAGCCCTTTCCGGTATTTCCAAGGTCCTTTCCGGTCCTTTCCAGTCGTTTTCAATGTCCTTTCCGGTCCTTTCCGGTATTTCCAATGTCCTTTTCGGTCCTTTTCGGTCCTTTCCGGTCCTTTTCGGTCCTTTACGGTCCTTTTCGGTCCTTTACGGTCCTTTTCGGTCCTTTTCGGTATTTCCATCCACCCGTCCTGAAGTACACCTGTCAGCTTGTTCACTGGCATTATCAACTGGTTATTGATTAATCCATCTCGATAAAAATGCATTAAGCAGGATACAGTTTTCACTCATTAAACAAAGGGATTAAAGCCTTTTATTATATTGTTCTATTTATATCAAATGTAGGTTAGCAGCTGTAGGCTAGAAAAGGATCTTATGGCAGTACTGGTGCGGGGAATACCAGGATCCATTTTAAGATGCTCCAGCTGCCATGATATAACTGAAAGTGAAAGCCTGTATTTGCCAGCCTTATTTTCAAGCAAAGTTTCAATTAGTGCAAGAAATATAAGTAAAATGATTTTGGTAGGATTAGTTTGAAGTTTGCTTCTCTTGCAATTCACTGTTGATGTAAGTGTTATGATAATCCATTGTTTTTCACTCATTCTTTATGTGCGAAAGGTAGCACATATATATATCATAGAATGATGTATATGTAGAAATTAAGGAGTTTGTGCTAAAAGGAGTCCAAATATTTTACTGTCCGAAAATGTTTTGGTAAAAAAGAAATTTCTTATCACTATAAATTTCTTTTTTTCCAACAATAGGTTCTACCTAATTATATGATGGGTTTCTTTTACAATTACTAGTAGATATATATTAAAATGCTACTAATATGACATTCATATATAGAACAGATCTTAAAATAGCAAGACTAAGTCTTTGATCAAGAAGCCTATTCGATTCTTAATGTTTAACGTAAAGACTTTTCCCCTGAAAGAAAGGGGATCCTAGACTTCTGACTTTTGAAATATGAATTTAGAATTTTTAAATCTGAGTCTGATTTGCTCAATCAATAAGGGAATTGGGTTTTCGAGCCCAGGACCTTGACTTCTAATCATTGCTTGGCCAACTGTCATCCAACTTTTTGACAAAAGTCATCTTGACAAGTGCCATGTGTCTCCAAATTGGTGAATGATAAGTAGTACAACTATGCAGAATGGGAAGCTTGTTGATGGATGAAATGTGTCAGTAGTTGTGATATGAGAAACAACTGTAAGCCATTAGTATGTGCACCAGCTAAGTACTATCATACAACTGCATATTGTTGAAAGTGGCATTAAACCCCCATTAATCAATCAGAATTATTGAAGTGAAATGATTAAACCTAACTTTAATTTTATATAATATTCATCTTTCAGCAATGCTTCGACTGTGGGAGTAATAACCCAACATGGGCTAGTGTAACTTATGGAGTGTTTTTGTGCATTGACTGTTCTGCTGTTCACAGATCATTGGGTGTTCATGTAACATTTATACGATCAACACAGCTAGATACCAGCTGGACATGGTTTCAACTACGAGCAATGCAAGTTGGTGGAAATGCTAATGCTGTAAGTTTTAATTTAACCTTTGACATGGTGACTAAAATTCTTTTTAGATTTGACGGAGGTCAGAGGGATTAATAGTAATTCTTCACAATTTTCAATTCAGTAATATCTGCTAGTGTATGAAAGATTGGTTTCATATTTTCATCTGAATTCAATACAATCTAGCTAGGGCAATCTTAGCCATTTTGTTTAAATGAATTATTATTTCAATCTTTTGAAAGAAAATCATGTTACTGTTAATCACTATACTTTATCACCTGTGAGTTAACATTGAATAAAACTTTACACAATATTTCAAAATACAAATGTAGTAAAGTCAACAACATTTTGAAAAAGTATGAAAATGTACAAATAGATGAGAAAATTGTGACAATTTCTGAAATATAGATCCAACAAATTAAAAGGATTTAAGAATACAATCAATTCAGCAAAATTCAAAGGTTATATTGCTTATGATTTTAATGCTGCTGCAACAAATGAGCGTGATTTCAGACAATTCCAAATGTGCGCAAAGCAAAGACTTTGACCAGTCTGTGCATTTGCACAGTCTGACCAGAGTCTTTACTATGTGTTTAATAGATAGATTAGGCCTCAATGTATTTGTAGGTAATTCTATATTACACTATGTTGCTGTCTACGGTGCTCAGTAATTGCACATAATGAACATTTCAAATTGTTGGAAATGTCACACACAGGCTCAAATGTTTTCATTTTATCAATAGATTGCCTTTTTCCGTCAACATGGTTGTACAACCAAAGATGCCCAACAGAAATATCACAGTCGAGCAGCAGGCATGTACAAAGACAAACTCCATTCTCTGGCGTCACAGGCTATGAGACTACATGGTTCAAAGGTGAGCTTTCTTGTATTTTTCTGACTAAAATGTTAACCAAGCTTAGACCTTTGTAAAGTTGATACTTAACCTGTCAGTGACTTACTTCGTGTATTTATGTTATTGTGCACTGTGTAATGTTTAATAAGAACTTGAACATTTTCATTGAATGTCTCCCCAAAAATTAGATAAGTAAGTTCGGGGAAGTTTTTAGATATGCACTGCTGATAATCATATAAACCCCTGTGGTTGTATGAGAGCTTTTATGGTTCATTGTTTTTGCTCTGACCTCTGGAGATGCATATCAATTGATTTGTGCAAATTTTTTGTACATGCACGTTTTGCATTTACTAAGGCTTGAAGTACTGTTTATAAAGTTTATTCAGTGAGTGGTCAGGTAATACCAAGTTTATTATTTGAAGTTTATTATTTGAGTTGTTTATAAACAGATATATACAAGACTTTGCAAAGTTGTATCTGTTTTAGATAATAAGTTCACAAGTCCAGTATTTAATGAATGCATTTTCATATTCTATTTATAATATGACCTAGATTTTTACAACTAATTGATAAAACCATTAAAATTTATTGTTTCTTGCTATTCTGCAATCCAGATGGTCATTTCTTAAATGACACCTTCTTCTTGTAGCCAAAAGGTGCTACAAAACACTCTTAGCTCATTAACAAAGTTATTACAATAGTGTTAAAACACTGTTAAAATATTTAAAAAATATCAATGGTGTTATTCATTCGAAGTAGGTCATATTATAAATAAATCATTGTGTTGTTTTATCAGGCTGATGCACAAGTTACTTTAAACATCCAGGGAAAGGTTAGATATATGGGCAGTTCCTGTTTATTTATTGCTTGGACAGTATTTATCATACTTGCTGGGCTTTTGATTCAATTCACTTTGGTAGATTTTTAGCATGGCTGTTTTGGCAGAAAACTCCAGGTATTGTTATCACCTTGGGGTCTTTTGCCTTGCCTTTGGCGTGACAAACTTTAACCATGGTCATTTCTCTGTTGTTATTGAAGATATCTTCATGAAACTTTGAATTTGTGTTCACCAAAAAAGAGCTATCCAGACTATCAAGGGGGGTTACTCTGGAAGTATGTAGTCATAAAAAAAATTGAAGTGTTTTGTAACTTTTGTAATTCCTCTTTCATTACATTAGTTGCCTAACACTGGTAGATAAGAAAAGGAACATTTAACTTTATAGAAAATACATTAATTTGAAAAGAAAATTGTAAGACTTTCCTCTTGTCTAAAAATTATTTCTTATAAAGAATGGTTATCCAGAGGTAATAGTCTTCATAAATTGTTGAGGCAAATAAAGCAAATGACAATCATTATATTAATAGGTAGTGAATAGTTTACATAAAGCACATCTTTGTCTGCATTTTAAGCTCACCTGAGCACATCGTGCTCAAGGTGAGCTTTTGTGATCATTGAATGTCCGTTGTGTGTCATCTGTCGTCAGGCGTCAACAATTTAAGTGTTTACACTCTAGAGGCCACAAATATTAACCAATCATCATGAAACTTGGTCAGATTAACCATCAGGTCACAAGGATGAACCCTATGTAAAATGGGAAAGATCCATGCCATATCAAGGGAAAAGGGGCCTAAATGACAATTTTCTTGTTTACACTCTAGAAGCCACAAATATGGTCCAATCTTCATGAAAATTGGTCAGAGTAATTGTTAGGTCGCAACGATGAAGTTGAATCCAATTAAACATGGGAAGGATCTGTGTCATATCACAGGAAAAGGGGCCTTAATGACAATTTACTTGTTTACGCTCTAGAGGCCACAAATATGAACCAATCATCATGAAACTGGGCCAGAATGATTGTCAGGTCACAAGGATTAACTGTATTGAAAATGGGAAGGATCTGTGTCATATCACGGGAAAAGGGGCCTTAATGACAAATTTCTTGTTTACGCTCTAGAGGCCACAAATATGAACCAATCATCATGAAACTTTGTCAGAATGATTGTAAGGTCACAAGGATTTACCCTATTGAAAATGGGAAGGATCTGTGTCATATCAAGGAAAAAGGGGCCTTAATTACAATTTTCTTGTTTATGCTCTAGATGCCACAAATATGGCCCAATCTTCATGAAACTTGGTCAGAAAGATTGTAAGGTTACTAGGATGAACCCTATCGAAAATGGGAAGGATCCATATCATATCACAGGAAAAGGGGCCTTAATGACATTTTTCATCTTGAAGCTCAAGAGGCCACACATATGGTCTAATCTTCATGAAACTTGGTCTGAAAATTTGTCAAGTCACAAGGATGAATCCTTTGAAAATGGAAAGGATCTGTGTCATGTCACGGGAAAAAGGAGCTTTCATGATAATTTTCTTGTTACACTCTATAGAGACCAAAAGTCTTAAAAGTACAATTATGTCTTTTGCTGGAAAATTTGATACTAGTTAATTTAGACAAAGATACACAGGTGAGCGATATATGACCATCATGGTCCTCTTGTTTGTAAACCATAAGTGAGCTTCAAGTAAGAGAAAAACTTAAACAAAAGCAACTGATACACCCAAACATTACTGATTTGATGTGAATATTTCCTATACAAGATCTATGTCAATTTGCTAAATACAATAATTGTGTTCCATAAATACATCAAAGATTACATTTTAAACATTGATGAGTGAGGGCTTCTTCATGCTATCTTATCTTGAATATGAATTTAATCTGAAAGGGGTGCAAAACATGAATATGATTTATGGAAAAAACATCCAAATGTTTTTATTGATTATGATCAAGCATTTGAAGTTGACAACTCACAAGCAATTCAGATATACAAGTTTAAGTGAGTGATCAAGGGTCGATTTCATCTATACAGTCAATCTTGCTCAAATGACCAAGTCTACTAAGGGACCATTTGCATAAGCAACCATTTTCAAAATCTTCTTTAAATCAAAATATCTCCAAAAAGATATTGTTGGTCTAAAAATAATTGTAAATGAATCCTATGTTGATAAAGCCATAAGAATCCTCTCAACGATACAATTCTATTGAGTTTTAACATCATAGGATTTTTGAAAAAATTGCAATGACATACATATTAAATCTTTTTTTTTTTTTTTATTTGTAAGCAAAACATGCACTAAGCGACCATTCTGTTTTACAACCGCTTTTTAGTGGTTCAGTTAGTGGTTTCTTAATGCACTTTTTACAGTACATGTAGTGAGAAAATTGACCTTTAATCCCTCTTGGAAACTGGTATATCTATATTTTTGGTCATTTAGACTGTTGTTATTTGTTGTTGTTTTTTACACTGCCAAAGGTGGACATATATTGGTACCATCTTGTCTGTCTATCCATCCATCCATCTTGATGTAGGTCCGTCAATATGTCAATGTCTTGTGAAGGCATCTCCTTTGACATAATGGACAATATTTTTCAATTAACTTTGCCACTTATTATTAGTCTTAAATAACCAATATTTCTGGAAGGAACCATCTTCAAAATAACCCCAAATGAAAATAAACCCAAAACAAAACATGTACATGTATTTTCTATGTCATAGTGGAATACAAAATAGAAAAGCTTTTAAACACAGCTTTGCAATTTGCACTGCATGATGATTAGTTGTATTGTAATTTGTAAAGTAAAACTGGATCTTAATGAAGAATTTATTTATATAATTCTAAAACAATAATCAAAGTGTTCAATGATAATGAATGCAAGAGGAATGAAAGATTTTTAGGATAAAAGAAATTAAAAAAAAAAGATGACATATTGTTTAGAAAGAATTGTTTCATTTTGATGAGCAATTTCTCAATAAATTTGTTATTAACTTTGATAATTTACCTGATTTAGATTGGCTTCAGCAGAGATACAGATGGGGGGGGGGGGGCATATGAGATTTCAAATCGATATATTTCCTATGTTGTGGTACTTGTTGGAATCCTCTTATCAAGACAATTCAAACAAGTACCCATAACTTAGGGTTTGGATGAGAATTAAGTGATTAACCCTTTGCTGTTCAATCCCTGCTTTTTACGTGCTTGTGATTTTATGATTTAAGAAAACATTGTGAAAAAAGAAGAAATTACTTCTGAAAACCAATTTCTTCTTTTTCCACACTTTTTTCTACCCTACCGAATGGTTATTTTTCAATTTAAATTCTTTTTGAAATATGATTTACAAAACCTTTGAATTAAGACAGGTCTAAAATTTTGTAAAACAGGAAAGGGTTAAGATTGGTACACCCTGAATTGAAACCCGGATTATCATTGAAATATATGATTACCCCTGCTTTCTGTAGCTCATAACATAACCTATATTGTTTGTTTACAGTTACATATAGATGCCCACGTAGATCCTAGTTCACCAGAAGCAAAAGAAGTTGATTTCTTTGCCCAACATGAAGACTTTAAGCCAGCAGATACCAACTCTACCCCAAATATACCAGTGCAGGAGAACCAGAAACTTTCCTCTGAACCTGTCCCAATAGAGAATGGTAGTCTAAGTCGTAAAGTTGACAGTGACCCGGTAGGAAATGGAGAAGGCCCAAATGTGGATCTGGCTCTTAGTATGTCACCGACTGAAGCCACTGCGAAAGCTGAGCCTAGAAAGTCTTTAATTGGGGCCAAAAAGACTGGTGCTAAAAAGGGAGTAAGTCATTGATTTCTTATGTTCATTGAATATACAGTAAAACTAGTGTTAAGCGACCACTTAAGGGACCACCCAAAAGCGGTTGTTTATGACAATATCCCTTAATACAAACTATCATGATAAATGTGAGAGTTCATTTTGATGGCATTTATAGATTGTAGGTCAAGTCATACTGAATCCTATGATGTTTGAACCCATTAGAATCATCTTATTGGGACGATTCTAATGGGCTCCAACAGCATAAGATTCAAGAATAACCAATTCTTTAAGAATGTCCTCTTTTTCACAAAAATTGCTTACGGTGATGGGACTTTTTACGACAGTCGCTTAATGAAATTGGTCGCTTAATAGACGCGGTTGCTCAAGCAATATTGAATGGTACTATACATTGCCATAACAGTACCATATCTGCAGTTTTAATGTCAATACAAACAATAGTTACTGACATTGTGTTTCCCTAGAACCTTTAAATTTTTTATTATTGATAGAAACTGTTGGTTTTGGGTACAATCCTAAGTTTTTTTTCACAGTCAATTAATATACCAGTAAATTGTCTTTTTGAAAAACCATGTTAATTCATTCAAATAAATATGAAGCCATCAATAGTCTTGTTAAATGTTTAATGATTCATAAGATACATCAAAGAAAATCCAAGAAATGAAATTTAACTACTGACAGTTATCGATAAACCCAGGCTGTTCTAGGGAATATTCTATAACCATATCTTATTTCCTCACATTTTAGAAAAGTGGATTTGGTGCCCAAAAGGTGAAAACAAACTTCAAACAACTAGAGAATGAAGCAGAATTAAGAGACAAAGAAAGAGAAACATTTGCGGCAAATCAGAAAGCCCAAGAGGCCAAATCTCAAGAAGAACAGGAAAAACAAATGTGAGTATCACTTATGTTACCCGATATACTCATCATAAAATATCCATATCATTCTATACTAATTATGTATTTCAGTTCAACTAGGATGAAAGCTTATAGATAAGCTTAAAGACTTGCTCTTCAGTTCTCAATCCTGATGTTTCAACATCCCTGAGTGAGAGGCAGTGGCTTAAACAATCTACTTCTAATTTTACACCTGGGTGAAATGGGCATGGCTAGGAAGTATTTTGCCTACCAACACACCCCTGTAGTGGTGGGGCTGGAACCAAAGACACAAAATATTTATATTAACATGGGCGAAAGTTTTCCGTATTATTACGGAATTCCGTATTTTGGTCGGCCACCGGGGCCATTTTTCCAAATCGCACAAATCCAATGAAAAAGTTTAGAGGGGGGTGAGGGGGGTAACATTTCATTTATGTGTTCAGATCTGAAAAATTCTTTAAGATCGCTCCTGTGATTCATTATGAGATGTCCGAAAGAACAGAACAAAGAAATATAAACATTAGTTTGATTGGAAAAAACTCACGATCATCGTAACAATTGAGAAATCGAGTATCGGAAGGCCTCTGGGATTGGGCGAATAAACCAGAAAGTCAGAGCGATGTTTTGATAGAGAGGTCACCCGAAAAAGAAAATTTTGCGACAATTATCAAATATAGAAATTTCCGTTTCCCAAAGTTCGGTGTAGGAAATGTAATCTGTAAGATCTGCTGTGATTGGTTTAGATCCCTTCCATTATCCAATCTAACATTGCATTACATAAAATAATACAAGCAATTTTAAATTTTTAGCTTGGCTGTTTTCGGAGAAAACCCGAGGTATTGCTATAGCCTCTGTGTCGTCGTTGTCGTCGTCATCGTGCAAAAATTTTGACATTTTGTTATATCTCTGGTTCTACTGAAGGCATTGACTTGAAACTTGGCACACATGTACACCATCAAAAGAGCAACCTATACTATCAAGGGGGATATCTCTAGATGCATTTTGTGCAAATAATGCCCCTTTTTAAACTTACATTTTTTCCCACCATCCACCACTTGACAGCCGAGAGTAGGCACCCATAGGCGGTGCTCTTGTTTACATTTCCGCTTCACCAAATTGCATGAAAAAACAAAATCTGGTTTCGCTATCAAGGGAAACTGTCGAGATTTTATGAAAGTGTTTGAGTATGGCCAAAAAATAGATCGAGATGGAAAGGGTTTAACGAAAGAGATGCTTGGCAGGGTTTGACACTAAGGGGAGTCCGGAAGTCCGAGACTCCTTGTTTACCAGCTGGACTCCTTCCATTTGCAAGTAAGGAGTCCGATGGACTCCAAGGGTCATTTGAGAATATTTTGAAAAAACAAAGCACAGAGTAGTGTTTCTAACACTTGCCAAAACTGTAGATATTTTCCCTATAAAAGTTGTTGTCAAAAACAGTGCTTTGAGAAAAAAAATCTTTTTGGAAGAACATTGTGGAAAAGAAGAAATTGCTTATAACAAGCAATTTCTTCTTTTCCACAATGTTTTCCCCTTTAGAATATTCAGACTCCTGACTTTGATCTTGGACTCCTTGATTTAACATGTTAGGAGTCCAATTGACTCCTTAATCTCAGGAGTTAGTGTCAACCTCTGCTTGGGGGGGGGGGGGGGGGGGGGGGAGAAATGGGTCGATTTGCTTAGGAGGGAAGTTGACTGGTCAACTTGGCCCAAAATGAAAAATCAAAAGGGGAAATCTCTACTAAAAAAGGTAGTTTAGTGTGGTAAAAGCCTTTCTCAGTGGTTTGAAAATGCTATTTCTAAGGAGCTATAGGGGGCCTCCAGCCCCCTGGACCCACCGCGCAGGGCCCCCCAGGCCCCCAGCTATATAGTTCCGTATTTTCAAATGTTATTACTTCACCCATGTATTAAGAAAGCCTGAAAACTTAGTTCAGATAGTAGTATGGTGAATTACGATCAATGGGTCAGAAGTAAGACCCTATTCTTGTTCTAATTTTTAGCTCGGCTGTTTTCGGAGAAAACCCGAGGTATTGCTATAGCCTCCATGTCGTTGTTGTCGTCATTGGCCTCGTCGTGCGAAAACTTTGACATTTTGTTATATCTCTGCTTCTACTGAAGGCGTTCACTTGAAACTTGGCACACTTGTTCACCATCAGAAGAGCAGCCTATACTATCAAGGGAGATAATTCTAGATGCATTTTGTGCAAATTATGCCTCTTTTTCGACTTAGTTTTTTTTTCCCACCATCCAGCACTCGACAGCCGAGCGAAGGCACAGGGGGTGCTCTTGTCTCTCTTACATTTGGCTCACCCAGTGGAATGAGAAGCTTGCAGCTGGGAAAGTATTGCAGTACCTGTTACTGTGTCTGTGACTTGGCGATTTATCTGTTAAGATATAATCAAAGTTCTGTTGAAATTAGCATTGAAATATGTTTAAAAAAAATGAAAAGAGTGAGTGAAATTAAATTTATCCTTCTCATGCTGCGCAGGGCATATTCCTAATGTACACAAAGCTTTGGCATACAGTATCAAACCAAGATCAGTCTGCACAAAAACATCCTGATCTTAGTCTACACTCTCTGCTTTTTACTAAGCTATTGTGGAGAAAATGTTAGCCAGAGGACAGCAGTCAATTTGAAACAAAAATCAAGTTCATCAGGGTAAAGATTATGGTATTGAAAAAATATCATCCATAAAACTATATGTTGCTATCAGCCAATCTGAGTGTGATGTAAATCCAATTAGGGTATGATTCAGCATGACAAGGGTTTATAGAACATTTTGAGCACTTTAATTGATTCTGACAATCATACTTCAATTGAGCCTGTTTGTGAGATTTCCAACAATTTCATTTATGCACATAGGAAAGACTCTGGCCAGCCTGTGCATCTGCACAGTCTGACCAGAGCCTTCACTATGTGTTTAGTAGATGGATAACGTATCAAAGTACTTGTATACCATCAGGTAACATTACGTTTACAATAGGTGGATGTCTACACTGCTCAATGTTTGCACCTCATGCACATTTCAAATTGTTGGAAATGTCTTGCACAGGCTCAATTGCGATTAACTTTTACTTACAGGGCAAGTATGAGACTAGCCTACAAAGACATGAGTATAGAGCGTAAAAAACAGGAAGAAAAATTACAACATTCCGACCCTAAGAAAGCAGCTCAGCTAGAAAGATTAGGCATGGGATTTGGCAATAGGTAAGCCTTGGATAAAGATAGTCAAATGAAACACTCCTGAATTATACATGACTTGTGTGAATCTTATCACAAAAAGGACCAGTTCAGCATGAAACAGTTGTAACTGCCTAAATATTTTTAGTAGGGATGGTAACGAGTACTGATTTTACTTATCGATTACTCGTTCACCTTTCCGATCGACTACTCGAGTACTCGGATAGAATTGAGGACATTCATTTATTCTGTAACTTCAAACGTAAAGATATAAGTTATTTTCTGCATATTTTCGGTAAAAGGGGCAGTTGAAATGACATATGATTGCTAATTTATTTGAAGAAACGAAAAATTGTAAAGTGCACGGTTAAAGAGTATCATTTCTCGGTAATATATATTAATCAGTTTTTAGCTCCACTGGCTGAAAGCCACTGGGGCTATTGTCATGGCGTTGTGTCCGTCGTGCGTCCGTCCGTGCGTCCGTGCGTGCGGTCGTAAACTTTTTCTTTAAAAATCTTCTTCTCAGAAACTACTGGATGGATTTCAACCAAACTTCACAGGAATGATCCTTGGGTGACCCTCTTTCAAAGTTGTTCAAGAAATTTTGATCCAATGAAAAACAAGGATTGAATGGGCGTGGCTAATTTCCAAATATGGTAAAAAGTGAGTTTTCTCAGTTTCAAATTGATGGATACTAATTAAATTTTACATGAATGATCCTTGGGTGACCCTTTATCAGTCTACAAAAAATTATTGAAATCGGATGAAAATTATGTATTTTATGGGCGGAGGTCATTTCTCTATATGTTATATAGTGGAAACTTTGAAAATCATTTTCTCAGAATCTGACTGATAGATATCAACCAAATTTGATATGAATGATCCTTGTGTGACCCTTAATCAGTCTACTAAAGATTATTGTGATCAGATGAAAAATATATATTTTATGGGCGGAGGTCATTTCCGCTATATGTTATATAGTGGATACTTTGAAAATCATTTTCTCAGAATGTAACTGATGGATATCAATCAAACTTCATAAGTATGATCCTTGGGTGATTCATTATCATGCAGCCAAAAATTATTGTCATTGGATAAAAAATATGTCTTTTATGGGTGGAAGTCTTTTCTCTATATTTTTTAATGTTGGAGACTTTGAAAATCATTTCAACATCAGTAAAACCCAAAATATCTAAAAATCTAGTCAAAACTTAGATTTGCTATTACAAGAAATTCAAGCCTGTGGAGCGACACAAGCCATTCATGGCTTTCTAGTATATATAACTTTCGGTTTAGAAAGACCAAGTATCTACGACATCAATAAGATTGCGTTACAAGGTTTTGGAACGACGCTGCTACATTCCATTGATCCGCAGATCCAAGTAAATTGCATTGTCACTGATAAATAAGACTACCAAAATTCGAAGGTGCGAATAGTTACAAAATGACGTTTATTGTTTGACAGCAAGAACGATGACAGTTGTCACTTGATTGCAAATTCGGAAAAATATCGATAGATAAGACAGTCGGCAGGCGCCCAGGTGTTGTATACATAATCTTTAGCTGAACAGCATTTCATATACATGTAAGAACGATATTTTGAGAAAATATGAAAAAAATGAGATAAGAAACGAATTTGTTATTATTTATTTTTTTTACCGTTTAATCGTTTAGTGAAATTGGTAATCGATAATCAGACGTTCGATCGAGTACTCGATTAATCGAATACTCGTTCCCATCCCTAATTTATAGGCAGTTATAACTATCTTGCACTGAGCCATCAATTTGAAAATTGAGTAAGATAAGTATTTGAAAAAGAGATTGATTTCAGTAGAGGTCAATTGGAGATCATATTCAGAGCTACAGCTAGAGGGGGTATTTTGGATTTCAAATTTATAAAATTCACTAGTCCTAGCTCAGACCCTAGCTTGCGGGTACTCATTAGAATTGTCTCAATAAGACAATTCTAATGAGTACCCACATCATAGGGTTTCATTGAGAAATTAAGATTTTAGACCAAAATTACCCCCTCTTATCTGTACCTCTGATATTTCAAAAATTCTTCTACAGGACAGTCAAGTGCTCATTTAAGATTCAGAAAAGATTCAGCCAAATTTGAAAAACCTTCACCCAGGTCAGTCTACACAGTCTGACTGTGGTTAGTACTTCACACACATCCCAGATGGTCCCTCAATGTCGGATGGATCACATGTTATCTAAGGACATTTATAGATACTGCAGTTCTTTGTATGGATTAACAAGATCTCTAAAATGTTTATTTTTTGAAAATTTCACCAGCAAACCAGTTAAAAAAGCATTATATGTTAACTCTCTGTTTTGAAAGATTTCCTCCTCATTTAATTTAGTGAATTTATACTATACTGAACCTCAAAAGAAATGCTGCAGATTTTAGATTTGCAAAAAACAGTGAAAATTAAGATTAATTTGATGTTCTTTGGTGAAAATGATTTCAACAAAGCTCTAACTAATGAAAAATACCACTTTTATCAAATCCTTGCTTAGCTGTTTAAATGGGTTGTGCATAGCGTTCATACTCATTGTTTTAGATGGGAAAAACCTGCAAGAGAAATTTTGCAAATTTCAAATGTTCCCTGTTTTTTTTGTGAGTAGGTATTGTTGCTAAAACAGCCCCAAAAAGTTTAAATGTTCACCGTTAATTTTCTAAATAAACACCTTCCAGATTCCTTTGAAAATTGGAGATAAAATTCAATTGAAGAATTCTTTCACTATAAATAGCAAAGCCTTTTCTAATGGATATTAGTTATTCACATATAGCCTTAAACATTTAAATGACACAAGCAGCTGTTGTCTGCAACTAAGGAAAGAAACTTACCATTTTCCAAGAAAATTTGGTTATTAGACAATATCTTTGGAAAAAGTCACCAGCAAAGCACATAAGGTTACTCAAAATGCTGCTTTTACATACAGGCATCCGTTCAAAGATAACTTCATAAACCACTAGAGTAAGTTTGGTATTGCTTTAAATTTAGGGTCCTTATTTTGAAGCTTGACATAGACAATCATATCACCGTAATCTCAATTTTTGCTATCGTTTGTGCTTAACATCAATTTTGAAAATTTATAATTTTTCTATTTAAAGTTAAAAAATAAGCCTTCCCACCATAGTATTATATTACAAATAAAATTGTTTGATGTTTCTTTAGTACTTAAGTGAATGTAGGATCAAACATACTTTTGATCTTTAGATTTTAATATTCTGTCTCAATTCGGTATTGATGATATAGAATAATTGTTCGTTTAACATGTAAGCTCAATAAAATCTTTCATCTTGTGAACAACAAAAGCTATATTTTGACTTTTGACTCTACCTTCCATGAAAATACAGCTTTCTGTGTGTCACTCAGTGTGATAAATCATTCTTAAAAGGATGCTCTAAATTGATTTCATTCTTGAAAACTAGGGCTTCTTGTAAAAGGAACTATCAAGTATTTCATCATTGAATGTAGCTTTAAAAGGACATGGTTCACAAACGGTAGATTTTGGCCCTGTAAAATCAACTTTTTCTGATTTCTCATGGTCTTATTGATATCAAGTTTTCATGGTTACCCTTCCCCCCTCTCTCAAAGAATACAAAGAATACATTCTATAACTTTGCCATTTTTTAGCTCACCTGAGCACATCATGCTCAAGGTGAGCATTTGTGATCATTGGATGTCCGTCGTCTGTTGTGCGTCGTCAGACGTCAACAATTAGAGTGTTTACATTCTAGAGGCCACAAATATGGTCCAATCATCATGAAACTTTGTCAGAATATGATCCAGGTCACAAGGATTAACCCTATTGAAAATTGGAAGGATCTGTGCCATATCACAGGAAAAGGGGCCTTAAAGACAATTTTCTTGTTTATACTCTAGAGGCCACAAATATGGTCCAATCATCATGAAACTTGGTCAGAATCTTTGTCAGGTCACGAGGATTAAGCCTATTGAAAATGGGAAAGGTTCCATGCCATATTATGGGAAAAGGGGCCTTTAAAGACAATTTTCTTGTTTACTCTCTAGAGGCCACAAATATGGCCCAGTCATCATGAAACTTGGTCAGAATTTTCTCCATTTCACAAGGATTAACCCTATTGAAAAAGGGAAGGATCCATGCCATATCACGGGAAGAGGGGCCTAAAAGACAATTTTCCTGTTTATACTCTAGAGGCCACAAATATGGTCCAATCATCATGAAACTTGGTCAGAATCTTTGTCAGGTCACAAGCATTAACCCTATTGAAAATGGGAAAGGTTCCATGCCATATTATGGGAAAAGGGGTCTTAAAAACAATTTTCTTGTTTACACTCTAGAGGCCACAAATATGGTCCAATCATCATGAAACTTGGTCAAATTGTTCTCCAGATCACAAGGAATAACCCTATTGAAAATGTGAAGGATCCATGCCATATTACAGGAAAAGGGGCCTTAAAGACAATTTTCTTGTTTATACTCTAGAGGCCACAAATTTGGTCCAATAATCATGAAACTTGGTCAGACTCTTTGTCAGGTCACAAGGATTAATCCTATTGAAAATGGGAAGGATCTCTGCCATATCACGGGAAAAGGGGCCTAAAAGACAATTTTCTTGTTTACACTCTAGAGGCCACAAATATGGTCCAATCATCATGAAAGTTGGGTTTTATGTAGAAATTATCTCCTTTATGACATCTGCCAATTTAATTGATGTGATGTCCCAGGGGTCAAGGACATTCAGGTGAGCGATCTAGGACCATCATGGTCCTCTTGTTTTAATAAAATGGCATTAAAGTAGCCCTAGAACTGCTAAGTTGTACATTTTTCAAGAAAATAGAACTTTTTTAGCCAAAAACATGTAAAGCTCAAATTGCGACACCACAATATTTCATTAAAACCAAAACTACTAATTGATGAAAATATGTAGGTGTGGCAAGAAGGGCTTCATATTTTTTTGTAACTTTAAACAACTATTTTAGGCATTTCTGTAGATTTAGGCTACTTTGTTGGATTATTTTTAAGAAAGCTGGGTGGTTTTGAAAGATATTCTAAACTTTATTTGAGAGATTGTGTATAGGCTATTAGAAAAAATAGGTTAAATTTTACAAGGACAATTTGTAATTTCAATTTCCTTTGGTCCTATTTTTCTTTGCGGCTTGTGAAACTATAGCCTTTGTTGTTCACTCAACAAACGACAAATCTCTATTAACCCTGGTCATGCTGAATAAAAATCCTTGGAAAAAAATATACTAAAATCAAAGTGCTGAAAGCTATGTATTTCCTAATTTTGAGTCTATATTTGATTTTTTTGAAACAACAATTTTGGAACTTTTCTGATCTTAAAGGGAAAAACAGGTGATATGGACTGAAATCAGACTGCACATGTGTGCAGACTGATTTTTGTCCTTACCTCCTGCCAAAACAGGAGACGAAGGGTTAAGCTAACACTAAGCTGCCACCATAGCGCAGTTGGTTAGGCATAAGACTTCCAATCTGGAAGTCGTGGGTTCGATCCTGGGTGGCGGCAGATATCCTTTCCGACGTTTGTCTCTCACCAATGGGTAGATAATTGTAAACCTATGTGAGATAGCAGTCAGAGGCTAGTAAAGGGTGTAATGGTAGTACAGGTGAAAGAAATACCAGGAATCCATTGTTAGGTGCTCTGGCTGCTGCGATATAACTGAGAAATTGTTGATAGCGGCGTAAAACCCATTCATACAAACAAACAATAAGCTAACACAAACAATTACATGTATCCACTATTCATTTCAGGGGTATTAGTCACTCAGCGATGACAGATATGCAGGTTATAGAACAAGAAGGGGGAGATAATTCAAATTTTAGTCTTGACAAATATGACAGACGCAACAATAAAAACTCATTTTTTGAAGACGAATTAGATTCCTATTCCGGTGGATTTTCATCAGGACCTCCCAAGTGAGTGTTTCATGTATAAATCTTTGATTATCAAAATATTTTAAATTTAATGGAAGATATTGTTTATATATTTTTACTTTGGCTTTCTTCAAAGAAAACCCAAGGTATTTTGATCACCTTGGCATTTTTGGATCTTGATGTTGTTGCTGGTGTAGGCTTTGGTGTGAGAAACTTTAATCTCGGTCATATCTCTGTTGTTATCAAAGATATCTTCATGAAACTTTGCAATTTTGTTAACTTACACAAGAGATATCCAAATAGTTAAGTGGGATAACTCTGGAAGCATTTTTGTTTGAGTAATATCCCTTTTTTTACTTAGACTTTTTGCCTTTTCCAGCTACTGCAGCTGAGTGTTGCATTGGAACATTGTGATCTTGTTAGCTTACTGAGCGTTTGTCCATTGTCTGTCTGTTCAGCCATCAGTGAAAAAAATTCTGAAAAAAAATCTCCTAAATGGCTGAGATGATCATGCTAAAACTTGTCAGGAAAGATCCTTGGTTTATGCTTGACCAAAGTTGTTAAAGAATTTATTTTCGTCAAAAATATCTTGTTGCCATGGTAACCAATATGCCAATATTTTAGAAAATCTTACAAAAAATCGTCTCCTCTAAAGCTGTAACAAATTGTTAGTTAAACTGATTGTTTTAAGGTCTCAGGTTTTGTAAAAGTTTTCAATTAAAACTTGAAGTATATATTAGATATGAGAGGAGAAGATGAGTCTAAATATTTTTGGCGCAATTATTCTCCTTTTCAATTAATAATTTTATACATGGCATGACTTCATTCAGAAAGTGATCTTTCACATCTGTAAGACATGGATATTGCTGATTACTTGTTTGTTAAAAAAAACAAGGATGGCTTTGTGAAAAAAAATCTTTATTTCAGATTTGATAGTCCATTTTCTTCGTCATCCCAAAATCGAGGTGATGATTTCGGAGGTGGGTGGGGTAAGAGTGACAGTTCATGGGGAAATAGTAATTGGAATGCTAGTAAAGACAACACATGGGATACAGACAGATTTTCATCAAAACAGGAATCCTTTTCTGAACCTATCACATCCAAGTCAGATGACAGGTGAGGATTGTCAGGTCTTGTAGATACTCCCCCGTTGTTCAACTGGAAAGCATGGGAAAAGGGGAAAAAAATAAGCACTTGTCTTCAATCATTCTTTAAAGTTGCATTATTCTTGTAAGACTTCTATACTGCAAGTACTTAGTATACAAAGTTCCTAGTTCCTTAGAGCTGAATTAAAATTTGATATTTTATGGCCCCTCATTGATAGCGCATGCACTTCTTTTTACTGGTATGTTTGACCCCAGAAAAACTTTAATAGTGTCCATTACCTTTCTTTCCTAGAGGATAGAGCTTTCATATTTCACACGAATATTGATTGTGACAAGACTTTTCTGTTGTTATCACTTTCAAGGTCATCTGTCAATGTCAAGGTCATTTTTAAGGTCAAATGTGTTGACATTCCTGAAAAAATGGCAGTGGCGTGGTATTGGTGTTTAGCAAACCCATATTGTTTCCTTTTATGTAGAGCTCTGCAATTACTAGATTGTTAACAATGTTATACAATGTTCATTGTATTTATGATTCAAGATATACAGTACTATAATTTTGATTTCTTCTCCCTCCAAGCATTCTTTTGGATGAGGAAAATAAGGATGAAGGGTAAGATTGATATGTTATGGCGGTTTCATAACTTTATTTTTATGGTGAATTATAGTAAAATCTTGTAGTTGAAACCTATCCCCAATAATTCTTTGTTTTTAATCTTAACACCAAAAGTGCGGGTCTTTTTGCATTAAGTTTATTTATGTGACCTGTCACACGAAAAGTGACCATCTTAGAGCTCCATAAAGTAAATGTTTGAAAAACAGATTGGGTCCAGCATAGGTCAACCAGAGGTCACATTTCAAAAATACTTTTGCAGTAATGTAGATTGATCATTCTAGATTCAGAAAATAAGCAAAATGCAAAAAAGTTTCAACCCTAGTCAGTCTTCGTGGTCTGTGCAGTCTGACTAGAGTCAAGAATATGCACACTACCCAGATGGTCCCTTTTCATGTGTCGGGTCAAAAAACAATGGTATATTTAAAAAGTATTCCAATTTGACTTCAGTTATTGTATAATTAAATTTTAGTTATGTCTATCAAGTTTTGTGCATTCTGATTGGCTGAAAAATTGGTTTCATTTATCAATGAAAACAATTTTGAGTACACGGCTTCCGCAGAAAGTAGTCCCATGTGAAATCTGTTTCTTTTTCAACAACTCTTTACATCTATGCTTCTTTATTAAATTATAAGAGATGAAGAGAATATTTGTTGATTTCATGGAGAAATGACACTAAAAACCTAATCACTCTCATTTATGAATCAACTCAGCATATTCATAGTGGGATTTCATACCTCAATGAAATTAGATAATTCTCTCTTTATCTCTTAATAAAAAATCAGTTACTTGGTTCATTGAATATGAATACTCCATAGGCCCTATGAATCATACTTTACTGAGGATTTGAATAGAAAAAAAACATATTAGCTTTGATTGTAAACCATTGGTGGATCTAATCTTTTACTATAGAAATTTGCTTTAAATATTGCTTTAAATTTCAGTTTCAATTTGATTAAATTCTCAATTAAAAACTAAAACATTTTAAAATCACAGGCTCTGGGCCTGAGGTTATAAAACTTTTCTCCGGCTCAACTGAGAATTTTCTCAAATTTTTAATTTAAATATTGTATGAAAATAAAATATAATATTAATAAGTTGTTATTTTTAACATCTTGTTACATTTTGTTGATATTATCTTTTATGTAAATACCTTAAAATAAGTATTAAAACAGAATTACGTCTTAAGTCTCAAATTGAAATTTGAGAAATATAGAATAGAGAATGAGAAAAGTTTCAGAACCTCAGGCCCTAATCTCTTTAAGTCTTGTCAAATCTTTTGTTAAATCTTTTCATCCTGCATCTTATTATAACCCCCACCTAAGAAGTAGAGGGGGGTATATTGGTTTCACCATGTCTGTCTGTCTGTTCGTTCTTCTGTCCATCCATCCATCCATCCGTCCGTAGACCTTTTCGTTTCCAGACTCTAACTCAAGAACCAAGTGACCTACAATCATGAAACTTTATACAAATAATCCTTATGACCCAAGGAAGTGCCCTTTCGTTTTTGGGTCACATAGGTCAAAGGTCAAGGTCACATTCAATTTTTGTTCAATTTTTCGTTTCCAGACTCTAACTCAAAAACCAAGCGACCTTGAATCATGAAATTTTATGCAAATGTTGCTTATGAATCAATGATGTGCCCTTTTGGTTTTAGGTCATAAAGGTCAAAGGTCAAGGTCAAGGTCAATCTTTTTTTTTTTTCAATTTTTGTTTCTGGACTCTAACTTAAAAACCAAGCGACCTTGATTCTTGAAACTTCATGCAAATGCTGCATATGACCCCAATATTTGTTACAAACACATCCTGCGCTAATAGCACTTGCCTTCTGACAAAGTGCTTGTGCGGGTATAAGTCCGCTCTGCGACAGTTCTAGTTAAAATCAATAGCGATTATATCCCAGAGCTATTTCAAGGGAGTGTTTTTAATTTCAAAAGGAAAATCTTCCTAATCCATCAATCAAATCCTGTATTTTTGATACTCTTGAAAATAATTCCAATGAGTATCCACAACATAGAGTTAGGAAGAAAATTACCAGATTTAGATTGTTATTACTCCTACTTAGCTGTAGCCTTGATATATGGATTTGTTGTAATACTCCCTTGCACTTGATTGTAGCTATTCTCTAGTTTCATGGTGCCATTAGTGGTTTATTTATTTCAATCGTTTGAATATCCATGCCATTATGAAGATTGAAGAGATTGTAAAGTTGAAGATAAGACATTATACTTTATGCTAACTGAATAAGCAAATACAGTAAAACCCCTCTATTAAGACCACTTTGGGTACTTTTTGAAAGTGGTCTTAATAGCAGGGTGGTCTTAATTCTGAGGTTTGAGCGGATGCGAAACTTTCAACACGAATTATTGCTAATAGAGAAGACTATGTAATTTAGTTTATTTTATCAAAATTTTAACTTTATCGTGTATTTTGAAATTACATAATTAAATCAATAAAATGGCATTTTACAAGTTCTCTGCTAAGTTATGTTTTCTCGTTCACTTTGGCTCTTTCTCCGTTACGTTTGTTTATATGATCTTATTTGAAATCCTATATCACAATAATTGTATAAAAATAAAGGCCATTTATTGTCGAACTGTAAATGTAGTGATAACATTCAGTAAAATCATTTTCCTAAATACGAAACCTATAAATCATAAGCTAATTTACAATCATGTTTAATTACTTATTAATACCGGTCTGCAGATCGCCGAAAACGAATTTTCGTAAGTTGCCCGAATTCGGATTACTTTCGGTTGCTTTACTATAATTAAACTTGTAACAAACATCTTTTATTGATAAACAAATGTAGTGTATCAAGACAATTGACCACTTAAAGTTGTTAGATTTAAAATAACACCAAAACACAATAAACGTTTAATCACAATATCGAAAAATCCAATAATCCATTGTTGATGCAATCGTACCCAATAAGTGTCATACTTACTAAGCGTGAAATTCGGATGGTCAATCCAGAGGTGTGAAGTTACTGGTCTTTCTGGCAAGGTTCGTAATAGTGCATTACATGACATTTGTACTGAAATTAGTGGTCGTAACTCGGAATAGTGGGGTGCTCGCATTAGAGGGGTTTGAGACCATTGAAATAAAGAACAAATAATTCCGTTCTGTCAAAATTTGTTTGTAATAGCAGGGTGCTCGTATTTCTGGGGTGGTCGGAAGGAGGGGTTTTACTGTAGTAAATGATGGGTAGGTACACCAGCCTCTGAAATACAAGTGTAACTGTTGAATGCAGTGTTTAACCCCTAATCTAACATACAAAATGAATCGGTGTTAACTTCAAGTTTGTAATGTTGAACCCTAAATAATCCTGCTTTGGCATGAGGGATAGACAAAGACCGAGCTGCAGATTAAGGGGTCAGTGCAACACTATTGTAAGTGCCTATAAATATATAGGCACTTACAATAGTTTTGCACTAAGCCCTCCATATGTGAAGTGTGATCTTAGTTTATGACCCCTGTTTTTTGTTTTTAAACCAGAAAAATCTAAAAATTGGGGTTTATTAAGAATTATTAAGAAACACTGATCCAGCTTGCAGGTTTTTGAGCCCTGGTAAGTAATTTTCCAATTTTTTTAAGCATTATTAGCAGAGTTAAGTATAAAGAAATGTAAATTCACTCACTTAGAACTGGGTGTGCTATATTAATTAGTGAGTTAACTAATCTACATTACAGGTCAACTAGAACAAGAAAGAATTACGATACAAATGTGAGTTCAACAGAAGATGCCCAGAAGAAATTTGGCAACGCAAAATCTATCTCATCAGATCAGTACTTCGGCAAAAATGAAATGGATGTAAGTAGTGATTATGAAACCGTAATGACCAATGGTCCAGAGATTAATTTCCAGGAGCGGCTATCGATCTTAGTTCTTTCATTGGCCTACACATTCGGCGTGAGTACTGGTGAATTTTCCAGGAAGTAGAATCAAGAGGGGTTAATCTATTTTGTAAGAACTTGATTCACAATAGCTGGAAAATGAATAGGTTTAAACCAAACAGTATTTTGAGGGGTCATCCTAACACTATTGTTAGTGCCTGTAAATATATAGGCACTTACCGGTACAACTGATCCATCGATTTGCCTTAAATCTTAGATTAGTTATTACCCTTCCCCCCTTTCACAGTAGATGAGGTAATAGTGGTTTCACCATGTTTGTCTGTCTTTCAATCCATTTGTCTGTCAATAGACCTTTTTCATTTCCAGGCTTCAGTGCAAGAATGAAGTGACCTAGATTCATAGAATTTCATACAATTGTTGTCCATGACCTATTAAAATGTACTATCGTTTTGGGGTTACAAAGATCAGAGGTCAATGTCACAATTGAACTTTGTCTAGAAACCCTTTCCTAATCTTAAACAGAGCGCTGGTAAGGGTATTAGACTGCTTTTGGACAGATCTAGATTCTTGTTGAAATTGGAAGCAGTTGCAGATGACTTGTTTAAAAAAGATAAAGTTTTTAATTTTCTTTGTCTCTCATTGCAGATAACATTATCTGAAATGAAGAAATTGCTTTTAATAATCATTTTCATAATTTTCAACAATATTGAAGATCCAAAGTCATGAATAGGCACAGGGATTGAATCTGTAATTTTTACAAGACCCATTTTCTAGAGTATGCATTGCAAAAATGGCAGCTTTCTGAATTTATGGAACAAAAACTTTGTCATTAAGTATGATTAATTTTTATGTAGGTATTCACTGCACAATATAAACTCATATATTTTCCTTTTTTATGACACCTATTTTCATACAATGCTTTGACCTTATTGCATGAAAAGCATATCAACTTATGTAAACAATCTTAAATTTCTTATTTTGAGTTTTTTCCTGAAGTCAAGATTAAATTTCAACCAATATCTTCTTAGTTGATGAGGAAACAAAAAATGAATACAAAATTTGAAAGAAAATTCTATGTGCTGTACTGATTCAATTTTTACTCTATTATAAACAGTTTGAAACTAGAAAGAATTTATCAAAGTTTGAAGGATCTAGTGGAATATCAAGTTCGGATTTATTTGGTAACGGTGACAAAAATCGTAGAAATCAGTCATCATACAGTGTGAACGCTCCGGATCTCCAGGACATTAAGGACGGTGTACGACAAGGTGTCTCCAAGGTCGCAGGAAGGTTGTCAAATATTGCCAGTGGAGTCATGAGCTCATTGCAGGTAATTGAATGATCAATGTCAGGTAATTGAATGATCAATGTCTACAATCAAATTGTTTACATACTGAGTGCTTATTGAAAAGCTACAGGGAAAAGACTAACTATTTTAACTTAGGGGCCAAGGTTGCTAAAATTCAATATTTAACATTAGGGATATGGGTTTTTTCTCCCCAAATCTAGTTGCCCAGCCCAAAATCTGGAGGCCATGGGCGACTGGGCCCCTGTAAGTCTTTTTCCCTGAGCTATTGTAAGTGCCTATAAATGATGAATATAAAGGCACTTACAATAGTTTTGCATCGAGTCCTAGATGCATCAATGATATTTCTTGCAAAAGTGAATTGTTATTAAAGGATGAAACATGAGGGTTTAAGGAACATAGGTCTTGTCCATCTCGGACACAAAAATGAGGAGCTAGAACCCTCAAAACTGTGACGCAAGTCCCAAGGAATTGATCTAAATCTACAAAATACAAGATATTAGCCTAAAGAAGTAGTCTATACCTAAAACAAGGACTCGCACAATTTAAGATAGAACCCCTAGGATCCAAAGACTGAGTCCTTTGGACCTTTTTTGTTGATGTCAGGCTAAAACCCTGAAACATGTTGTAAGTCTCCATGTATACACAGACTGACCAAGATGAAATGAGCCTTTGTGATGCATTTCCAACAATTTGACCTGTGTGTGAAGGGTCAAAATTAACCAAGCTTGTCTGCCATGTAGTATAATTAGAAGTTTGACTGGCTTTCTAAAAACAATTTTGGACCTATCTTTCTACAGAGTGCAAAGTGAAGACCCTGGTCAGACTGCACACATTTAAAATTCCGAACACATGCTCAAATGTTTGAACTCGTCTAGATCAGTGGGGCAGGGGGTCAGCAAGGGAAGGATTACATTGACCTTCATAAAAAAAAAAAAGAAAGAAAACATATCTGGGCGCATCTCTTTCAAGGCCATTGCTCCAATTTAGGGCCAAAGGTTTTAATTGATCTTCTTTTCCAGAGATAATTCTGGATCAGAATATCATAAGCAAAAATATCTTATTTAGCCAAATCTAATGAGATATTAAGAATATATTGTGAGAAATTTTACCAAATCCTTTACTAACTTACTTTTAACCTTGAGATTTTTCTCTCATTAAGCTAGTTTCATGAGACTTCTGCCAGAAAAATGAGAGAATCTCTCAATATCTCACCTCAAAATTATCCCCGAGTCTTTCTAAAAAGCTAGTTGTCTCATTTGATTGTCCTTAGAAAAATATACTATTCTGTCAGAATGTACAAGAGACAGAATTTCGTATACCCATCAATATGTGCTAGATCAAATTTGTTGTATAGATATTTGTTTATAGGTTTTATGCATGATCCCCTTTGTGTGATTGGTTTACTTATTATACATATTTACTTCTATACTTTGTATTAGAGTATAGTATCTACCGTAAATATCCTAATATTTTGTACAGCTCAAACAGACTTTTATTGTTCTCAAATTATTAGGGAGTGGATTCAAAACATACTACAAATAAGGCTTAGCAAAAGCGAAATATTGTAGACCATGATCAAACTGTTCATTTATGATGTTGTTTTTCATGGCTTAACAGAATATTTCTTCTAGAGATAAATGGTTATCTCTCTGCATGTAGGCTGTGAAGGTCTTTTTGCATGAAATTTGCTATTTCTATTTTTGAAAGAAAGTATAGTACTTCAGAGCTCCACATGATAGAAAGTTGATCCTGCAACCCCTGTCAAGCTATTCACAACATACATCAAATGTCATGTATATTCATACAGTGTGATTAGATTTTTAGTTTCATACCTCAATGAAATCAACAAATACTCTCTTCATCTCTAAAAGGAAAAACTTAAAGCCAGAATAGTTGAAATGTTTTAGCTTAGCCCGTTCGGCCTGTTTTCAATATAATAAATGTGTAGAAAGTAGACAGTGTAAGCCAACAATAGAACGCACCTTTGAGCAGGCTGACTGAAGTCTGTACTGTCTGCCAAAGATTAAATCAGCAGAAAAGCAGTGATAAACAGGAGAAAGGTTAAGAAAAAAACAACAGTTCAAATGAAATATTTAAAGAAAATCTCCTTCAATTTTGGAGCTCTGAATTTCTATAGCTAGAGTTTTTCTATCAATCACAATTTTCAAGTTGATATCATTTAGTCTGTTAGATAGTCTTAGTTCCTCTTTACTACATTTACTGCAAAGAGAACTTAAGGCTAGTTTAAGATGAAATATGTTGCTGAATTAACTCTTAAGTGAAACACATTTTAAAATAATAGCTCAATTATTTGAAAAAAATCAAGAAATGTCTATCTTTTGTACAATATTTTTGCGAATACATATTGAAGAAAGATTGTACAGAAATTAACTTGACTTGTTTATTAATTTACAGAGAAACAAATAACCCCTGTCTACCCTCAACATGAAAAGGGAGGTAATCAAACCTTTCAAATGCTAATGGGGGTTATCTCTCTTTGTAAAAACCACGCTGCTTCTCATTTTGGCCTTCAGTTTTCATTCACAAAATCTTTTTTATGTAAGCTTGTGTCTTATTGGGTAAATTTTAGCCTACTTAGTAATTTGTATTGATTTGTTCATACTGAAAACGGTGTAAACTATTTGCAAAATGAAATTATAAACTGTTTTGCATATGCACTGGAGTGCAAAGCAGTGTATAATTTGCAAATATTTTGCTTGTTTTTTGTCATCCTGATTGCAATTAACTGATTGTAGGTAAAGGCACCTTTTAAGACATAAGTGATGGTTAAATTTGCTTAGTTCTGCACTGCTTTGTTTTATTAAATGATATACCAAAATAGAAAGGGAAATTATCACAGGAAAATATGTAACAATCAAAAATATAGGTTGGAAAAAAGGTTTTTTTTTTTTAGAAAAAATAATTTCTTTGACATGCAAAATCTTGACTGGAAATTGTTTTAAAAATATTAAATGCGCTAAGTAAAGACTCCAATGAGGCCTACATCTTTGCAGTCTAATCAGTCTTCATTATGACTAGAGGGATCAGTGGAAAAAAATTATTGTAATTGCCTATAGATATATAGCCTTCGGTGTTGTTGTTGTTGTTGTTCTTGTCATTGTTAAAAAACTTTGACATTTTGTGATATCTTTAGTTCTACTGAAGGCATTCACTTGAAACTTTGCACACAGTCATGTTTATCAAAAGGGCAACCTATGCTATGTAGGGAGATAACTCTAGATGCATTTTGTGCAATTATGCCCCTTTTTCAGCTAAGATTTTTTTCACCATCCAGCACTCAACAGTTGAGACTAGGCAACGGTAGTCAGTGCTCTTGTTATATCCTTTTTCCACAAATCAGCACCCTAAAGATGAGCATCATGACACCTGTAGACAAATCTGCTGCTAAGTGCTATTAATTTGTAGTGATTAAAATGTGCTCTATCTTTAAGTATCCACTTATCAATCAAAGATTTTGTTTGATTTAATTTTCTTGTCAAATTATTCTATCTAAAAGTTGTACACCAGTAGATGCATTCTAGCCATTTGTCATCATTTAGATCCCCGGATGAAGGGAACAAATTTGATTCCGATTTGTTAAATCATTAATTGCCAATCAAATAATATGTTTCAGTACTGATTGTAATTATCTTTACAATGATGATTCCTATGAGCAACCAAAAAATAAAAAAAATAAGGTTTGAATGAGGAAAAGCAGTTCCATTGCGGGGAAAAAGACTTTGAACCCTACTTCTGGGTATTCATAGACAAATGCCTGACTATTAGGGGTGTAGGTACTTCTCTTATCCCTTATCATGTTTTATAAAAATAATGACAAAATGAATTACAAACAAAGTACTGAAAGCACCTTTTGTGAGAAAGTATTTATTTTGAAAATACCAATTTTAAACTTTTCTGGTTTAGAAAGGAAATTCAGGTGGTATTGACTAAGATCAGACAGTGAGACTGCACAGGCTGATCTTTGTCTTTACCTCCTGCCTAAGCTGGAATATTGTAGGCTCAGCATGACAAGGGTTAACATTCAGGCGCCTAGCCAAAAAATTAGGGAACATCATGGGTGACTCGGTCACTGCTAGTCTTTTTCCCAAGATTGAAGTAACTCCTTATCTGGGGCTCTGAATTAATTTATTCATCCTTGCATTTTGCTATTTCTGCATGCTCTCATTATCATTGCATTGATCTCTTTTCAGGACTGAGGGTCATCTTGTTATTTATGGTATATAACACACACTGTAAAAGCTTTGGACTTTGATCAGTTAACATTTCAGCTACCATGCCTTCAGGATGAAATTGAGAAGGAATATTTTATTAATGATATCCGGCTCTGCATATGTACCAACATGTGTAACAAATGCATTTCTGGGTGTCACTTCAAAACATTCACAAATATTTTTTCATCTTGAAAGCCAGGTAGGGTTGTACTCACCACCAGTCTAATTAATTAATCTATTCTGCCAGTCTATTTCAAATGAAAGAACTGAAAATTTGTTTCATTAAGAAATTACTCTTAGACCAATCTATGTAAAACATTTTTGATAAGATATAAAATAAAAAAAAAAGATATGACAGTTTAGAATTGAAGACAACATTGCATGACAAAAGTTGATGTTTTTTATGAGCTATTACCAGATTACAAAATTATGTATTTGTAATGAAACTATGTCACTTAGATTCACATTCATTAATATAACCTGTTAGAGTCAAGGTCAACTATGAAGGTCAAAAAAAAAACCACAGCTTGCATAGTATAGATCCATTCTTCAGAGTGATCTATAATGGATAACAAGAAAAACATTTATACTTGAATCATCAAAGGTTTTGTAATTGCAATCAAATTGATAATTTTATTATGGACATATAACATAAAACTTGACTAACAAATCACTGCCCATATTGGGTTTTAATCTATTTGCACATAGTCATAACCAAAGCAAATTTTATGCCTCCAGATCGATAGATCAAAGGAATATTGTTTTACAAATATCAATTTGTCCATCTATCCATCTATTTGCACATAGTCATTACCCAAAGCAAATTTTATGACTCCAGATTGATAATCAAACGAATATTATCATATGAATATCAATTTGTCCACCTATCCATCCATCTGTCTGTCTGCAAAAACTTAAACTGCAAATAATATATATTTTCAGTTGACTTCAATTCTATACAAGTTAAAATACTTAAATTTGGCATGAATGTTTCTTTTATCAGTACACAACATCCTATATTGATGTCCAGTTTAAGGTCAACTTTCAAGATAAAAGCCTCTAAAAGATTACCATTTGGAGGCTTGATTGAAAAGAACCTTTCTTCGTATATTCATCTTTATCTAAAGGATTTATGAATGATAGAATGTCTTCAAGAATTTTGTAAATCTTAGGTTTAAGTGAAGAATTAAACCCTTGCTGTGCTGAATAAATCCTTGGAAAAAGTGAATTAAAATCAAAGTACTTAAAGCACTGGATACCCTGAGTAAGAGTAAGTAAATATTTTGACAAAAACCTTTTCTAGTTGAAAAGAGAAAATTGGTTAGTAAAGACTTAGATCAGAATGCACATATATGTCAATACCTCCTACCAAAGCAGGGATTTCCATGTTCAGCATGACAAGGGTTAATAGTCTTTGTAGAGTGGTAGAAAATTTTTTTAGTATGGAACAAAAAAATTGAGACTACCACATTTCTAGCAAAGTGATAGAGATTAGTTTCCCCCTCAGATCAGCCTTAAGGTGCCTTATGGTGTGAGTTCTGTATTCAAGTCTAAAATAACCCACTTTTAGCATGACAGTATATATTTTATTGGTGTTAATGTTATTGGCCCCAAGTTGCTCCAAGTCATGCTGCATTATCCAAGAAATAGTGAGAGCAATTTTATTATTCTATTACTGGTCATTATTACAAGGTACAATAAAGTGCAATAAAAAATAACTCTACTTCTTTGAGGACAACAAACACTTATTTCACTTTTGATGTTACAAGTTTTTGAGTTAATAATTCTCATGCGAAGTAAATAAGTTAGCAAAATACCATTAAAATTAAAGGGTTTAAAGCATTGGTTGAGCTTATGAACAGTCTGTATTTAGTTTGAAAATAATTTTTTTTTTACCATCATAACTTATATATGGAAAAGGAGGTGTTACAGACGAAGATTAGACTGCACTTGTGTGCACTGATCTTTGTCTTTACCTCCTGCCAAAGCAGAAATAATCCAAGTTCCGTCTGAGAAGGTTAAAGGAAGGTACCTAAGCCCCTCCCCCCCCCCTCTTGAAAGGTAGAAATCATTTTAATAAAAAATGAATATTGCAACATGCAAGAAATTTCTTTTGTTTTTCCCCATGTTTTAACGAACATATCCGAGGATCATTAAAAAGTGAAAATACTTTGTAAAAGGTGAATCCTCTACTCTGAATCATCACATTATTACCAACTGAGGTTAATAATTATGGAAAAGAAATGTTATGAAAAATGCTTAGTAGGTTAATATGCAGTGTATATACAGACTATTCTCTCTCTATTTTGCCTCCAAATGCGAAGGTTAAAGATTAGATCTAAAACTATATGTCCAGATTATGATTTCTTAAAGGCATGCAATCTTAGTTCTTTCATTTGCCTGCCTACAGGGCACAGATACTGGTGCTCTCTAATACTGTCAAAATCCAAAGCTTTTACTTTGCTCATACTTTAACATGTTTTATCATACTTTAATGTGATTTATTGCTTCCTCACATTTGCATTTCTTCAATACATTGTATACTAATCAGGATTTTGTAGATTTTATTGGCAATTAAGTTATTCATAATTAATAATTGCTCTTTATTGAGACCCTTATATGTTTATATTAAAGCTCTTTTGTATTGCTTAATGGCCTACACAACATGATTGATGATAGCACTGAATCAGGATATTGATTTATCTTAATTATTGATCACCAAGGACCAATGATTATTGTCAATCTATATGGTTACTAATTGTCTGTAGGTGAAATTTTAGGTAGTGGAACTGTAATGGTTCTGCACCATTTTGGAACACATGACCTTTCACAATGTTAACCGAGGTTTCCTAATGAAATCATTAGGAAACCTCTGTTAACATGTTAAAGTTAATGACTTCCGAAACATTGCGAAACTATTACGGGTCCACCACCTTAAGATAGATCAAATTTTTTATTCAATGTTATTGTCGATGATATTGACTGTGTAATAGCCTTTTATGTAGCTTTGAAGTTATTTTAACAGTTTCACTTTTCATATCTTTAACATGTTAATCATTTGTTGTGTCTTATATTAACCTTAGTGTTTTAAATTGCATTTACTAACATTTACCTTATGCTTTTATACCTAACTTATAGCATTTGTCTTTTTGCTGTGCTTAAGATGTGTTGATGTTTAGTTTAGATATAGCTTTTTATCCCCCGCCGTTTTCGGCGAAGGGGATATAGTAATGCTGTCCGTCCATCATTCCGGTTCCGTCATTCCGTAATTCCGTCCTTCCGTCACTAAACTTGTCCTGAGTATATCTCCTAAAGTATAATAGCTATCAACCTGAAACTTTATGGGTGGATAGATCTCATAGAGGAGAAGTGCGTTGCACAAGAACTACAACTCTTGCATGCATAATTTTGGAGTAATTGCCCTTTGTTATTTTTAAGACTTAGATTTTGTCCAGAGCATATCTCCTAAAGTATAATAGCTATCAACTTGAAACTTTATTGGTGGATAGATCTCATGGTGGAGAAGTGCAGTGCTCAAGAACTACAACTCTGGCTTGCATAATTTTGGAGTTATTGCCCTTTGTTATTTTTAAGACTTAGATTTTGTCCGGAGCATATCTCCTAAAGTATTAAAGCTATCAACTTGAAACTTCATGGGAGGATAGATCTCATGGTTGAAAAGTGCAGTGCACAAGAACTACAACTCTGGCTTGCATTATTTTGGAGTTATTGCCCTTTGTTATTTTTAAGACGTAGATTTTGTTGAGAGCATATCTCCTAAAGTATTAAAGCTATCATCTTGAAACTTTATGGGAGGATAGATCTCATGGAAGAGAAGTGCAGTGCACAAGAACTATAACTCTGGCTTGTATAATTTTGGAGTTATTGCCCTTTGTTATTTTTAAGACTTAGATTTTGTCCGGAGCATATCTCCTAAAGTATTAAAGCTATCAACTTGAAACTTTATGGGTGGATAGATCTCATGGAAGAGGAGTGCAGTGCACAAGAACTATAACTCTGGCTTGTATAATTTTGGAGTTATTGCCCTTTGTTAATTTTAAGACTTAGATTTTGTCCGGAGCATATCTCCTAAAGTATTAAATATATCAACTTGAAACTTTATGGGTGGAATGATCTCATGGAAGAGGAGTGCAGTGCACAAGAACTATAACTCTGGCTTGCAAGATTTTGGAGTTATAGCTCTTTGTTATTAGCTTGGCTGTTTTCGGATAAAACCCGAGGTATTGCTATAGCCTCCGTTTCGTCGTCGTTGTTGTTGTCGTCATTGTGGTTGTCGTGCGAAAACTTTGACATTTTGTTATATCTCTGGTTCTAATGAAGGCATTCACTTGAAACTTGGCACACATGTTCACCATCAAAAGAGCAACCTATACTATCAAGGGGGATAACATTTTGTGCAAATTATGCCCCTTTTTCGACTTAGATTTTTTCCCACCATCCAGCACTCGACAGCTTAGCGTAGGCACCTGTAGGCAGTGCTCTTGTTTTAAAGACTTAGATTTTGTAGGGGCTTAATTTCTTAAAGTAGAACCCTTAATCTATTAGGCTTCAGTTTACTATCAAGCTTTCTCGGCGGGGGATGGCCATGTCCGACATGGCTCTTGTTAGTATTGCCTTTTTTGCAGAAAACCTAAGGTTTTGCTGTAGTTTTGCTACGTGGTCATTGTTTTACGTAAACTTTGACATTTTGTAATATATGTTATATTACTTCAGTCAAGAGATTTGGAATAAATGTTCACTATCAAGGAGGATACCTCTAAATGCATTTTTGTATGAATTATACCTCCTTTTTTGACTTAGAAATTTTCATTCAGCTTCATAGATCACTATGTTCCTTCAACAGACTTTCTTTTGTAAATCTTCATTTAGCTGTCAATCAGTTGTATGTGTCATAGCAAAAATATGATGAGTAGGCCATAACTTTCTGGGAAATGTGAAATTAGAGATATGGTATACTCAAATTATCCATCTTACTTACCATTCTGTACAGTGACTAGTGATTACTGATTGGGCTGTTCTTTTATCTTCTCCTTTATAAATGTTTTCATTGAACTTGAAAGGAAACTTTACTGAAATTTAAGTAAGATTTGATGGCAGAAAAATGAACACTTATTTTGTACCTGGAAAATTATGGTGATTTCTTGATTTATCAGAGAATCAGTCAGGAAATGTCATGGCATGAACATAATGAGAAGGTCATAACTCTCTCAAAAAATGTGAAAATCAGAGGAATGATATACTGAAACTGTCTGTGTTAATTACCATTTTTACCATAAAAAGGAGCTGCTGTCATAGCACAGTTGGTAGCGTGTCGGACTGTCAATCTAGAGGTCCCGGGTCCGATCCCTGACAGCGGCACTCATTCTGTCCGACTATAAGTCTCTCACCAATGGGTTGATAATTGTAGACCTATGTGAGATAGCAGCTGGAGGCTAGGAAAGGATTTGATGGTTGTACTGGTGAGAGAAATACCAGGAATCCATTGTTTGGCGCTCCAGCTGCCGTGATATAACTGAAAAAATGTTGAAAGCAACGTTAAAGCCCATTCATTCAATCAATTGTCCCTTATAAATGTCCTCAGTAAACTTGAAAAGAAACTACTTAACTTTTGTCAATATTTTATTGCTGCAAAATGACCAGTTATTTGGAAACTGGAAAATGAGGATGATACTTATAGCTATTAGTCAACCAGTTAGTTTATCATTGGTATGCAACCAAATTATCATGTCTACAGCTTTGTTCAAAGCAATAAGTCTCTAGGAAATTGTGAAAATCAGAGATATGATATGGAACTGCCTATGCTAATAACCATATTGTACAGTGACTTGTGATTACTGATTGGGTCATTCTCTTAAACAGTTATATGACTATCCCCACCAAAATCAGAGGGCTTACCATGACAAATTGATGCATGTAATTTCAAGTGATTACAGGACTATAAAATAGCCATTATCAATCAGTAGGCACGGCAATAAAATCTGGACTGACCAGTTTTCTAGTAAAACATCTGTTTCTACAAGTTCTACACGTCTAGTAATAGCCATTCACTTGCACAGCAGTTTATGTTTGATACTGGCCAGCATTTTGTTTTTAGAATTTTCTAACTTTTGTAATATTTGTTGAATAATATTAGATTTTGATGATCAACTTTTATTTCACAGTCTTCACAGGTGGAATTTATTAATTGGGGAGACTTCCAAATACCGAATGGAACAAAGAAATGGAAAGAATTCTGTCATTTATTACCAATAATCATATTTTTCTCATTTTAAGTTCTTATTTGACTTAAGTAGTTTTAACAAAAAGACCTCCTACAACAGCCAACAATGAGGAAATGGTGATAGCAATACCTGGTTGTTGAGTCAGAAAAACTAAAACAAGTTTTTGGTGCTATAATACAATACAATACAATCTTTATTTGCTTAAAGGCCACTGGCCCATGCAAGGTACAACAAGAGGCCCAAGAGGGCCTGTATCTCTCCACTGGCTTGAACATCTATAGATTTTCATTAAATTTAACATTTCTTTGAATGAAAACATCACTTTGAAATCTCTTAAGACCTATCTTTAATTTATTAATAATTAACTGGGTATGGCCCACATTGCACCAAAATCCCAAAGTTTCATTGAAATCGGTCCATCGGTTCATCAGGAGATGTAGTTCAAAGATTTCGGGCTCAAAATAAGCCACACCCTGCCATGCCAAAATTTATGGGCTAATCAAAATTTCACAAACAATTTTTGAAAAGGGTCACAGAAGGAATATTCTGGTAAAGTTTTATTGAAATCAGCCCAGTGGTTCGGGAGGAGATGCCGTTCAAAGATTTCAGGCTCAAAATAAGTGCCACCCTGCCATGCCAATATTAATGGGCGAATCAAAATTTTGTGAGCAACTTTTGGAAAGGGTCTCCAAAGGAACTTTCTGGTAAAATTTCATTAAAATCGGCCCGATGGTTCAGGAGGAGATGTCGTTCAATGATTTCGAGCTAAAAAAAAAAGCTCTGCCCTGAAATACCCATATTAGGGGGTCAATCCAAATTTCCTGAACAACTTTCAAAGAGCGTCAGCCAAGAAACATTCTGGTAAAGTTTTATTAAAATCGGCACAATAGTTTAGGAGGAGATCAAAGATTTCGTGTTCAAAAAAAGTCACACCCTGTCATTGTAATTTAGGCCCCTTTTCCCGTGATATGTCACGGATCTTTCCCATTTTCAATAGAGTTCATCCTTGTGACCTGATGGTTATTCTGACCAAGTTTAATGATGATTGGTTCATATTTGTGGCCTCTAGAGTGTAAACACTTAAATTGTTGACGCCTGACGACGCACGACACACGACGGACGACGGACATTCAATGATCACAAAAGCTCACCACGAGCACGATGTGCTCAGGTGAGCTAAAACCCTATAGACATACAGTATGTATAACTAGACGATGTCTACGAACTCTCTGGATAACCCTCGTAATACCATTTAACTGGATTATCATAAAGAAGGCAGTATAAGGTAGAGTCAATCTGAAAATTGATAAAGTAAGTCAGTCTTTATTGTTGCTTCTGTTTCACTGCCAATTTTAATTTAGAAGAAAGGGTCATATTAGGAACATTCATGACAAATTTGAATAAAACATACCCAATAGGTGGGTTGGTGATTTTAAGCTCACTTGAGTACAACGTGCTCAAGGGGAGCTTTTAGGGTGGTGCTTGGTCCGTCGTGCATCGTGCGTCGTACATTGTCCATCATCAGTCGCCAATGATTTAGAAAAACATCTTCTTCTCCTGAACCACTGGGTCGATTTCAATGAAACTTAGCCAGGATGTTCCTTAGGTGACCCTCTTTAAAAAATGTTCGCGAAATTCTGATTGGCCTGTAAATATGGGCGTGGCAGTTTTTCACTTTGAAATCTTTGAATTACATCTCCTCCTATACCACTGGGATGATTTCAATGAAACTTTACCAGAATGTTTCTTAGGTGACCCTTTTCGAAAATTGTTCCCGAAATTTTGATTATCCAATAAATATGGGCGTGGCAGGGCAGGGCTTATTTTGAACTCGAAACCTTTGAAGGACATCTCCTCCTGAACCACTGGGCTGATTTCAATGAAACTTTACCAGAATGTTTAAAAATTGTTCGCATAATTTTGATTGGCCCCCAAATATGGGCATGGCAGGGCGGGGCGTATGTTGAGCCTGAAATATTTGAACGACATCTCTTAAACCACTAAGCTGATTTCAATGAATCTTTACCAGAATGTTCCTTGGGTGACCCTTTTTGAAAATTGTTCGCGAAATTTTGATTGGCCCATAAATATGGCATGGCAGGGCGGGGCTTGTTTGAGCCCGGAATCTTTGAATGACATCTCCTCCTGAACCGCTGGACCGATTTCAATGAAACTTAACTAGAATATTCCTTGGGTGACCCTTTTCAAATACTTGTTTGTGAAATTTTGATTGGCCCATAAATTTGGGTGTGGCAGGGCGGGGCTTATTTTGAGCCTGAAATCTTAAAAAGACATCTTCTCCTGAACTACTAGGCTGATTTCAATGAAACTTAAGTAGAATGTTCCTTTCATGACCCTCTTCAAAATTAGTTTTCAAAATTTTTATTGGCCCATAAATATGAGTTTGGCAGGTTGGCGCTTATTTTGAGTTGCCTCAGTGAGGACAGGTTGGCAGGGTCTATTTTCACTTAAGACCTGGCCCTCTTGTTTTTTTTTGGTTTTTTTTGAGAATTCTATCCGCCCTGCCACCCCATTTTGGGAGGTCAATCTAAACTGCCTTAATAGTTCAAGTAAAGGGTCATCTGAGGAACATTCATGTCAAGTTAAGTTGAAATTGACCCTAAACTTTTTAGAATTTTTTTTTTAGATTGTGATCCTTGGGATAGGGGGGGGGCTGTTAATGTAAATATCTTGAACAAATTAACAAGCACTACGTCAACATGCAAAGTGTCATTGAAATTAGCCAATTGGTTGATGATTTCTAAAAATTTTAAGCTAAAAAAGCATGCCATGCCATGCCAATATTTGGAGACGCCTCCCTTGGCAAATCAAAATGCTTATATGCTCATTAAATGACTATGAACTCTTTAAAAGAAAGTTATCATTCTATTCCCATGATCCCTGCACACGATTCATGAAGGGATTTCTTAATGGACAATTATCCATTTTTCAATAGGGATTATTCTTTTGACTATATATGTTACAGTGAATATGTAAAATCAGTGATTTTGTAAAATAACTGAAAATTTCAGGGATTTTGTAAAATCACTGATTCCGTCAGCTATTTCATAAAATGACTGAAATTTTCAGTTAATATGTAAAACATTAGAATATTTTTGAGACAATTCGATAATACAGTCCAGTTGACAAGTAAAATATGTATACTTTAGATAATTCATTCAGGTTTTCTCTTTTTTTGTTTGATAATCATTTTTCTTTTCCAAACATTAGATAGATAGATGGAATTTATTCAACAAATGAAAACAATTATACATAGTACAAGAAATGATTATGGTTAACAAATCTAAAATAAGACATTGAGATTATTTGTAGTATTAATGCTATCATTCTTGTTGTTCAAAGTAAAGTTAAAGGTGTGCACCCAGTGTCAGAAAAAAAGTAGAAAACCACAACTTCTTGACTTGTTGTGAAGCTTATATGTATTCTTACTAAGGACTTCATTTCTACGTATTGCGTGCTCATAAGTGTGATGAGATTTTCAGTTTTATACCTTCATGAAATCAATAAATATTATCTTCAACTCTTGATTAAGAAAAAAATTTCATATATCTGATTGTGCGAACCAATCTATCTGATAATTGCCATTTTACAATGAAATTTGTTGTTTAAATATTGTTTTAGTACTTTGTTTCAATGTCAATAGATAAATTCTGATTTAATATAATATATGTTGTTTTATAAAATTTTATATTTCAAGTTTGAAATAAAAATTTAATAACCCATATGATTCAGATTGCAAAATAATGAATGAAACTGTTTCACATACTTACTGATTTCTTAAGATATTTTATGAAATAACTTAACCGATTGCAATTATTTTCAAAATTCACTGGAGTATGCAGTTTTCTTAAAATATAAGAATATAGATAATGAATAAAGAAAATATAGGACATCTTTTATTTGAAATAATACTGGGTTACCTTTTTTTATCACAAATATTTCATTACTTAATATATTATCTGGAAATTTCAGTCATTTAAATTTATAAAACAACTGGCGGAATCAGTGATTTTACAAAATCCCTGAAATTTTCAGTTATTTTACAAAATCACTGGTTTTACATATTCACTGTAACATATATACTTTCTGACCAAATTTTTTGAAGATTGTACCAAAAATGTGGATCCTAGAGTGTAAACAAGAAAATTGTCATTATGACCCCTTCCTCTGTGATATCAAATAGAACCATATCCCAAAAGTGTTTAGTCTTGTTATCCGACAATTTTTTTTTACAAAGTTTCACAAAAAAGGGCCACATTCTTGGCCCTTAGAGTGTAAACAATAAAATCTTCATAGCGGCCCCTTTTCCTGTGAAATAGCAGTGATCTATCCAATTTTATATGCTTCATCCTTGTGACCTAATTAATTATCTGACCAAGTTTCATATAGATTCGACCAAACTTCAGGCCTCTAGAGAGTAAACAAGCAAATTGTCATTAAGGCCCCTTTTCTTGTGTTTAGTCATGTATCCTTCCTATTTTCAATAAGGTTCATCCTTTTGTCCTGACGAACATTCTGAAAAAAAGTTTCACAAAGATGGGGCCATATTCATGGCCTCTAGAGTGTGTACAAAAAATTGTCATTAAGGGCCCTTTTTCCTGTGATATGGTTATGAACCCTTCCCATTTTCAAAAGGGTTTATCCTTTTGACCTAACCAACATTCTGACCTATTTTCATGAAGATCCATACTAATGGCCTGTGGAGTGCAAAAAATATCATTGAGGCCCTTTTTTCCTTGATATGGTATGAATTCTTTGAATTTTCCATATGTTTCATCCTTGTGACCTGACCAACATTCTGACCAAGTTTCATGAAGTTTGGGCCATATTTGAGGTCTCAAGAGTGTAAACAAGAACATTTTCATCAAGGCCCCTTTTCTCAAGATATGGTATTGATACTTTGAATTTTCGAAAACGGTTCATCCTTGTGACATGACCAACATTCTGACCAAGTTTCAAGAAGTTTAGACATATTTGTGTCCCTTAGAGTGTAAAAAAGAAAGTGTCATTAGGGCCCCTTTTCCCATGATATGGCATGGATCCTTCCCATTTTAAATAGTTTTCATCCTTGTGACCTGACCAACATTCTGATCAAGTTTCATGAAAATTGGATCATATTTTTGGCCCTTTGGTTGTAAACATTTAAATTGTTGACAACGGACGACACACACGCTGGATAGATCTCAAAAAGCTAACATTGAGCACGATATTAAAGTTTTAATGTTGAAATTGCGTGACCTTAAAAACATGAACTTAACTGATCACCTTCACTCTGGTATATACTGAAAGGCAATAAACATGTGAAATAACAACCATTGAAAGGCAATGGCCAATTTTAAAGTTTTATTTTAATACTTATTAAACCTTGAAAATAAACTTAACCTTAACCAATGGTCTTGAAAGAGGTATCTTCATGAAGATCCTGTCACAAGTAATGTATATGTGAAATACGAAAATTTCATCACTTACCATTCAAAAGTTATGGTCAATGTTAAATTTTCTAGTGGACAATCGGACAAACTCACAAACACACAGGGCAAAAGCAATATGCCCCGATCCATATATACAAGTGCATAACAAACATATTTTAACAATTTGTAACAAGTTGTAAATGAAACACAAAGCTCAACATATATTATTTGAAAGTTGAATCTTTAGAAAGGACCTTACCCTGACCTGTCAAAAGCAGAAAATTTAGTGAGTAGAAATGTTTTAAAATTATTTAGCACTTTGTAAAAAATTAACAATGTTGCGATATGTCAACACCGGGCAACCAGTACAAATATTTCTTCTTTTTTTACAGTATTTTTGGTAATGAATATTTAGGAGATAATCAGTTGAATTTTGATTATAAATAGATAAACATATGGAAACTTTACATAATTCCTTTCAGCATTCTAGCAGGTCTTTATTATTACATAACTCACAGATGGTAGTTCAAAGTTCCCAAATAAATTCAGTCAATGAGAACAATGTGACTTTATTAAAAAAATCAAAAACAAATTGTGTAGAAAGTTCACTGGTCTTGTATCCGCACTAAAACTCTGATTTTGAGAAAGTCACTGATATTAGGGGCTTATCAGACTCAACAGAGGATTTATTACTCAAGTCCAGTTACTACCATGGTAATAAATTAGGTAAAATGGCTAGTGCTGTCAAGTTGATTTGTCTTGCGTGGCTGCAGATCAAATCTGAAAATTTCCTCGGGATAGTCATAGAACTGTAAAGGACATTCAAGGTTTGGTTATATTGAAAATTGCAAGTTGATTGATAACTGGAAAATGAGGAATATTCTTTTATCCATCAGTAACATCAGTCAGTTCATGATCGGTTGACACCCAAAGTGACATATTTACAGCTTGAATAAAGATATAGACATGATATTTTGGTTGCCCAACGATGATAATATCATGGCATCAGTATAATGTGTGTGGCCATAACTCTTTAGAATGAGGAATGATATACTGGAACTGTCTATGTTAATTACCATTCTGTTTTGGTGATCACTGATGGGGTCATTCTCTTATTTTGTCCTTCTAATTGTCCTCCTTGAACTTGCAAGGATATTTCTTAGAAAAGATAATCCAGATTTAATTGCAGCAGAAATGATCAGTTTTTTGGTAACTGTTAAATAAGAATCAGATTCCTTTTGTCATAAGTCTATCAGTCAGTATAACTTATATTATGGCATGAATAAAATGAGTATGTTCGTACCTCTTTTGGAAAATATGAAAAATAGAGGAATGATGTAAAAAAACCAAAAAACATGTCTATGCTAATTACCATTCTTAAAACTGACTTGTGATCAATGATAGGGTCATTCTTTGATCTTGTCTTTTATGAATGTACTCAGTCAACTTGAAAATTAAGATACTCCACTAAGACTTATGTCAAGATTTTATTTCTGCAAAAATGACCTATTACCTGTATTTGGCAATCTGAAGATGAGGATTATTCCTTTATATATCAGTCAATTAGTCAGTAACATATACCATGGTACCAATTTACCCTCAGTTTGGCCAAATCAAGAGTAAAATGTGAAAATAAGAGGAATGATATACATGTACTAGATCTGTCTATGCTAATTAGCATTCTATATTGTGACTTGGTGATCACTGATGGGGTCATTCTCTTACCTTGTCCTTTATTATGTACTCAGTCAACTTCACAAGAAATGCCATTGAAATTTAAGTTTTGGTTTGATTGTAGCACTGATAGGCTCATTCTGTTATATTGTCTTTTAAAAATTTACTCACTGAACTTGCAAGGGTACTACACCAAAATAGAGGTCAAGATTAGTTTACAGAATAATTGTCAAGTTATTTGGAAAATGAGAATGAATCTTTTAATTATCAGGACATCAGTCAGGAAATATCATGGCATAAAAATATGAATAAGGCCATGACTCTTCAAAATAGGGCCATTCTCTTATCTAGGATTTTATAATGTCCTAAGTCCATATAAAGAAATTCAACTGAAATTGAAATCAAGATTTGATTATAGCAGAGGTGACCAGTCATTTGGTAACTGGAAAATTAAGATGATTTCTTTTGTTTAGTTGTAGGTCAATCTGTTGGTATATATCGCAGTATAAATATAATAAGTATGGCCATAACTCCAGAAGAAACTGTATAATCAGTGGAATGTTAATATTTTGTATTATGACTTGTGATCAAATCTATCATTTTATATTTTCAGGATAAATATGGGTCATAGAATTATATAAAAGTAGATCTACAAGTCAAACAACACAGAGTCACAACTGTCAACTGACACTTAAAAAAGGATTGGAAGGGAATTATGTGAGAATAGCAGCTCCAATATAGATTTTTTAGGACTAATGTTCATAAAGGACAGGAACATTAGAGTGCTGATTGGATAAAACAGCTATTAGGCCCTTTGCAATGACGCAAATCAGCTGTGCAATTTCTGCCTTGCTGATTTGTGTCCAATTTTTCTATATGAGTTGTTCCATCTCTGCTTCTTTTTCATGTACACTTGGTCTTCAAAGCAGGGAACCCTTTTTAACATGTTAGTCCTGAGCACAGATCACATTTCAATGCCCAAATGGCTTAGCGCAAGACAGTTGTAGCTGCCTATATATTTATAGGCAGTTACAACTGTCTCAGGCTGAGCCATTGATTTTATCTCTTTAGAATAACACTGCATCTTAGACTTGTCTTAGTAACGAAAACGTTCAAGATTGTTATTTTCTGTGAACTAGAAGCTTTCTTTTTTACCCATTCCTTTCCTGTGTTCAGGATGACAAAACGGTGCAAACTGTTTGTCAATTATACCCCACTTTGCACACAAGTACACATGCAAAGCAGAGTATAATTGGCTAACAGATTGCACCATTTTGTCATCCTAAATGCAGGGCTGTTTTGTGAAATTTTAGACTGATCCACATTGAAAGAGGTTGCAGAATACATTGAAAAATAGATTGAGATGGAAATTAAGCTATTCTATATGCAAAGAAAACATTTTGGGAGAAGGAGAAATTACTTCTTTTTCTAGAATATTTTATCATGTATATACTCACTTGGATGTAAGATTTTAGGATAATAAAAGAAAATGCTAAATCATCAAGGGTTCTTTGAAAAAGCCTTTAAACAATTTTAATGGGTATTTTGATGAAATGAAGGTTATCATTTTTCCCATAGTTTTCAAAATCATTTCGTCAGAGATTTGAACATTACAAGTAATTCAAGGAAAATCATTGATCATATAATGATTACCATATAAGTTCAGTTATTGTGTGTATTTATTGTATCATAGTGGGGAATTTTACTTGGATCATTTTAAGTAAAAGCGTTTTCTTTCAAATATCTGTTTATTGAATAATTTCTCCATTATTCTAACTCACTAGGAACCATATTACAATAAAGTGAAGACTGATAGTGTCAATCAAAAAATTAAATGACCAATTATGGCCCATCAATATGGACCTCCAATATTCTGCAATATTTATGCCATTCAATTTTGTTGATAATCAGCTTGAATTTCATAACTACAGCTTATTCAAGTTACTTTGAGGTAAGAAGCTGTAAGGGTCTGCAAATGAAAAGTTACTCGCTTCATATGAATAAATTTGAAAGTTGTGGTGTCTGTAGTCTAGAAGTAGAGTGTCAGCCTTTTGACCAAGTGGTCCCAAAATCTATTTACGGGAGTGGCTTTCAAACTAAGTTCTTTCATTGGCTCACGCAGCTCGAGTACTGGTTCATTCTCCAGGAAGCAGAATTGAGAGAGATTTATCCAAGTCAAAGAACTTGTTTCCCAATCGATATAAATAAATAGGTCTAGACCATTCTGAAAGTTGGTTCAGTTTTCATTTTCATACCTTAATAAAGACAAAGAGTATTATCAATTTTATTGACAAAAATATTGCATCAATATGCTTATCAATCTTTAGTATTCCTTACTCATAATCAATACTTTTATCTATCCAATTGATAACTTTATCAACAGTGGGTTGCACAATATTGAATTTTTATGCCCCTCATCAATAGATTGGGGATATATTGTTTTACCATTGTATTTCTGTCTACTCATCTGTCTGTTGGTCTGTCTGACTGCAAAACTTTACCAAAAAGCTTAACATTGCCAAATACTGCAAGGTTATTCAAGATACAATGCTTATATTTTGGATGACGATAGATCTTGATGATATCCATTCACAAATACCAAGGTTAAGATCATGAGACAAGGTCAGGGTCATCTGTCAAGGTCAAAGTTAAAAAAATGCTATTTTGGGGGCATTAATGTTTCACAAACACATTTTGCTTAATATGTAAAATGAATATTATTGTCAAAAAATTATTGATTATGATAGATTTTCTCCAATACAATTACCTTTAAAAAACAGGCATGTTTAGCAAACGATTATTCCGTACTTGGTCATGAGATTGCCTTTCAGATGCATCTACTGATGGTTGTATATGGGCATTATGTTCTCTGTCTGTACAAATGTCAATTTCTCATTTACACGACTCCTTCAATTAAGGATAGATTTGCATGAAACTTCAACAGAATATTCATGACCATGGACCTTTCGTCCCCATTTTGTGATATGTTGCATCATGGAGAAAGGTAACTTCAAAATTTCTATGGCATTGTGTATTGTGAAAAGGGAACTTGTTTGCCCTTTCATTTATCAGAAGGGACATTCTAGCATAGCCCTTTGGGTAATTCTATGTTTGTTTCTGTCTATCGTTCATAAGTCAATTGATGGATCAGCGAAAAACTTTTGTAAGTGCTTTTTATTAGCTCCACTAGCTAAAAGCCACTGGGGCTATTGTCATGGCATTGTGTCTGTTGTGCGTCCGTCCGTCTGTCCGTGTGTGCATCAAGCCGAAAACTTTTTCTTTAAAAATCTTCTCCTCAGAAACCACTGAATGAATTTCAACCAAACTTCACAGGAATGATCCTTGGGTGATCCTCTTTCAAAGTCGTTCAAGGAATTTTGATCCAATTAAAAACATGGATTTAATGGGCGTGGCTAATTTCCAAATATGGTAAAAAGTGAGTTTTTTCAGATTCTAATTGATGGATACCAATCAAATTTTACATGAATGATCTTTGGGTGACCCTTTATTAGTCTACCAAAAATAATTGTGATCGGATGAAAAATATGGATTTTATGGGCGGAGGTCATTTCTCTATATGTTATATAGTGGAAACTTTGAAAATCATTTTCTCAGAATATAATAGATGGATATCAACCAAATTTCACTGGAATGATCCTTGAGTGAACCTATATCAGTCTACCAAAATTATTGTGATCGGATGAAAAATATGTATTTTATGGGTGAAGGTCATTTCTCTATATGATATATAGTGGAAACTTTAAAAGTCATTTTCTCAGTAACTAACTGATAGATATCAACCAAATTTTACATGAATGAACCTTTATCATGCAGCGAAAAATTAATGTCATTGGATGAAAATAGGTCTCCTATTGTCAGAGGTTATTTCTCTATATGTTATATAGTGGAAACTAGTAGAACCCAAAATATCCTCAAATCTAGGCAAACCTTAGATTTGCTATTTCAAGAATTTCAAGCCTGTGGAGCCATTCATGACTTTCTAGTTAAATATGCACATACAATAGTTTTGCACTGAACCTTCTTATAAGTGATATTGAATTTTCAAATTATTTGTATGTATTTTATCTACTGAAAGTATGTTAAATGTGGCAGATTGGTACGGTTAATTTGGTATAAATAAGCTTGATGTCAGACTATCTGTGAATGATATATATAATTTATGAATCATAAAGTTAAACATTTATTTGTAGCCTATCACAGAGAATAACATTTAGGTTCTAAATCATTAAGCTGGCCAAGCAAATTGTGCTGTGACTGTAAAACAAATTCCCACACATATAAACAATTTATAAAACAGAGTAAATGTTTTCTACCCCATAAGACAAAAAAAATAAGATTCCATCAATGTTTTATTGTCGTTGGCAACTTCTTTCAATTCAGACCTGTCTAAATTTTCTAAAAAGGGAAGCATAAACAATGCACCTTCTTCTATTACAGTATGCTTGTGGCTATTCCAACAGTTTCAACACATTGTTTTCTGAAATCACCCAAATATTTTATTTTTGTGATGGGTTACATTTGTAAAAATCTCTATTTTTTTCTCTATGTTACATTGCTGTAAAAACTAATTCTAAAAGAAATAAAATAAAGTGTATATAGAACATTAGTTGTCCTTATTTTAAGCTCAACCAAAATGCCTCAATTGTAAAGCAGAATAAGGTGATCAATATAAGCCATCATGTTTCTTCTGCTACAAACCGATCCAATTGGTGTGCTAAAAAAATGTCAATACATCTGGAAAAAAGTATTCTCTCTTAGAGAAATCCTGGGCTTTAACATTTGCAACTGAAGGAAGGCTAATTCTAGAACATGATTTTTGTCAAATAAGCTTGTGGTAAGGAAGACATATGGATTACTATGAGAACTCTACCCTGAAAGCTCTAATGGAAGCCCATCCAAGAGTTAATCAAGAGTTGACAGACGATGGAATCCAGATCAAACATCAACTTACTAGGTAAGTCTCGTTTAATCATCTAATTAAACCCTATCCCCCTTTTCAGAGGTTAAAATAGACCACTTTTGATGTAATATTACAAAATCTCGAAGCCTCTTATAAAGGACCATACCCATAAAATCAAGAACACTAAAGATTCAACAGAGGTTTTATGCAACTTTTCCAATTTCAAATGTTAATATATTGAGCAGATAGTGTTTATTTTTGGCCATTTTTTCACTGTCATAACAAATAACGATGGCTCAATGCAAAACAGTTGTACTGCCTATATGTCTAGGCAGTTACAACTGATTTGCAATGAGCCATTGTTATACAGCATGGCCTCTAATAAATACACAATTTAAAACAGAATTCAAAATAGGTCAAGGTCACAGCCTAAGGTCAAACTTGAAATGTAGCTTGTCCGATGCTTGGCTCCTATATTTAATGGAAAGATTTTGAAGCAACATAAATCATGATTATTCTCTATGATGTATCACAAGTAGACATGTCATTTGCAACCAACCTACAGGACAAAGGATTGATGACAAAGATCCGCTTAACCATTTTACCATCTCCATTTAGACGGATCTGGTTTTGAAGTTTTTATCTCACCTGAGCAGGAAGTGTTCATTTGACCTATTGTGATCACCCTTCCTTTGGTGGCTGTCATCAAGCGTCAGTAACCAGGGCCTGAACACCAGGGGGAGGGGGTAGGACTCTGAATAATAATTTGTCTTCAAATTTCCTCTTCTAGACCCGTTTCCCAACAGCCTTTATATTTGGAATGGATCATCAGTTCCCTTTATATTTGTAATAGATTATCAGTTCATAGATCTTAAGGTAAATAGCTAAAATCATGACTGTTTAGCCATCAGATGCAGAGCAACAGGGGGAGGGGGTTAGTACGAAGGCGTAAATTTGAAAATCTTCTAAAATTCTTCTTCTACAGCCTTGAAATTTGGCATGTTCGTAATTTAATAGATCTTGATTCAGCTTAACAAACAGCTTTATTTTTCTTGGGTTACATAGACATGCCTAAGTAGGAGAGATATTTTCCCTGGTTAGCGGTCCAAGGCCAACGGTCCTCTTGTTAATGATCCCATTTAAGTTTTTATATAGTAGCTAAAAGGTGGCGATTGTGTGACCAATAAGTTTGACGTTCACAAAACTGTACCACCATTAATTGGTCACAGTAAATAGATAAAACTAATGAATTGGTGATAAATCAGCAACAATCTTTTGCCAGAAAATCACTGTGAAAATTTGCACATGTTTTTTTTGCTCTTACATACTAAGCTAAAAATAGGGGCCGTGGAGCACCGAATTGTCTCCATGGCATTTCAAATCTTCTGATATTTTTTAACAGAGAATAATAACATGGTTCATGATTCAACATTATTTGAAATTCATGATTGGTTTATTCATAAGAAATTGAATTGAAATCAAATTTTACTTTTTAATGATTTTTAAGTTTTCGTTATATTTACCATAAATGGAAATTAGTTTCATCTACAGAAAGAATTGTAGTCTGAAAAGGGTCAAACAAGGATTATTATGATTTCAGGGTGAATAGGAGTCAGCTTGTCAGTCTGTCCATCTAGCTTTTCATGTCTGCTCAATTTCTCAGCAACTGATGAGCAGATTTTGTTGAAACTTTACAGATGTGTAAAGTATTAAGCAGAGATGTGCAAGTAAAATTTCAGTTACAATCCTTTGACTGTTGACAGAGTTATAGCCCTTTGATTGAAAATGGCTTTCAGTATTGACAAGCATTCATATGGGGGTATAAGTCCACTTTGCGACAGTAAAATTTGGTCAAAATTGATAGGTTCCACTATATATCTATTATGAAAATAACCCTGTCTATAAGATACATATGTTTCATCCAATCAATTTTTTCGAGGGTGATTATGGGGTCATTTCATTCAATTAAATTTGGTTGATATCCATCATTTAGTTTCTGAAAAAGTACTTTCAAAGTTACAACTATAAAGGATAAAAGCAATCACTTTGAAAATCACTTTCTCAGAAACTTTATAAAACACAAGCCTAATTCTCAGTTAATCATTTCAAGGAAATTTAGGCCTGTTTTGTCTTACTTACCATATATACCATGTATATATTTCTAGGTTTCTGTTATAAGTTGATTAAGAAATCTGTGTTGAAATGGTATGATATATTTCGAGTTGGTAGCATTGATATATTTTCCTGCATTATATCACAAAACAAATTGGTTTTCTTGGCAAATTTAGATAGAAACTTGGGGCGAAAGATATTAAATTAAACAAAAAAGAAATTAAATTTCCACAGAATTGTGGCATATTCAGTTCAATCCATTATACTGTAGTCTTATCTAGGCGCTGCAAACAATAAAAGATGTGTTAAAGTAAGTCACATTAATCTTTTTGAGTTTACCTTTCCTATACCCTCATATCCGTAACTTTAAGTCGACAATGTCCCTACTTTTCTGTCATACGTGATGTCATGAACTTTCTTAAAACTGTTCCTAGGATAAACCTTTTCAACAAAGCACCACATATTAGAGCCAATTCTTGGCTGCAGGTGCTGGATAATGCAACTAGAGCTACAAGCGAAGCTAATTTGCAGCACAGACCTTAACCCTTGTCATGCTGAACCCGGAATATTCCTTCCTTAGCAGGAGCTATAGACACACATCAGTCTGCACATACGTGCAGCCTGATCTTTGTCTATACCTCCTGTTTTTCCTTTTTTAAGAACCAGAAAAGCATAAAAAATAATTTTCAAAATGAATACCGTATTACCGGCTCACATATAGTGCATCCAGAGCTCTGAGCACTTTGATTTGTTGCAATTTTGGTAAGATTTTTTATTGAGCATGACAAGGATTAATCTACTGATTTGATAAAACAAAAATTTATATAAATGAATGTTTATTTCAAGGAAATAAGTGTTCTTGAATCTCACAGGCTGAAATATACTACTAAAAATTTGGTAAGTACCGGTATTTCTTTTTGGATGAGTCTATTTCTTGCACTAGGTTGAGAAATTGATAAAAATAGATTTATCGTGATTCTGATAGGTTGTTGAATATGACCCATTGCAAGTGTATGATATGAACAAATTTAAGGCCCGGTCCCACTACACTAATGGATGCATTGGGGATGAAAAACATATGAAAATCATAACATATGTTGAAAAGACGCTTTGCATTAAGAATATGTTGAAAGTATTATGCTTACTTGCTGAAAAACTGCCAAGTCATTGTCAAAAATTGCTTGCCCAAGTGATTTTACTTGTCCTGGGCAAACCTCTGCCTTACCAGTTTGATTAAAGCCATATATATGATATTTTGAGTTACGCACACATATTTCCCGAATTTTTTTGCAAGGTTTTTGTCTTGAACAAGGGTCTTAGTCTTTGGTACTTAGGAGTCCTGGTTTAGAAAAAGCAGAAATTTTAAAGATTTCTAAATTGACAACCAAGCACTACAACCTCCTGTAGCTCTGCACCTGGTGATTAAAGATTTTTTTCTATATTATATCCCCTTGGTCCTATCCCCTCCCCCCTGATTGCCCAAACAGTCATGATTTAGCTATTTTTACAGTGCTACCATCTCATAATCTATGCCGAATATGTAGGCTATTAGAGTCCTGGTTTAGAAGACGAAATTTAAAAGATTTCTAAATTGATAACTGAGTAGTAACCCTCTGCTCTCTGTTGCTCTGCACCTGATGGGCAAACAGTCATGATATTAGCTATTTACATAAAGGTCTTAGAATTGATGATCCATACCAAATTGAAAGGCTGTTAGCCAACCGGTTCAGAAGAAGAAGAAGTATTTTAAAGATTTATCTCTCCACCCCCCCAACCGCCTAACAGTGATAAGTTTAGCTTTTTTCATGAAAAAGCTATCAACTCATAATCTTCGATTTCTAAATTGGTGCCCCAATACCTCCTCCCCCCTCCCCTTCCTCCACCCCCGTTCTCTGCCCTTGGTGGCCCAACAAGTACGATTTAAGCTATTTTTATCAAGGTCTATGAGTTGATGATCCATGCCAAATGTAGGTTGTAGAGCTCCAGGTTCAGAAGGAAAATTCAAAGATTTTCATAATATTCTACTTTGGTTGCCATGTCAACCAGAGTTTAAACAAATGTCAATTTTTTTAGCTATTTTGGAAGAGAACCATATAGGGAACACTGGCCAGGAAATTTAGGAGATGCTGTTACAAGAAATTGTTGGCAGAGGGTCATCACCAAACGAATAGCCCACAAGGGCACTTTGTGCTCAGATGAGCTAAAACACAGTTGGATAAAATGGAAAATAGAAAGAATCAGAAAGCTTAGAATGTGTTTATGTACACTTTAATTGACCTTCAGTGGTAAACAATTATTCAAAATTTTGACATAGTTTTCATACTACAATTTACATTATAATGTAACAACACTAGTTATTGCAAGGGAAAATGTCAAAAACAACACATTTACCAGAAAAAATGGTAACAAAAATACAAAATGAATGATCAACTTTAACAAAATAAATCCATATTTGTCCTTGTTTATTTGAAGAACCTCTTAAATGTAAATTCATTAAAATCTCTAGTTCAAATACATGGACAAAACTTGTCTTAACTCACTCTGTAAATTACATGTATACTGACACTTCAATGTAGATAGGCAACAAAATTGTAAATATAATAAGTCTCAATCATCAGTCTGACCTGTCATGCACAAATATACATGTCCCCTCCCCAAATGTACCCTGCAAAATAAATACATGTATTTGATCGAAAGATAGGTAGTAGCACTAGCTCATTTGTGAAAAGTAATTCTTTATCATGACAGAATCACCAGATAATCTATAAAAGAGCAAAATACTTTACCCTAGCCAGTCTGCACCCTTGATGGCTTAGAGCCATGAAGTTAAATCTAGAATTTTCAGTTATAACTTGTCACAGTAGTTCTGGACAAAAATCATTGAAAAGAAAAACAGAGGTCAGCACTTTGATGGCTCAGTGCAAAAAGGTTGTAACTGCCTATAAATATATAGGCAGTTACAACTGTTTCAACAAACTGAGCCATGGACTTACTTTTGTGAGTGCCTATACATTTATAGGTACCAGTACTTAAAAAGATTTTGATGGACCCCAAACCCCTCCCCCAAAATAACGATGTGTCAAAACAATTGAACAACCTAAAACATCAGGAATTATCTTTGAAAAAAATAATTAAAGAAAAAAGCTCAAGTTTGATTTTCTCCACAATTTTTGTTCAATAATACAGCCATGATTTGCTATCTTAATCATTTGCATTCAATGCTTTCATATTTTTCTTTGCCATGATATACTACAATAACAATATGCATTCAGTTTGATTAGTATAATTTTTCTATTCCACGATAAATTGCCATAACAATTTGCATTCAGCTTAATAATTGTATTTAATTGTTCTATTCCACGATATTCATCTTGAAAAGTTCATTTTTTCTATTTCATCTTAAACAGATTGACAAGTTCATTAATTCAATTTCTATGATATTTTCTCTAATCAATTTGTAACCATTTTAACCAACACTCTCCTTGAGGAGCAGTTTGATCTCTGGGTCTGCAAAATTTGTTGGAACCTGTCTATCCCAATATTTAGGAACAATACGATATTTCAGAATTGTCCCATTTCTCAAAGAGTTGACTGTATAAAATTCCTATTTACCACAAACCATCCACCAGAAAATCTACTAAATGGTTCATAAACAGGACACAAAAACCTGAAAACAGCGACTGGTCTCCCGGGAAAGGCTGTAAGACGGGAACATAATTCATTGAAATGTCCCGGGAACCATCAGCGAGTGGTAAATCCCGCTAATTACTATCTACAAAACAGCTCCCATAGCGATAAGCTGTTAGGTTAATTACCAAGGGAACAATCTTTGGGAGGACAATATGAAACCAATAGACGATTCTATCAATATAAGGTAAGAGAGGAGAATAGGGAAGACTCTTATGTCGGTCTTTTATAGGACAGAGAGAAACTTTAAAATGGTAGTTGAAGGTCTACTCAATCTACATCAATCCATTCCACAGCTAACAAGGGAGTCAATTCGAATGCAGGAGGTAATTAGTCTAACAATTACTTCCCTTGCACATGAGTTTACAAAGGAGATAATGCACATGAATTTATAAAGGAGACAGTATTAAATGGAACAAAGTTGAATATATTTTTTCCCTCCATTTTCCACTTTCTTTTCTTCCCCAAACGACATATTTTTTTAAATTTAATCAACTAAATTTGTTTTGCTTGAATTTGGACCCATCTAAAATTTTGCCATCTTAAGTAGCAGGTTCAAGAACCAGAGAATAGTCTTGATGTAGTGTGAAAATGTCCAGCCTGCTTAATGTTTGCTCTTCATGTACATTTGAAACTGTAGGAAATCTCACACACTGATTTAACCCTTGTCATGCTGAATAAATCTTGGTTAAAAATTTGCATCAAAATCAAAGGGCAGAAAGCACTGAAAGTACCAACTGTATGTCAATTTTTATTTGAAAAACTATATCTACTGATAATTCTGGTTTGAAAGTGAGAAACAGGTGGTGTAGACTAAAATCAGACTGCACATATGTGCAGGCTGATGTTGGTCTACAGCTCCTGCCAAAGCAGGAATATTCCGGGTTCATCATGACAATGGTTAAAATTCTTATCCTTCAGCAACCACAGCAAAATCTCCTTTTTTGAGTACAGGAGCAAGAATCGATACTGTATGGGACCCTGACAATTTATCAGCCAGCCAGGCCAATAGAGGTGCTATTTGTGACACTGAGAGATGCCAATTTTCACAAGAGACCCACAATTACCCTAATATGGCCTCCAATTTTTCTTCACTAAACTAACTTCCCTGCTCTTTTTTTTTTTGTCATATCTTTTCTTTTCTAGTCCTCTCAGTATTTGAAAATGGAGAAACTGTCTTAACCAACCAATCAAATCAAGATCAGGAAGCTTTAATTCTGTTTACTTTTGAGTTACAGATCCCAGCCTGTCACACCCATATTAATGGGCAAATCAAAAACTCCAAAATAACACACCAAAGGAAGAATCATGCAAAGTATCATTGAAATTCAGGCCAAATTATTTGGTAAGAGAAGATTAAAGTGAAAATTGGCCATGTTCAAAATTATGGGCCCATCAAAGCTTCATGAATTACTTATAGGGAGGGACACTCAATGTACATCTATACGAAATTTTGTTGAAATTGCTTGAGTGATTTTGGAGGAGAATATTTTTTAATGATTTTAAAGTGAAAATTTGCCAAATCCTGTAGTTCCCATATTCAAGGGTCAACAAAGGCAAAATCATGCTAAGATTCATTGAAATTTGCCCATTTGTTTAAGAGAAGAAGATTTTTAAAGATTTTAAAGTGAAAGTTTGAAATGCCACCCAAGGAACATTCATGCCAAATTGACCAGTTTGTTTTGGAGGAGAAGATTTTAAAGTGAATATTTGCTAAACCCCACATTTATTGGCCAATCAAAATTTCCAAAATAACTTAGAAGGAGGGTCACCAAAGGAACATTCCTGTCCATTTTTGTTGAAATTGCCTGTTAATTTTGGTGGATAAGATTTCTAAAGATTTTGAGGTAAAACCAACAATTTCAGACAAAGAAGTTGACAAAGCTTCCAAGACATTTGGGCCAAAAATATGAATGCACAGTGCACACAAGATCTTTTCAAAACTTGATCCTAAGATCCAGTTGAATAAAAGACCACTTGTTAAGATTGAATCCCTTTACATAAATTCTAGATCTAGCACTGCTTAACTATATCTTGATTGATTGATTGATTGATTGAATGGAGTTTAACACCGCTTTCAACATTATTTCAGTTATATCGCGGCGGCTGGAGCACCTAACAATGGATTCCTGGTATGTCTCTCACCAGTACAACCATCACATTCTTTCCTAGCCTCCAGCTGCTATCTCACATAGGTCTATGATTATCAACCCATTGGTGAGAGACAAATAGTCGGAAAGAATGATAAATGTATCTTGAACTGAGACCCTGGTCTTGAATATGACACACTGTACAAACTGTGCAATGACAGAGGCTCTTTTTACATAAATTCAAGAACAAGCATTGTTTTAAGTACATAATCATTAGTAGGCCATCAACATTTTATATCTACAGCTTTATTCAAGCTGTAGATATAACAGTTTGATGACCCTACCAAGTAATATATGAATGGCTCAGTGTGAAACTGTTGTAACTCCCTATATGTTTATAGGGAGTTACAACTGTTTCACGCTCGACCATCAATATATGTTGGCAAGCATTAAATATTTCAAAGAACATGAGTGGAAAAACTAGAACTCAAGCTACTTGAGAAAATTAGATAACTTTCAGTTTCTTCAAGGTAAATGCATAAAGAATGAGAATGCATAAACAAGGCCTGGCTGTCTAATGAAGCTGCAAAGAAGTTATAAATATTAGATGAAGTAAACACAATCCATCATTGAGGCTTACAATGGTGCTAATTCCATCAGAAATCTTGTCAAGGTTTTGTTGGACCACTGCTAATTTTCCTCCCAAGACTGCAGCATGTTGTTAATGACAGATGAATGACACAGGGTTCTTAAACCTTTGTTAAAACTATGGCTTTGGTCAGACATAAAAAATGTATTTTGCTTTTCACAAGCTATAGTTACGAGGTTTCAGATGATTGATTAAATGGGGTTATACGCCTCTTGAAATATTATTTCAGTTATATCGCAGCAGCTGGAGCACCTTACAATGGATTTCTGGTATTTCTCACACCAGTACTACCAATACATCCTTTCCTAGCCTCCAGCTGGTATCCCACATAGGTCTACGATTATAGACCCATTGGTGGGAGACAAATATTCGGAAAGAATGAGAGCCGCCATTGGGGAGGTTTCAGAAGAAAATGAGCAATATGTACTGGTATGTGAAACCAAGACATTAATCAGCAAGGATTAACAAATAATGCATTAAAAATTCAAATTCATCATAATGCTTGAACCAGTACATGATTATTGGTCGATGCAAAAACTACTGTAAGAGCCAATATAAATACAATACACTTACAATATTTTTTGCACTGAGCCATCAAATCATATCTAGTCCAAGTAGTACAAGCGCAAACAATAGTTTTGCAGTCAGTCATAATGTAAATCAATATAGCACTTACACATACCGTATTTCCACTTATAAAAGCGCCCTCCCAAATAGTAGCACCCCTACATTTTTTACTAAGAAAACCCACTTCAAATGCCTTAATTTTAAGAACTTGTTGAGACTTCTTCTCTAATTTAATGTGAATTTCCTCTAAACAATCATTTAAATGATTGTTTAGATGAAATTTACCTCAAATTAAAGGGAAAAGCGCCTAAAAGACACAAGATTAATATCTTTTTAATCAGAAAATGCACACTAAATAAAAGCTCCCTGACCATGTTTTGTATAACTCCCTGGGCGTTTATTAGGAGAAATACGGTACAAAATTTATGCATCCTAGAGACAATATATCAATGACTATTTTTGGCACAATCATTTGATATGGATGCTTTAATGTACAAAACAAGTGAAATGCAAATGTAATATCTAGTTTCCATTTGTCAATATTAATGTAACTACCAGGCATTTTAAGGTAAAGAATCTGTAACTGTTCTGCAAAATTTTGGAAATCATTATCTTTCACAATGCTAACAGAGGTTTCTAATGAAAGCATTATGAAATCTCAACATTAGGAAACCTTGGTTAACAATGTTAAAGTTCATGACTTCCAAAATATTGCAGAACTATTACAGGTCCACTACCTTAATATAACTTTTCTTGCTCCTTGAGGTAAACTTCCCAATTTTTTTCTCTTTCCAATTCTATATTGCCATTCAGCAACCAAAATCTTGAAACTTAAGTTCAGCTTAATTTAAGCTATAGTTACGCAGTTTTGATAGGCAAATGGCAATATGCATCGAATCCTTTCCCTTAGACGCAGAATGACAATCATAAAACCACTGAATTGTGAGCTAAACATATTGATCTATAGCCTCCAATTGACGCCCCTTTTCAATCAAAATATAGATTGATCAATTCATATATTTTAACCCTTGTCATGCTGATCCTGGAATATTCCTGCTTTGGCAGGAGGTATGGACAAACATCAGCATGCACATATGTACAGTCTAGTCTTAGTTCAGACAACCTGATTTTCCTTTTTAAACCAGAAAAGTTTCAGAAATTATATTTTCAAAATCAAATGCTGACTCACAATCAGGAATTATAGAGCTTTCAGCGCTTTTTATTATATATAATTTTGTCAAGATTTTTTATTCAGCATGACAAAGGCTAAGAGCATAATACTAGGCATAAAAATTACTAGCATCCTGTTTGATATAATTGTGGATGAGTGGCTTACACATCAGAACCACAGCTCTTACAAGTTGTTGGAAAATTCAAAAAATCAAATGCTTTATTCTTTTTTTGTTATATGTACGAGGGTTGTTCAGAAATTAACCGCATTTTGCCTCACAAAATTTTATTTTTAAAGCAATCAAATTAAATTTGGTATCATTCGCTGTCGGAATTCAATCTACATATGGTTACGTAGAATTGACATAGCTATCAAACATAGCGCGCGCGCATCTGCCATATAAAATACCATGAAAACGAGTACCCGGCGCAGCAAATAAAATAATACACATATTTGGTCTTCGTTTGTAAATATTCCTTCTTTTCTAAGTGTTGAAACATTTGAAAATAAAGTGAGTTGTTGGAAATAAGTAATACAAATGCCTTGTCTTAATTTGGAGTAATTTAACCGTATAGTTTCCCGATAATATTAGTTTAATATGTGGCGGGGTAAGTGTTTCGGAACGTTCTAGACGACGTCTACTAGATGCTCGGAATTTTGATCTTTAATAATTCTATTCATTATCTACCAAACTAACGAAAGGCATAAATCAAAAACTTGTCTCGCTGAAAGGGAATGGTTCATTCTTCCAAATGCTTAATTTTATCGGTGAAGACGCTTCCATGACCCGTGAGATAAGAGGAAGAACGGACAGAGAGAAACTTGTCAAAGTAACTGTAGGGACGTTAATTGCCTAGTCTCTTGAAGATATAGGCGATTAACTAAGAGGTACCTTTCTGAGAACCTTGACGTCGTACCATTCGATTTTACCTTTATATAAACCATAAAAGCACAGCTTAATTACAGGAACACTGAATTCATACTTCTTCCATGAATAAAGAGTCGTGACAAGCTATATTTCACAACATCAAATGTCTCAATTCTCGACAATGTCGCTAACGTCATCTACAGTGTGCCGCCACCTAATACCCATGTACTTTTGTTTGCCTGTGAAATGAATATATATCGTTCAACTGCTTCAGGCTTTGGCAAGTTTGATCATATAAAGTGTCCCGTTAACATGAGTATACTTTTTTCACATAGCGATAAATCAGTGATGATTAATAGACCTAATCCGGATAATAATTGAACATCCCTCGTATCTATAAATCCATTAGTACCTGTACGATGTGCGAACATCACAGCTAACCAAAATTCCTGTCCAGTCGTCAGATTTCATGTCCAATGATTATATACTTGAAAAGATATTGCAGAGAAGGAAGAAATTGCCTGTTACAAACAATCCCTTCTTTTTTCTATTATATTTTTCTACCAGAAAGATGATTTATTTAGGAGATGAAGAGAATAGTTAATAATTTCATGGAGGAATGAAACTAAAAACCTAATCACACTGTATGAATAAGTGATATAGATTAATACATGAGTGTATTTTTAGTTTCATACCTCCATGAAATCAATAAATGCTGTCTTCATAAGTCTAAAAAGAGTCATCATCTTTTAGAGTAACGCCCTGCATCCAGGATGATGAAACATGGCAAACTGTCTGCAAATTTTATCTCACTTTGCAAGCAAGTGCATGTGCAAAGTGGGACATAATTGCTCAGTTGCCATATCATTTATCAACCTGAATGCAGGGCTTGTTGGTCCTTTGATAGTGAACATTATTTTCAAAATTTCAAGCAAATGCCTTTAGCTTTACCAGAGATTTCACAAAATATCAAAAGTTTTCATAAAATGACGAACACACCTAGGCTACAGCAATTATCTCGAGTTTTCTCTCAAAACAGCAAGTTAAAAACAGGAACGAGTCACAATGCCATGTTGGAAGTCACTTTTCATTGCCAGCGATCCATCAACTGGAGGCACTATTAAAATAAACCAGCTTAAAATGCTCTGTCAATGGGATGAACAATTGGAATGACTGTTCTTTAGAAAATGCTATTCAATCCTTTAATAAATGCCATTGAGCAACTTGTTGCCGAGGTTTCGAGATCATGTCATTCCAATGTCTGTTCTCCAAAGGTCCACTTTTCGATCCTAACAATATTTTCCCGATCATTTCATTGCGTCCTAGTTTATCGAAATCCATGACCGTAACCTCTATAGATGCCTCTCGTATTCGGTCCCAAGGAATTTCAAAAATGAAGGATTCATTATACACTGGATTGAGTGTCCTCATTTTTATTGAAGTTTTCTTCTTCTCTGATCGCTCCTTCCCAAAGCATAACCAGATTTTGACATAAGGATCTGAAATGGACATGAAAATGGAATTAATTTATGGAAATATACAAAGAATCATTGTTTGTTTAGAGCTGTGTAAGATTGATTTATATACACAAAGAAAAAAGTATTGCAACATCTATATGTACGTAAATGCAAAAGTACCCACAATAAATGCAGAATATGAACCCCAGCGAATATTCATTGAGCAATCTTGGTCGCCAACTATGTCAATTATTACCTCCTATTTATGTTCTTGCTAAGTTGTTACAGATGTTGGAAAAATAATAAAAATGTTCATATCCTACATCTGATCCAGGGTATTAGGATAAAAGTAGTTGCCGTGATTTTTGTCGCATTTATATGTACATGGTTTTGGCTGCACAGTAAGTGGGTGGATCACTCTTTGATTAGTGACAATAATCAGGTTGGAATCCCATCTAGCACATTCGATGCAGCTTTACTTAATTGTATACAAATAATTGATTAAAACATGTTCTTTTTATGATGGGCATAAAATGCATGAAATAGCAGAATTGGATTAAAAGTCTTGTTTTTCAGTTTGATTACCTATTATTAAGACCTACTGAAAATCTTTTCTTGTAGATAAATTGCATCAGGTTACCAAATTTCACTTTTGTCCAAAACTACTTCGGTAAAAATCGGATGTTGCAATACTTTTTTCTTTGTGTATATTTCATCAAGTGAACAACAAAAGTAAATTTTAACTAGTGGCATTAGTTTCACTAATTAGAATTATTCTGTTAGTTTAATGCAAAAATAAGAGAAAATGTGAAAATCTTAGGATGAATTTCCTAAAGTGTGTCATTTTGCATGTGATAGCCATGGAACATTCATGATAACATCACTTATTGGGGTCTGCTTGGATAACGTCAGATATAAGTATAAATGGCTCTGAAAATAATATCTCTGCCGAGACAATAATCAATTCCCACAACCCAGTTAGATATTTTTTCTTACAATACACTAAGTATGTATAATATTAATCCTATAACCTCTATTTGCCTTGTTTTTGTAGAGGTTTCTAATAGAAAGGCAAGTTTCTAAAAATAACCGCATTATATCATTGTTCTAAAAATAACTATATGATATCATAAACAAGAGGGCCATAGTGGCCCTTAATTGCTCACCTGAATTAACAATCTGAAAATGTTTTTCTAAGATTTGACCCTGTGACCTAGTTTTTGACCCCACTTGACCCAATTTCAAACTTGTCAGAGATTTCATCAAGATAATCATTCTGACCAATTTTCAGGTTGATTGGGCTAAAAAATATGGCCTCTAGAGTGTCCACAAAGTTAATCTAAGATTTGACCCCGTGACCTAGTTTTTGACCCCACTTGACCCAATTTCAAACTTGTCAGAGATTTCATCAAGATAATCATTCTGACCAATTTTCAGGTTGATTGGGCTAAACATATGGCCTCTAGAGTGTCATCAAGGTTTATCTAAGATTTGACCCCGTGGCCTTGTTTTTGACCCCACTTGACCCAATTTCGAACTTGTCTGGATTTCAACAAGATAATCATTCTGACCAATTTTCAGGTTGATTGGGCTAAAAATATGGCCTCAAGAGTGTCCACAAGGTTTTTCTAAGATTTGACCCCATGACCTAGATTTTGACCCCACTTGACCCAATTTCAAACTTGTCTGAGATTTCATCAAGATAATCATTCTGACCAATTTTCAGGTTGATTGGGCTAAAAATATGGCCTCTAGAGTGTCCACAAGGTTTATCTAAGATTTGACCCCGTGACCTAGTTTTTTACCCCACTTGACCCAATTTCAAACTTGTCAGAGATTTCATCAAGATAATCATTCTGACCAATTTTTAGGTTGATTGGGCTAAAAATATGGCCTCTAGAGTGTCCACAAGGTTTTTCTAAGATTTGACCCCATGACCTAGTTTTTGACCCCACTTGACCCAATTTCAAACTTGTCAGAGATTTCATCAAGATAATCATTCTGACCAATTTTCAGGTTGATTGGGCTAAAAATATGGCCTCTAGAGTGTCCACAAGGTAAATGTTGACGACGGACGATGGACATCAAGTAACCCCAAAAGCTCACCTTGAGCACTTCGTGCTCAGGTGAGCTAAAAATATCATACGGGATGTTATCACGCGGATATTTGTATAGTTATAAGATAAAGGGTGAAATCAAAGAAAGTGGGGTATAAGTTTTCGATAATTTCATTTGTTAGGCCAAGAGTTTACCATATGATAATCTTCCATTTTTCTTGATAATCCAGAGAAAAGCATTAAAGAAGAAATAACATTTAAATGAACAAACAATGAAAGACATATTTTCACTAGTGGCAGAGCAACAAATGAAAATATAGCTATTGTTGTTCACAAGATTTATAAGCCTTGCATGAAAAACAAATGATTATCAATTAATGAAATGCACTAATGAGACAAAAAGTGAAAATTCTTGGATAAAATTATCTTAAAGTCATTTATTTCTCAAGTGATTACCTGACAATAGGATGTAATAGGTAAAATAAGCCTTTTAGATGATGTCCATTATAAATTGAACAGAAGTAAACTACCACCTAACATAGTCTACCATATTGGTAATCTCATTGGTTAGGCAGTGAAATTATCAAGTTACAGTTTATAGAGAAGTCTTGATTATCAACAGGAAAGCATTAAGTGGTCCACTGGATCTCATGCTTTCAAGCAAAGTTTCATTCACATTTACGTCATTGTTGAAGAGGAGATGTTATCCCAAAAATTTAAAGTGAAAATAGACCCTGCCACCCATTCATCACTGAGGAAACTCAAAATAAGCCCCGTCCTGCCGAGCCCATATTTATGGATCAATCAAAATTTTGCAAACAATATTTGAAGAGAGTCATCAAAGGAACATTCTGGTATAGTTTCAATAGTTTTATTGAAATCCATCCAGTGGTTCAGGAGGAGATGTTGTGCAAAGATTTTGGGCTCGAAATAAGTCAAGCCCTGCCATGCCCATATTTATGGGTCAATCAGAATTTGGAAACAATTTTTGAAACCCAATGAACATTCTGGTAAAGTTTCATTGAAATTGGCCCATTGGTTCAGGAGGAGATGTCGTTCAAAGATTTCCGGCTCAGAATAAGCCTTGCCCTACCGCAACAATATTTATGGGCCAATCAAAATTTTGCAAACAATTTTTGAATAGGGTCACCCAAGGAACATTCTGGTAAAGTTTCATTGAAATCCTCCCAGTGGTTCAGGAGATGTTATTCAAAGATTTCAGGCACAAAATAAGCCCCACTGTGCAACACCCATATTTATGGGTCAATCAAAAATTTGTGAACAATTTTAGAAGAGGGTCATCAAAGGAACATTTGGTAAAAAAAATCAACCAAATGGTTCAGGAGATGTCGTTCAAAGATTTGAGCTCAAAATAAGTACATTTAAAGATTGTTGACGACGGATGATGCAAAACAGACGACAGACTCAGGGCGATCCTAAAAACTCCCCTTGAGAAAGTTGTGCTCAGGTGAGCTAAAAATGTCAAAGTTTTTACATGTCAAAAACAACTAATAACCAGGCTATAGTAATACCTCTGGTTTTCTCTGAAAATTGCCCAGCTTAGAACTTTCAGTACAATGAACAAACAAGAATATAGTATGAGGGCGTCTAACTTATAGCATCAGGTGCGAAATTCTAGCAAAAATTCACATACAATGGGCTCTCTGGACCACATAGAGCATTAAGTTATGAGTGGTATTATTGATACCAGACAAATGGTGTGCACAAATAGATGCATCATAGATCAGACAAAAACTCAAGTCTGAACGAAAAATGATACGATTGGTGACGTCAATGTCAGAAATTTATCTCCCAGACAATCTTTAATCAAAACATACAACATAAAATTGCATTAGATCTTAAGATTTTTTATGAATTACAGAGCTTGCAAGATAATAATATCCTTCAATTTAGGCCTTGACGTTGAATCTTACCATTCAAATGATAGATAAAAATGACTCACTTCACAAGGTATTGATAAACTGTGCCAATTTATTTGGAAACCATTTTTGAAGGGCAACCTTGACCTACGGGTTATTTGAAATTTTATTGCAAATGACATATCTTCTGATGATGAAGATTGACTGTTTCAAATCATTCTTAAATAATTCAATTCTAGTTAAGTCCAGAGCTACAGATAAGATGCGTTTTTGCGTGAAAACGCATATAAAATCAACAAAAACGCATTTGATGATATTTTAGGGGGTAAAAAAACGCATTTCAAATCACCGATCAGCATTACCAATTGTTCTTAATGCGTATTTTCATAAATATGACGCCTGAACATAATTCAAATTTCTTACAGATGACACTTATCGAGCGTGTCATGTGCAGGTCTCAGTCTTCTATAATTTTGATATTCGAATAACACATAAAAGGCTGGAATTAATATTCCCGAACAAAATATGGGGAAGGACATCAAAACATTGGCGAGTTCAAAGCGAAAAGTTACACAGAAGTACACAACAAATTCAGTCATGGTGAAAAAACGGATCCGTTAATAGTACCATTCCGTTCCGAATGTCCGACACTATTTTCTTTGCGAACAATATGTTTTAACAGTTAAAAATTTCTATCACCTTTGAAAATAGCAATCTGAATAACTTTCTCACGGAAACCAACATTAATCTTCAACATTACATGGGTCTAGATTTCATATATATTAACAATGTCTTCGACTCTCGGAACCGCTAGAGGGCAAATTCTCTTTTACAAATTGTATCAATAAAGAGGAAGAAAATATGATTTGGGGATCAATTTTAGAAAGAATTATTGGTAGCTACTCTTATTCTATCTGAATTTTTCGTATTTTTCCAGTTTGAAAAGCACAAAGACTAAATTGATTTTCCGCTTATTCGTACCCAAGAATGTTCGACCCATCAAATTATATCCGTTTTTATTTTCTAAAAAACCACAAGTGATTGTAACATTGTGGCTTACAAAGACAGTTTCTATTTTTTGACCCTATTAACCTTGGATTCATCAGTCTTAAATCAAAGCACTGAAAGCACTGACAGATTTAGAGGTTTTTGACAACCTTGTTATAATGTTATTTCTATCAATTTCAGAAGTTTTCTCTCTCAAAGAGGGAAGAAATCAAGGATGATATTAATTGCCCAATAAAATGTCCAGTTTGACAGGTTTGGCTTTGGTCTGACAGTATATTTTATAGTCCACAAAGGACTGTCAGGCCTACTGCCTTACAGTTTTTCTGGGTCCTTTGTCATCATCTGCCATTTTGTTTTTCTTAAAATATCAAAGGGTAATGGACCTTATGGCATGCTATTGTTCATCATATGTTGTTCAAAATAATGAATTCATCCCTTCCCTCCAGCGAATCTTTGGCAAGGAAACATGGATGCTCTTTCTGTGAAGGCAACTCTAGACTGGCAACAGCTTAACAGGGCATCGATTAAATATAGAATTTAATTTGTGACACCATCACAGGTTTTCAAAATCGTAAAATATTTCTCATAGATATTATTCAGGATGTTAATAGCTAAATTGTTTTTTAACAATTAAAGGTGAGAACAATTCATATTAACCCTTAAATATTTTTCAGCATTGCTGCATTATAAATCAGCATTACAGAAAAGTTTAGGGGGTAAAAACCCTTTAAGACAAAAAATTATCTGTAGCTCTGTAAGTCCATCAAGATTCAAGCATTCTGATTGGCTGAAAATGTGGTTTATTCCTCCATGAAAGCAATTTTGAGTAGGCAGTTATTTTGTAAGCTTTTGCATAATTCAGTCCCATAAGATTAAGTTTATTTATTGATAAATCACTTCAATTGTACTTATAGTATTAAATTTTAGGATATTAGACAAGACAGAGGTATGAAACTATAAATTTAATCACAGTCCTGTATGAATCTGCTGCACACATTCATACAGTGCAATTGGATTTTTAGTTTCATACTTCCATGAAATCAACAATTACTCTCTTCATCTCTAAAATCAATCTATCAATATATGAGCTATGCTCTGATTAATCTTTTAAGCTTTTGATCTATACATTTTACCCTAAACTTAGAAATAGGAGAAAATCTAACTCAAATGGCACAATTTCTCAGTTCTGGGCTAGGAGTCATTTGTCCTTGGTTTGTGACAATGAATTTTATATCAAATGACACTTCTCATCATAGTGGAGAAAAATATGTCCAAAATATTTTCTTCCACAGATGACAAAACGAAATTGAATTTTTCTTTTTTTTAAATTTTTGTTCGCAAGTATGAGACTCGACCTGGCCCAAACTTTGCTACAGCCCTTTGATTTTACGGGGAAATTACATTTGAGGTGAATATAAGAGTACAATTCTTCACAAAAGCAATAATTTAAGGCCATATTGCTATGTAACATGTGAAACTATCATCCCCGCCCTGTTCACTTCAAACAGAAAATATTTCCTGGTACTCATCATATAAATGTAACTTCCGTGAATTGCGATAACATTTACTTATTTGTGCTAAAACAATGAATCTGATATAGTATCTATGACATTTAAAATAGTAAAAGCTTCATCGAAGAATTTGATTAAGTAGCAAATTAACACTTTCCCATTATAGTCCGGAGATTTAATGTTGAAGTGATTTAACTCTTGTCATGCTGAACACAGATTATTCCTGCTTATGGCAGAAAATATAGACAAAGATCAACACGCACATATGTGCAGTCTGATCTTAAAGTATACCACCTGATTGGTTATATGTTTAAATTGAACCTGCAGGATTAAATTTTGAAAAACTGCAAATGATTTGAAAGAAAAATAGTATGTTGGTAACTCAGTTTCCATCACCAGGGTCTCAGATATACCCACTCAATACAAACAATGGGGTGTAATGCTCCAGAAGCTTTGAAACCATTGAGCAAAAAAAGTAACTTTATAATATGACCTACGTCGCGGGAGAGAAATAACCTCGTTGAATATTTTTGATATTACACAGGTGTTATTACACTAGTGGAATAACTATGCAAATGAGCTCATTGCGAATGGCAACGCTATTTTGTAACCACGAAAATGATGTCATAATCTATATATTGTGACGTCAGTTTTAAACGGCGTTATAAGTTTCAAGGAAAATTGATATGTTGAATTTCAAGAATTTTGACGATTTTTTGCAAAATTTCGGGTCATATTATAAAATAGAATATCAAATTTGTGCTCATAAAATACCGAATTTATTAAACTCGTCATCTCAAACAGATAAAAACTTGGCACAGCCTCGGTTTTATCTGTTTATAGATGACTCGTTTAATAAATTCGGTATTCAATGACCACTCATTCAATATCTTCTATTTTCCTTTTGGTAAATTTAATTACAATGAAAAGAACTTTTAATTTGTGGCAATATGTTCCATTTTATTCAAATGAAATTTCATTTCAAATATTATAAATTGTACTGAATAAATATATACTGAACCATAAATGAAAAATCCACAAAGAAGGACTCAAAGGCTAAATAAGCTAGTATAAAATTGTGAACTCTTAATAATTCTTTGTCAAAAAAATCTTTTTATTTTTAGACAGGCTTTCCATTTCTTCAATTCCAAATTCATATGTGAGCATTGTGCAGACAAAATCATCCCTGTATTGTCCCTATATTTGAGAAAATAATGTGGAACAAGAATAAATTGCTAACACTTCTGGCTAGCAGAAGGGGATGTGTAATACAAACTATGCATACTTGTTTAACCGACATCTACTGTTATAGGAGGGGTCAGCGCAACACTATTGTAGGAGCCTATATATTTACAGGCATTTACAATAGTGTTATCCTGACCCCTCATGAAAAAAATATAAATACAAACCATTTATAAAAAGGTATATAAATAATAGTCACAATGTAACTCAAGGAATGTTTCTTTTTTGGCTCAGTATACTTAACTGAACGCAAAAAAAACCTGCAAAGAATAAAGAAGGACCCTGCAATCATCAAGGGGGGTGAAAGCTAAACACTGTACCTGAGGAACCAGATTTATTTGTATGTAGGAGAATATTACATACTGAAATAAATCACAATCATAGAGATACAAAAAATTATTTAATGACACTGAATTTTTGCCTTAATAAGCTTTATTAAGATTTTTTAGTTGGCTTTATGTCAAGCATATTATTTGGTATATTTACTTTTTGGCAACTTAGAACTGCCACCAAGCAACAATAATACTAAAAGCCCCCAAAAGCAGCTAAAATCTAAAGACCAGACCAAGATGAAAGCTGCTTCAAATTCTTTGGAACACTATGTCCCATTTTAGCTCTTATTTGAACTACATAAGAACAAGAATGTTGACTATTTTGTTGGCCAGTATAAAATTAAAAGCCAATGAAATTATTTCATATTGAATTGATTGATTGAATGGAGTTTAACGCCGCTTTCAACATTATTTCAGTTATATCGCGGCGGCCAGAGCACCTAACAATGGATTCCTGGTATTTCTCTCTCCTGTACTACCATTACATCCTTTCCTAGCCTCCGACTGCTATCTCACATAGGTTTACGATTATCTACCCATTGGTGAGAGACAAACGTCGGAAAGGATATTTGCCGCCACCGGGGATCGAACCCACGACTTCCAGATTGGAAGTCTTATGCCTAATATTTCATATTGAAACTTGTTTGAGACATTGGTAAGTGATAACAAGTATTCTAGGCATTACTGATGGTACAAAAAGAGCTAGAATGGTTTTGTCTCGTAAACAACAATCTGAAAGGTTGTTTCTCATTTTCAATGGTTGTCATGTCAATTTCTTTAGATATCATTTTTTAAATGAATTCTTATTAGGTTATTCTTGTTATATTGCCTTGACACTTACGTGACCTTGATCTATCCAAAATATTGTTTCAAAAGCAAAGTACATTCATTTAGAAGATTAAGCGCACCAAATAATTTTTAAGTATATTCATAAATGTAGGAGTTATACTTTGAAAAGTCAACTTAAAATTCAACCTTGACCTATACCCTTAACCTTAAAGCTATCAGAAAATTTATACAGAATGAAGCAATTTCCAAGATAAAATTGCATTCACATTACCAACAAATAGGTTTATACTCAAATTATGCGGCTGAATTAACTCTTGTCATGCTGAACCCGTAATATTCCTGCTTTGGCAGGAGCTATAGACAAACATCAGCCTGCACATATGTGCAGTCTGATGTTAGTCTTCACCACCTGTTTCTCACTTTCAAACCAGAGTTGTCAACAGATTTAGTTTTGCAAATAAAAAAATGACCTAGTTGATACTTCCAGTGCTTTATCCCTTTGATTTTGATGCAAATTTTTAGCCAAAATTTTTTTCAGCATGACAAGGGTTAAACAAGTGCTTGTCACAAAATATGTGTTGTGATACACATTATAATGTCTCTGAATGGCAATTATGAGGGGTTTGGCATTGTTAGATGTCAATGACTTTGGTATCAGCAGTCATATCATCGAGATCTATCATCATGCCAAATAAGAGGCTGGCTCTTGCTTGTAGTGATTGACAATGGCATATTTTCTTTTCTTTTTATTTTAAGTAATAATATTTCACCATTTGGCATAAGAATTAGACCTTGAAATCGGAAGATGCCTATAATGAGCTTTTTATCCTGATTAATATATCTTGTAGCAATAGGCAATTTAAAGTTCTTTGTTAAGTTTTACTTTCATTTTGACCATGAACTTTTTCAGATGATCTTTTCTTTGATAACAGCAGATTTTCAGCCATACCTATCATTATGTCTAATATTAAGAGGTTATTTCACATGATCGTTTACAATACTGAATTCTATTGGATGAGTACCCTGCAGAACCAGTCTATATTTGACGAGGCGATAGCCGAGTCAAAATATAGACTTGTTCTGCAGGGTACGAATCCAATGAATTCAGTATTGTACTCGATCAAGTTAAATGACATCTTTATTTTACACCATACACTGAAAGTTCCACAATTAACGATTTGCGGCATTTGAGAAAGACAAAGGGAATAGACCCAAAATAATTCCAATAAGGGCATCAAATGCAAGTCACTGTTGACATGTTGAAATAGAAACAAACATTTGTTCTAAAAATTGAATTCTGTGTGAAATGTTCATTACATGTGTCAAGTCGATAAGTGCCTACTGATTATAATATGTAATTAACATAAAACAGGTTGACTTCCCGTCGTTGCTTGAAATGTACATTTTCATGTGAACAAATGATATTCTAAAATCAAGAAATAACAATAACAATAAATTTGTGTCCTTCTATGTTACTGAATTCTTCTTTTACTTGCTAAACAAAGTAACAAATGAAGAAATCAAGAATCTTCTCAAGATCAAACTTGTTTCAATACCTCTGAACAAAGGGTTTGATACATTGAAAAGGCTGCAAAAAGTGGTGATATCTATATTCGGGACTGCAGCCTCTCTTTCATAGTACAATATAGCTTGCCTCACTTTCATCGTACAATATAGGTTGTCTCGTTTTGGAATAAAATCCGTATTGCACAGTAACCTCGTTCTGGTTGTACAATATGGATCTAGATATTTCACTCTCACGTGACGCAAAATAAGCACTGTCATTGGTCTAAATTGTTTAGGTGTGAAATAAAAATTTGTATAGTGTTCATCAGTTAAGTTTGGTCAACATTTGACCTTGAAGGACAAACTTAACCTTGATTTTCATTTTCGGCAGGAAATTGTGAAATTGTTTTTTTGTTAATTTTTGCAGAAAGATGGAACAAGAGGGCCATTGGCCCTTAAACGCTCACCTGATGCATGGCTTAACAAAAGTGAAAGATATCAAGAAGTTAACATTTCAGACAAATATGTTGCCTCTAAAGTACTAAAAAAAGTGTTTGACCCTCTATCAAACTCATGTAAGATTTCAAGACAAACATACTGACCAAAATACATAATTTTCAATCAAAGAGTGCACACAAGGATTTTAATAAATTTGACCCCTTGACCTCATTTTGGACCCAACTTGACCCAATTTCAAACTTAACCTAGGTTTCATTCAAACATTCTGACGAAGTTTCAAGATATTTGAGTAAACAAGGTTTTTCTAAGATTTGACCCCTTGACCCCATTTTTGACCCCACTTGACCCAATTTCAAACTTGACTGAGATTCGATGGAGACAAACATTCTGACCAAGTTTCAAGACATTTGGGCCAAAAATGTGGCCTCTAGAGTGCACACAAGATTTTTCCCCACTTGACCCCACTTGACCCAATTTCATACTTAATCGAGATTTGATGTTGACAAACATCTTGACCAAGTTTGGGCCAAAAATATGGCCTCGAGAGTGCACACAAGGTTTTTCTAAGATTTGACCCCTTGACCCCATTTTTGACCCCATTTGACCCAAATACGAACTTGACTGAGATTTGATGGAGACAAACATTGTGACCAAGTTTCAAGCCATTTGGGCCAAAAATGTGGCTTCTAGAGTGCACACAGGTTTTTCTAGAATTTGACCCCTTGACCCCAATTTTGACCCCACTTGACCCATTTTCGATCTTGATCAAGATTTGGTGGAGACAAAGATTCTGACAAAAGTTCAAGACAAATAGACCAAAAATGTGGTTTCTAGAGTGCACACAAGGTTTTTCTAAGATTTGACCCCTTGACCCCAATTTTGACCCCATTTGACCCAAATCCCAACATGATCGAGAGTTGATGAAGACAAATATTCTGACCAAGTTTTAAGACATTTAGGCCAAAAATGTGGCCTCTAGAGTGCACACAAGGTTTTTCTAAGATTTGACCCCTTGACCCCAATTTTGACCCCACTTGACCCATTTTCGAACTTGATCGAGATTTGATGGAGACAAACATTCTGACGAAGTTTCAAGACAAATGGACCCAAAATGTGGTTTCTAGGGGGATTTAATTTGAAAAATAACCATTTAGTAGGGTAGAAAATAGCGTGGAAAAAGAAGAAATTGCTTGTCAGAAGCAATTTTTTCTTTTTTCACAATGTTTTCTCAATCATAAAATCACACACACGTAAAAAGCAGGGATTAAACAGCAAAGGGAATTAAGTGCACGGAAAATAAGATTGTAAAGGCATCTACTTATCAAAGTTACTAATTTCTATTTCAATTTTTTTATTTACAAGTAAATATATAATTAGAAAAGATTCTGTTTACCCACCTGATGCACCTGTAATGTCCTTAGCTTTGAGATCCTTTGCTTTTATCACTATCACAGTAAGGCGGCCCACATTGGGCTCATAGCACAAAGATAAAAGCAGTTCTCCTAGCTTTCCCTGAAAATATATAATGATATAGCCATCATGGTAAGGAACCCTAAGGTCACAGCACAAAGACAAAAGCAGTTCTAGCCTTCCCTGAAATTATATAATGATATTGCTATCATAGTAGGGAAACCCAAGGGTCATAGCACAAAGATAAAAGCAGCTCTCCTAGCTCTCCCTGAAAATATAGAATATAAATGCAATCACAATAAAGGGGCCCAAAATGATCTAGATTAGTACAAAATCAAGAGCAGCTCTCATAGTAGGGAAACCCAAGGGTCACAGCACAAAGATAAAAGCAGCTCTCCAAGCTCTCCCTGAAAATATAAGGATGATATTGCAATCACAATGAAGCGGCCCAAAATAGCTAAATTAGTACAAAATCAAAAGCAGCTCTCTTAGTCAGGAATTCCCTGAAAATATTAAATAATACTGCCATCATAGAAAGCCAACCCTTGGCTCTTATTATAAAGATATAAGCAGCTTTTTTAACATTGCCTGAGCTATCACAGGATTGGCCAACATTCAAAGTTCAAATATAAAGGCAGCCTTCCCTACAATATATATACCGGTAATGATAATATGAATAGTATACAGAAAAGCACCATACATTGGACAGGGCCATTAGCACAAACTTTAATTTTCTGAAAATTGACATACAGAAAGGCAGGTACCTATGTGCACAATATAAAATAAAGACTCTATGAAAATGTCTTGAGCTTTGTCAGAAAAAAAGGATATGGGTGTTTTCCTTTGTTTTTGTGAAGCTTAATGTCACTTTAAACAGAATTTCAATTATGTCTCTCCTCTCACTAGTACAACCAACAACATTCCATAGCAACCAGCAACTAATCCCACTATGGTGAACTCCTTGTTAATTGTTGATAGGTGAATGCCGAAAAGTGTCAAACAAAGTGTGTCACAATGACTTTTCTCAATTCAATGGTTCAATGCAAATCAGTTGTAACTACCTATATTTATGTATAGGCAGATACAACTGTTTTGCACAGAAGCATAGAAATACAATATGAGAGATGCATTAGCTAAGGATAAAACTTAGAACCTCCAGGATTGACACCCATTCACTTAATCAACAGAGCTTTAGCCAGTTAACCAGCTAAAATGAAGCACTTATAAGAAAAAAAATATTTTCAGAAGGAAACTAAAACAATGCAACTACAGCTTGATCAATTTTTATATGATACCAGTTATTCAATTTTATATCATAATTTCAGTAAACCTGAAATTGTCTGGGAAATAGTGCAGTAAGCCTTGTAGTAATATCGTCGAGACACAGCTATGAGAGAAAGAGGCGGCCTTACAAGCTGCCTGTCAATGATTAACTTGCATGACACTAAATGAGATTTCATCTCTCCGTAAGACTTCATTTCCTGCTTAAAGACTCAATTTACTAGAGGTCAATGGAATTGTTGATAAAATACAGTAACCAAGAAAAGTTTGATCTTAAGAATTTTTCACCCAATATAAAACTAGGCCAATTTAGTAAATGGTTGATTGTTTTGGTGTATATAAGAGCAATGTTTTATTTAATTTTGTTCCTCACTAATTGAAATATTGTTACGGGAATTCAAGAACATAACATAGAAATTTAAGAACTAGTTCTTGAACTAGTTCTAGAACAAATAATTATTGAACAAGTTCTAGAACTTAAGTTCTTGAACTGCCATTCAATGTTCTTGAATTTTCTTGAACTAAAGTTCTATGATATTCAGGAACCAGTTCTTGACCATTTTTGCAGGAACTGTAAAATTAATGTATCATGCATAATATATTCACTTCATGACTCTAGTTAATTATGATCTAGAAGAGTTGTCATTTCAATACAATGAATTTGATTGCTGGATATTTTTATACCAAAAGAGTTATTTCTACAATTTTGTAATAGAACCATTCTGCTATCTTGGCTATTTTTGCTATTATCTTCATGTTGTGTCTGTTATTACTTAAGGCATATATTAATTGAACTTAGAATACAAGTTCACTCTAAAATAAGATTCCAGTACAATGTAATATCTGTAGGACCATGTTATGCTTTAAAGAATATCTTTGGGTCAGCATGAAACAGTTCTAACTGCCTATAGACATACAGGCAGTTACAACTGTTTCACAATGAGCCAACGATTATATGGAGGTCCTTGGCCATATCATAGTCTAGAAGTATTCTGAAGTAACTTGAAATCTTTTTCTAAACTTTGTGTCTTTACCGTGAAAATGGTCAGTTGGCGAGAACTGGTACTCAGCAAGAATGGGTCTCCAACCAGTAGGGGCTATAATCTTTATACAATTGGTCAAGAGAAATCTTGTTATAGACTTCAAAATAAGAAATCTTTGAAAACTTTACTAATGAACATTCTGTCCCTGCGAAGTTTCATAGATTGAACTACTGCTTTAAGGAGAAGAAGATGTTAAAAGAAATTCTTGACTGGCTCAAATCTTAGCTTCTGAGCCATAAGATACTAGAAGTCAAAACAATCAGGCAATAAAGTTTTGCCACAGAATATGGCATAGGTACTTTAGGAACTACAATGATATTTCAAAATGGAATTACACCCCATTGGGAGAAAGAAGCGGTAATAGAATTACTGGGAAAACTTTGGCATCTCTCGGAAAACAATGCAGATAATAAGGTAAGAAAGCCAATTCTGTTCTAGGCAAGATTACATCAGCATTAAATATTTATTGGTAGTGACAATTTATCCAATAGACCAAAGCTTTAAGCAAACAGAAACTGAATACTCAATGTCCCCCAGAAAAAAGACGGCTCTTTTGCATTGACAAATTCAAGCTTTAAGGAAACAGAAACTGAAGTGTACTTAGTCAATGTCCCAGGGAAAAAGATGGCCCTTTATGCATTGGCAAATTCAAGCTTTAAGAAAACAGAATCTGAAGTGTACTTAGTCAATGTCCCAGGGGATGGATGGCTCTTTAGCATTGACAAATTCAAGCCTTAAGCAAACAGTTTGTTTGTTTGAATGGGTTTTTACGCCGCTTTCAACAATTTCGCAGTTATATCCCTGCAGCTGGAGCACCTAACAATGGATTCCTGGTATTTCTTTCACCTGTACTACAATTACACCCTTTCCTAGCCTCTGACTGCTATCTCACATAGGTTTACGATTATCTACCCATTGGTGAGAGACAAACGTCTAAAAGGATATTTGCCACCACCGGGGATAGAACCCACGACTTCCAGATGGAAATCTTATGCCTAACCAACTGCGCTATGCTGGCGGCCTTTAAGCAAACAGAAACTGAAGTGTACTTAGTCAATGTCCCAGTGAAAAAGATGACTTTTTTGCATTGACAAATTCAAGCTTTAAGAAAACAGAAACTGAAGTGTACTTAGTCAATGTCCCAGGGACAAAGATGGCTCTTTTGCATTGACAAATTCAAGATTTAAGCAAACAGAAACTGTATTTCTAACAGAAAAAGCTTTTTTTTCACTATTATGTCTCCAGTGAACAAGATTGCTGAAGACAATTTAAATTTCATGATATTCATTTTATCAACAAAATACAAATATAAGGCAGATTCAATTAAAATTTCTGTAAAGGGGGTCAAACATACAAATTCCAACAAGGTTATAAGGGACAAAGGAGTTGCCACACTGTGAGTAAGTAGCCAGGAACTCTCAAATCTATCTGATGAAAGTCAGATTGACCATCTGGAAATCAACTTCAGAACAGTCTTAAATTCTTTTCTGAAGTTGAACTCTAAAGATACATATAGTGCTTATACAATAGTTGGGTGATGGGAAATGATTCAGGACCCGGGTAGGAACTGTACCTTACATGGTACCAAGGTACTTGTCTAAGCTCTACCCCGTAGGTTAGAGACAAATGTTGTGCCACGACCCTGGACCTCATTGTTGAGAGGCTGATGCACGCGAGCTACTCTCTATATTTACTGTGACTGTAATATTTACAAAAAGTTTTAACTACTGAGCCTTGTGAATAAAGAGAAATGAAATAAGTGTGTTGGATACTGGCCTGATTCCAAACTTCAAACTGACAGAAAATTCAATTACAACCAGAGTCAAGTTATTTTGTTTGTGATCTCTTAACATTATTTTGTCTGGGACTTATATAGAGCTTTCACTAACTCCATTGTCTGAATTCATTTTAAGACCTTTTTGAAATTTGTAAATATGTAAACATTACTGCACAGACTGAGCAGAGTGAGCCTTTTTTTAAAAGTATGTTAACAGGAAATGCCCAAGAAATAGCACCCTCTTGGCAGCACTAACCAGTAAAATGGACCATGGTAATAATGATGGATGTGTTTGCAAGTTTTTTTCCAACCCAAATACCGCTAGGTCTGATGGAAGAACTTTGTTTATACTGTTCTCTAGAAAACAGGTAACCCACTACAATAGTTGTTCTTTGACTTTTTGTGTCCAGCCTTTAAAAGCAAGTTTGACAATTGACCATAAAAAATTGCCTATCCCTTTTGAAAATTTGTTTTCCAATGGAAAATCCTTTCATGATGGAAAAGTTGTTATTCCATTTTATAATGAAATCTATTCATAAATTTTGGAAATACTTCCAGATTAGCTAAAATTTAATGGAACTTGTAATCTTAACCTTTGAGCTACCCCAGAAAAGATCTTTAATTACAATAATATTTTTACTTATTATGGAGAACAAGTTTGCAGAGATATTTGAAATCCATTAGTAAATGAAGAGTTATGATCCAGCTAGGCTCAATTTCAGAGCTTTGAGTTAACTTAATAGTTTTATTTTAAACATCACACGCACATCTGCTCATGGTATAGAACATATTGCTGCAAAGTAATTTGAATGGATAGACAGACACACATACACTTACTTATAATGACAACTGTGTGTAGCTGACTGAAAGTCCATGGCTCAGAGTGAAACACTGGTAACTGCCTATATGTTTATAGGCAGTTACAAATGTTTCACACTGAGCCACCAATAAGTATTTGACAAAATTCAGACCATATTAAGAATACTGTAACCAAATTGCTAGTTTCCAAACTCCATATTTTTCTACAGCTTTCATTATATTAATTCTACCTACGCCAAAAGTGCAGTTTTATTCGTTTTTTTCAACAAACTAAGTCAAGGTGCATCAATTTCCCAGTAATTCTGTATCTGAATTATGACATAATGAGGATGTATTTTGGAAATGCCCCAGCATCCCATGAGGTGCATATCTCTGCAGGTACTCTCTGGTAATCATTGTAACCAGGGTGATCAATCATCAGTTACTATGGTGATATCAGGACTTTATGAATACTTCATTCATTCAATCTTTGAAAACTGGTGACATGTCAATAACCTATACACTTTATTAACAACGGGAAGCAAAAAAGAACCCAAGTTACATTTCCAACAATTACAAAATGTGTGCCAAGCAAATACTTTGGCCAGTCTGTGCAAAGACTCTCATTCACCACTTTAATAAAATTGAAATAAAGACTGTGACCTTGACCTTCGACCTATGTGACCCAAAAACAATATCGCAACAATATAAGCAACATTTGCATGAAGATTCATGATTCTAGGTCACTTGGTTCTCAAGTTAGAGTCCGGAAACGAAAAGGTCTACAGACAGACAGACAGATGGATGGACCGGCAGACAGACAGACAGACATGGTGAAACCAATATACCCCCCTTTACTTCATAGGTCGGGAGTATAAAAATGGGCAAATAATTAAGGAGATGTTAGTTGTACAAAGCCAGGACAGACACACACCAGCACTGGACATTGGGCATCACTAAACTGATTAAAAGTTTAGTGATCTAAGATCATCAGGGGTGTGGAATTCCCATGCCCAACTTGTCTGACATGGGTTTTTCTACCTGAGGGCAGGTAGATTTTTCTTGGCCACTTGTCCGTAAACAAGTAAATTGAGGAAAAATCTTGGAATGGTACTTGATAGAGGTTAGTGATTAAATAGCCAAATGTTTGCATCAAAACGTAAAAAAAAATTTTTCAATGAATAAAAAATGCTGAAGCATTTCTTCATTGAATCAATAATTTCTCTAATTTACCTTTTCTCTTTTTTTGTGTGGAAGTTCATGTTGATCCTAGACAAGTAGAAAATCATGTATTACTTGTCCAGGGACAAGTGGAAAAAAATGTGTATTTCCACATCCCTGAATCATAGTGTACTATGACCCCCTACAGTAGCATTGAACAAGAGCTTCCAAGGGACAGCGAAGCTCGACTATTCCTTGTGCTGGATAGTAACAACAAATCAATATCAACATTATAAATACAACTAAATGAAAGTCAAGAGAAAAGAATCTTTGTCCAGAGGTTGATATTAAGGTCACAGAGGCATGTGCAAAGTTTTAAAGCATAAGCTTAAGTAGAAACAGATACAACTAATATAAAACAGTTGCATGTAAAAATATAACTAAGATTTCTAAGTCCAAAATGGGTTAAAATTCCACTAAAGTCAAAATCAGAGAACGGAATTTTTGCTAAGAGGCTGATATTATGGTCACAGGAGCATGTGCAAAGTTTCAAAGCAATAGCTTAAGAATAAATAGAGATATAACTAATATACAACATTTGCACGTAAAGACTTAACCAGGAATTTCCAAAAACTGTTCAAATTCCACTAAATTCAATATCAGATTAATGAATCTTTTTCTGTTGGCTTATATTATTGTCACAGAAGCATGTGTAAAGTTTCCAAGCATAAGCTAAAGTAACAAGAGGGCCGTTGGCCCTGGGTCTCTCAGCTTCATTACCTAGGTATGTCCATGCAACCACAGAAAAAGAGATTTTCACTTATTCAATCAGATAACATTTGAAATAATCATCCCCCCCCCTATGCTCCTCCCCTGGACATTATTTATTTAAGCTTTTCCCATAAAAGGTCTGTGATCAGCTAATCTATGCCAGATATACAGGCTGAGTCTGAGACTTTTAAAGTTTTCTTTAATGAGTTGATCAATCCATGTCAAATATAAAGGCTGTAGGGATTCAAAATTCTCAACAAAGCACTCCCCCCTCCCCCAAGATGCTCTGCACCTGGTGAATCTACAGTCATGATTTTAGCTAATTCAATATATGTCCATATGCTGATCATCCATACCAATTTTCAAGTCTGTAGGACTCCTGGCTGATTAGAAGAAGTTTAAAGATTTCAAAAATGATCCAAAGTACTACCCCCTCCCCAAGACACTCAGCACCTGGTGACCCTACAGTCATGATTTTAGCTATTATTAATGTCAATATATTGATCACCCATGACAATTTTCAAGTCTGTAGGGTTCCTGATCCAGGAGAAGAATAAGGTTAAAGATTTCAAAATTGATCCAAAGTACTACCCCCTGCCCCCTAATGCTCCGCATCTGGTTGCCCTACATTCATGATTTTAGCTATTTTATTTTAGATCCATATGCTTATCATCCATGCCATTATTGAAGTCTGTAGGGCTCCTGGTTCATTAGAAGATGAAGATTATAGTTACAAAATTTTCACAAAAGTACTCCCCCCTCCCCCCTGGTGCTCCGCACCTGGTGGCTTTACAGTCATGATTTTAGCTATTTATATTAAGGTCTATGAGCTGATCCTCCATGCCAATTTTCAAGTCTGTAGGGCTTGTGGTTCAGAAGAAGAAGAAGGTTAAAGATTACAAAATTTCCACAAAAGTACTATCCTCTCCCCCCTGGTGCTACGCACCTGGTGAATCTACAGTCATGATTTTAGGTATTTTAATAAAGGTCCATATGCTGATCATCCATGCCAATATTCAAATCTGTAGGTCTCCTGGTTTAGAAGAAGAAAAAGGTTAAAGATTACAAAATTTTCATCATAGTACTACCCCTATCCCCCTGGTGCTCTGCACCTGGTGGCCCTACAGATATGATTTTAGCTATTTTTATTGAGGTCTATGAGGTGATGATACATGCAAAATTTTAAGGCTTTAGGCCTTCATGATCAGAAGAAGAAGAAGGTTAAAGATTACAAAATTTACCCAAAGTACTACCCCCTCCCCCCTGATGCTCCGCACCTGGTGGCCCAACAGATATGATTTTAGCTATTTTTATTAAGGTCTATGAGCTGATCATCCATACCAAATTTCAAGGCTGTAGGGCTGCTGGTTCAGAAGAAGAAGAATTTTAAAGATTTTCTTAAATTTTTATTTTTGGTTGCCATAGCAACCAGAGTTTTTCACCGATTTCAATATTTTTAGCAATTCTTAAAGGGGACCACCTAAGGAACATTTCTGCCAAGTTTGGTTAAAATTGGCCAAGTAGTTTAGGAGGAGATGTCGTTTAAAGAAATTGTTGACGGACGACGCACGGACGCCGGACAAAAGGTGATCACAATAGCTCACTTGAGCACGTTGTGCTCAGGTGAGCTAAAAAGAGCTGTCAGAGGACAGTGAAGCTCGACTATTCCTAGTGCTGGATAGTAACAGCAAATCAATATCAACATTGGAAATTCAATTCAACTTTAGTCAAGAGAAAACAATCTTTGTCTAGAGGCTGATATTATGGTCACAGAAGCATGTGCAAAGTTTCAAAGAAATAGCTATAGTAGGAAAGAGATACAACTAACATAAAAAAGTTGCACATAAAAACATAACCAAGATTTTTAAGGCCAAAAAAGGGTTAAAATTCCACTAAATTAAATATCAGAGTAATGAAATTTTTTCTGTGGGCTAATATTATGGTCAAAGAAGCATGTGTAAAGTTTCCAAGCAACAGCTTAAGTAGATACAGATGTACATCAGTTGCACATAAAAACTTAACCAAGATTTCTTAGTCCGAAAAGGGTTGAAAATCCACTATATTCAATACTAGAGAATTAAATCTTTGTCAAGAGGCTGTTATTATGATCATAGAAGCATGTGCAAAGTTTCCAAACAATAGCTTTACTAGAATTAGAGATATATAACTGATGTACAACATTTGCACGTAAAAACTTAACCAAGAATTTCTGAGTCTGAAAAAGGTTAAAATTCGATGAAATTCAATATATGAGTAATTAATCTTTGTTTTGAAACTGATATCATGGTAACAGAAGTATGTGTGAAGTTTCCAAGCAAAACCCTAGGTAGAAATAGAGCTATAACTTATATACAACATTTGCAGGTAAAAACTTAACCAGGAATATCTAAGTCCGAAAAGGGTTAAAATTCCATTAAATTCAATACCAGAGTAATGAATCTTTGTCAAGAGGCTGATATTATGGTCACAGAAGCATGTGTAAAGTTTTAAAGCAATAGCTTTTGTAGAAACAGAAATATTACAGATAAACAACATTTGCACGTAAAAACTTAACCAAGAATTTTAAGTCCGAAAAGGGTTAAAATTCCACTAAATTCAATATCACGGTATTGAATCTTTGTCTAGAGGCTGATATTATGGTCACAGAAGCATGAGCAAAGTTTCAAAGCAATAGCTATAATAGAAATAGAGATTTTAAACACTTGCACGTAAAAACTTAACCAAAGCATTACACCAACACCGACACCGTCGCCCGGGTGACTGGAATAGCCCCCTTATTCTTCAAATAGTTGAGCTAAAAATAGAATTATAACTGTATACTATATACAACATTTGCACGTAAAAAATTAACCAGGAATTCCGAAAAGGGTTAAAATTCCACAAAATATAAATAAGAGTAATGAATCTTTGTTAAGAAGGTGACATCATGGAAACAGAAGCATGTGCAAAGTTTCCAAGCAATAGCTAAGGTAGAAATAGAGATATTAAAGATATACAAAATTTGCTCATAAAAACTTAACCAAATTTTTTGAGGTCTGAAAAGGGTTAAAAATCCACAAAATGCAATATCAGAGTAATGAATCTTTGTCTAGATGCTGATAAAAGGGTCACAGAAGCATATGTAAAGTTTCCAAGCAATAGCTTTTGTAGAAATAGAAATATTACAGATAAACAACATTTGCACATGAAAACTTAACCAGGAATTTCTAAGACCGAAAAGGGTTAAAATTCCACTAAATTCAATATCAGAGAAATTAATCTTTGTCTAGAGGCTGATATTTAAGGTCACAGAAGCATGTGCAAAGATTCAAAGCAATAGCTGTAGTAGAAACAGAGATATACAACATTTGCACATAAAAACTTAACCAAAGCATTAAGCCAACACTGACACTGACGCCAATACCAACACCCGGGTGACTGCAATAGCCCCCCTATTCTACCAATAGTCGAGCTAAAAACTATATGGTTTGTGAGTAACTAGAACACATACTTTGAACTAAAGAAATCCCTGAAACTTTATGAGAGAACAATATTGTCATTAATTTGAATTCTCAGCACATACACCAAATGTGGATTGGTAAATTCATCCTGTATTTTCCAGTTAAAAGAACATTTATTTCCCTCAAAATGACAATAAACTATCTATTTAGAATGCCAAGCTTGATTTAAAGAAAAGAATATTCCAATTTTAAAACAATTTGATTACTGTTAAAAGCTAGGTCTTTTTAAAAATGAGATAAGTTTTATTTCTTTCCAAAATAGAGCCAAGAGCTATCTGGTATTTTCTTACCCTTCTAAAAATGTTCACTAGATATTTATGCTCTAATCTCAGCTTTGGTCTTTGGTAGAAAGTAAAGAATAAGGTTAGCATGCATAGACAAGCAGTCTGATCTTAGACTGTACTGACTGCTCACTACCTAATTAATATGGGGGAACCAGTCTGGAAATGAAAGTTGAACGAAGGCAGGATAACTGTGACCATGACCTTTGACCTATGTGACCCCAAAATTAAAGGGCACTTCCTTGGGTCATAAGCAGCATTTGTATGAATTTCATAATTCTAGGTCATTTGGTTCTAAAGTAAGAGTCCGGAAACAAAAAGGTGTACGGACAGACATACAGATGGACGGATGAATGGATGGATGGATAGACAGTCAGACATGGTGAAACCAATATACCCCCCTCTACTTTGTAGGTGGGAGTATAAATATCATAAAACTTATGTCTTTTAGGCCTTAACCCTTTAATTAGTGTAAAAATTTCCTCTACATAGTCATATAAATGATTGTTTAGAGGAAATTCACATCAAATTAGCGAAGAAGTCTCCACAAGTTTTTAGAAGTTTGGAATTTGAAGTGGGTTTTCTTAGTAAAAAATGTAGGGGTGTTGTTATTCGGGAGGGCACTATTTTTAAGGCAAATACAGTAAGTATTATCAAAATGACCTTACCCTGCTGTCTTTACACGGACTGAGGAATTTCCACATGAGCGGTGCCTGTGATAGGTCCACTTCATTGATAGGAATGTAGGTTTCCCCAATGGGATCATCTCGGCTAAATCTGTCATAATCTATAACTTGTAAGTATAACGTCTTTTCTAACAGCTTGTTGTGAGGCCATCCTGAAAATTAACATCAAAGACTTTTTTATTCTCTCTGTATAAAATTTTTGTATGTCTGAAACATACATGAACAGCAACCATATTGTCCTATTATAGCTCTTGGAAGCTTATCATGCAAAGCTTTGACGGAAAGATATCATTTTTTATGCATTTTCTGAAACAAGATGATCTTGTTTAAATTCAGGATAGATAAATGATCTATAAGTTTCAAGTACAACATCTTTCTTATATCAGCTTAATGTGGCCTCTAAAATTGTGAAATTCACAACATGTAAACCTGTAGCTCTTGGTGATCTGAAGATATTCCAATGAACAAAATAACCAAAAGGTTAGTTCATCTCAGGGAGGTGGCTCCAACAGAAAAATGATTTTTTTTTCTATATAATATTCCTCTGAGTGTGAGCAAACTGACAAGCAAGTACAACTGTAGTAATGACATTCAGTTTGACCATTGACCAAAGTGATACCTAATCATTTTTCAGATAACCAGACATGAAAACCGTATCTTCCACTACACACAAATCCTTAGCAACCTTTTTAAACAAGGATCAGCATGTACAAATGTGCAGCCTGATCTTGGCCTAACCTGTCTGCTTATAATTCATCACAATACATAGTTATTCAGTTTAGTTTGATTCCTGACAAAAGCTTTATAGATTTGCTCTTGTTTTCATGTCCATGAGAGAGAGACATTGGCATAAAAATAGCAACTGCTAACCAATTCCACAACAAGGTTGACTGTGGCTGGTAATCAAGTGTTGTTTTTTTCTCATATGGCAACCAGGTGATGATTGGACACTAACTCAAACAGACCTCTTGATAATTAGTTGAGTGGTATTCTTGTTTTACTCAAACACAAAGGTAATATTAATTCCTGCTTTATAAATCATGATTCAAGCTGTTGTTACAACATTTTGCTTGCCCATTGAGAAAAGTTAAAGGAAATAACATTATTGGTTGGAAATGTGCCCCCCCTTCCCTCTCCCCCTCCCTGTCCAATAACAGAATCTTACTCCCTACAAATTCAGGGTGTTCGCACTCCTGTGTTTGATAGTATTTCTGAGATTAAAGCAATCAATGAGGCGTGTAAAATTGTGTTCAAAGGAATTAAACATGGCTTCTTTAAATATTGAAATTAGATGGCTAAGGATTTGAAAGATTCCAGGAAAAAAAGGGATTTATATTTTGAATCACTCAGACACCAGTAATTTGCATACTCAATAAATACAAAACCAGTGATGCAACAGTTGTTTTATTGATGTAAAACTATTTCACTAGTATCATTGCTTATAGTTTGGAGATTTAATGGGGATGTTGGGAGCTGTAGCATTTAACGATCCATTCCTGGAAATATTCATCCATCAAAACCACAAGGATGTTGAAGAAGCTCTATACACTTAGGCCAATACCAGCCCTGCGTTCAGGATCATATATCATTGCAAACAGTTTACCAATTGTACCCGGCTTTGCACACGCACTTGCGTGCAAAGCAGGGTATGATTGGAAAACTGTTTGCACCATTTTATGATCCTGAACACAACACAGGTTTCTTACTTGACCTTAGGCTGTGACCTTAAGCTTTCAGAGAAATCAATAAAAATATCAGCAATTCTGAGTACCAAGTATTACAGGGGACACCTGTCTTTAGTAATTTTGAATTCCATTCATAAATATATCAGATATGCTCTTGTTCTTGGGCTGTGACATTGACCTTGCAGTCATGAAAAAGCCTCTTTGTACTCACATGTATGCCAAGTTGTTTTGAGATCAATTCATATTTGTCCAAGATATACTCTGAAAGTTATGCAAATTTTTCTATGAGTTCATATAATCAAAAGCTGGTTTCTTTTGAATGGCGCATCTACGCATGAATGAGAACAATAAAAGGATGCAGCATCATTTTGAAATCCATCCATAGACATATGAACTATGCTGTCTATTTTAGGAGGGGGATTGGGCACTTTAGCACATACTTTTGAAAAATCCTGCCTGTTTTGGAAGGTGATGGGAATTTTTTTACATAGAGAAAGAGTAAAAGTTTACATCTTTTTTGGAATGTTGAAGATTTTCAACAAAATTTCCCCCTACATTCAAAATCCTAGAATAGTCACTGGATGCTCAATACAAGTTAAGACGGATTATCAAGATTGACAGACACATGAACAAGTCGCAAGACACAATGAATAAAATCCCTAAATATCTTAACCGGACAAATGCTAAAGGATATCCCATTTCATTTATGTTTGGTATTTTGGTTAAAATGAGAAAAGATTGAATTAATCCTAGATATTGGGTGTCACATGTAGGACAGCCACTAATTAGGAAATGACATTCAAGTACAAGTTAGGATATGGATTACTGGACAAACTAAAACAACATTTCACTCTTTGGCCAACAGAAAATAGGCTCCTAATTTCATTGAGTTTGTTTGAGTTTACAAATTACATTCTTTAAAATAATACTTAATTGAAAGTGATTATTATTTTCATTTTTGGTATTTTGTTTAAAATGAGAAAAGATTGAATTAATCCTAGATATTGAGTGTCACATGTAGGACAACCACTAATTAGGTAATGACATTCCAGTACAAGTTAGGATATGGATTATTGGACAAACTAAAACAATATTCTTGTTCAATTAAGCATTATTTTGTCGACCTGATTACTTCAAAGAAAGTAATATGTAAACCCAAACAAACTCAATGAATTAGGAGTCTATTTTCTGTTGGCCAAAGAGTGAAAGGTTGTTTTAGTATCCTTGTCTTAACGCAGGAGTATGATTGTCATGTTCTATATTATGGTAAAAATGAGAAAAGATTGAATTAATCGTAGATATTGAGTGTCACATGTAGGACAGCCACTAATTAGGAAATGACATTCCAGTACAAGTTAGGATATGGATTATTGGACAAACTAAAACAACCTTTCACTTTCTGGCCAACAGAAAATAGACTCCTAATTTCATTGAGTTTGTTAGAGTTTATGAATTACATTTTTAATGAAAGCTTAAAGTTTATAGAGTGACTCTCAAACACTCAAACCTGATGTTTTAACTTCCCTGAAAAGAGAACCAGTGTTTTAAACCAACTGCTGCCAAATTTTACAACTGGGTGAACTTTGGCTGGCTATGAAGTTTTTTGCTTAGGAGCTCAAACCATGTACCTCCATGCCAACAGTTAAGCTCCTTTACCACTAGGCCTAAAGGCAGTAACAGAATCTTTGAAACGCAGACTGCAGGCTTAATAGTCTAATTTGTACTATTTGCATCTTTTACCTAAAATCTTATTAACCTATCATCATAAAAATCCCATTTTAAAATGCAAAATCTCTGAAAATACTGATGCTCTTCATCAAGATATACATTCTGAATATTTTCAAAATGATTCAAGTCCAAGTAAGGTTTGAGTCTAGGATGTGTTTGTAACAAATATTGGGAATTAAAGTTATATGCCTTTGATTGATTGTAGGTCACTTGGTTCTTCAGTTAGAGTCTGGAAACAAAAAGGTCTAACAACAAGAGGCCCAAGAGGGCCTGTATCGCTCCACTGGCTTTAAAATCTTTAGACTTTCATTAAATAAAGCTTACTTTAAATGAATACATTAACACTCCAAAATCTCCTAAGACCTATTTAATAATGATTAACTTTTTCTGGTCCATATTGCACCAAAATACTCAATCACAATGAACCTGCAACCCTTTACCCATCTTATTAAAACATAAGGTTCAGAAGGAGATGTCTTTCAAAAATTTCAGGCTCAGAATAGGCCCCGCCTGCCACGCCCATATTTATAGACCAATCAAAATTTCTTGAACAATTAAAGTAAATAGTCACCCAATAAACATTCTGGTAAAGTTTCATTGAAATTGGCTGAGTGATTCCAGAGGAGATATCGTTCAAAGATTTTGGCCTCAAAATAAGCCCCATCCTGCCACACCAAAATTTGTGGGCCAATCAAAATTTAGCAAATAATTTTTGAAAAGAGTACTCAAGGAATATTATGGTAAAGTTTCATTGAAATCAGCCAAGTGGTTCAGGAGAAAATGACATTCGAAAAATTTTGGGCTCAAAAAAGGCCCCGCCCATATTTATCGACCAATCATAATTTCTTGAACAATTTAAGAAAAGGGTCAACCAAGGATCATTCTGTTAATTTTTCATTGAAATTGACCCAGTGGTTCAGGAGGAGATGTCGTTCAAAGATTTCGGGCTCAAAATAAGCCACGCCCATATTTATGGGCCAATCAAAATTTTTCGAACAATTTAAGTAAAAGGTCACCCAAGGAACATTCACTCCAAGTTTCATTGAAATTGCCCCAATGGTTTGGGAGGAGAAGATTTTAAAAGATTTCAAAGTGAAAAAATGCCACGCCCTGCCACGCCCATATTTGGAGGCCAATCACAATTCTTTGAACAATTCCAGGAGAGGGCCACCCAAGAATCATTTTTACCAAGTTTGGTTAAATCCGCCCATTGGTTTGGGAGGAAAAGATGTTTAAAGAAAAAGTTTACGCACGAACGGACACACGACGGACACTCGGCAAAAACACTAGCTTGCTGGCCTTAACTGGCCAGTGGAGATAAAAATTGACAATGACCCTGACCTATGTGACCCAAAAACAATAGGGCATTTCCTTGGGTCATAAGCAGCATTTGCATCAAGTTTCATGATTCTAGGTCGCTTGGTTCTTGAGTTAGAGTTCGGAAACAAAAATTGAACCAAACGCTGACTGTGACCTTGACCTATGTGACCAAAAAACGATAGGGCACTTTCTTTGGTAATAAACAGCATTTGCATGAAATTTCGCGATTCTCTATTGCTTGGTTCTCCAGTTAGACTCCTGAAACAAAAAGGTCTACAGACGGTCAGACTGATGGACGTCAAGACAGACAGACAGACAGACAGACAGACAGACATGGTGAAGCCAATATATCATTTTTAAATCATTTAAATTATCCCAAGGTATACCTTTCCTGTTCCACCATATCTCACCAAATCAAAAGGATTGATGTCAGTTTGATAGTGTTCTTTAACCCCAACGCCTATATATTTTTGGGAAGTTGCAGATTTTCTGTGTATGAATTTTAAAACCATAGCCTCTCTCATGCAACGAAATGCCATAGTACAATATCAAAAAAAACTTACCTTCAAAAAGAAAGCACTCATTCCACCTTGGATTTAAATTTTTCTTTTTCACTTTTGTCAACAATTTATGTTTTTTATCCGGTAATAACAAAATTTTAACATAAGGGTCACTAGTTCCAGTAAAATCCTTTGCAGGCAGTCCGGAAGCTTGAAGAATCTTTAAAGTTAACGTCAATGATTGAAAATCGTAACTCAACGCTAGTTGTATTTTCCCTAAGTTGTGATCGATACCGTCGACTGGTATCGGTGCGATTGCTGCGTCCTCCTCAAGGCCGTCCTCCATAAACATTGTTGCAAAGTTCCGAACACCTTTCCATAAACTTTCCGTGTCGCCATTTTCACTTGATACAGACTTCTGTTTCTGCAATTGGTCTGGCTGTAAAAATAGTTTGAAATATTGTTAAAAACATATTGAAATGTTCAGTGTCTATTTTTTGTCTTCTGGTAGTGTTTGAAATATTGTTTATTTACACATTTTTCATAGTTAATTTGAATATGCCTTAAATTTTTCCTCCTAACTAGGAAAGAAATATAGGCACATTTAAATTCAAATTAGTCTCAGACAGAAATTCCTAGTGTATTCATATAAAAATCTAAGTTCCATATCGTTTAGAAAAGATTGTGTCAGACCTGGAAATTCTTTATCTAATCCATATCTATTTTAAATGACTTTTTCTAATGAATATTGAAAGTCAAAGTTCTAATAAGCAGAGCACAAAACCATTTTAGGCCGAGTCAAAATGTTACAAAAGCTTCCTTAACAAGATAACCTTTATAGATTGTAAAGATTATTATAATAATGACAAGCCTTTCCACTAAAGCCATACTGATGGCTCAGTGCAAAACAGTTGTAGCTGCCTATATGTTTATAGGCAGCTACAACTGTTTCACACTGAGCCATCGATTATATTTTGTCTCATCTTGACAAGTTTTCATTCATACAGTGGCAGCTGGAGCACCTAACCATGGATCCCTGGAATATCTCTAACCAGTACTTCAACAATCTTTTTGAGCTCCCCCGACTGCTCATCCGCAATAGGCATATAATGATGAGAGACAAATATCAGAAAAGACATGGAGACTGTTGTAGTCAAATGAAAAGGCAGCATACACAATACCAACTCTAAGCCATTAGTTAGCTTAAAACTATGAAATCTCTCATATTTATAATACATGGAAGCCAGACACAGAGCCGTCATTCACAGTTGGTAGTGCGTCGGCCTGTCAATCTAGAGGTCCAAGGTTCCACCCCCTACGGCTGCACTCATTCTTTCCCACTATTTGTCACCAATGGGTTGATAATCGTAGGGAGACCTATGTGAGAATGCAGCTGGAGGCTAGGAAAGGATGTGATGGTAGAGCTGGTGAGAAAAATACCAGGAATCCATTGTTAGGTGCTCCAGCGGCCACGATATAAATGAAAGATTGTTGAATGCAACATAAAACCTCATTTAAACAAACAAGCAAACCAATAGACACAGAAGATGGAGTTAAAGACATAATTAATGAAATTGGAGGATAATTGTCCTTGATACCTTTGGGACTGATAGGACCAACATCAAACGCATACAGATTTGACTACCTATTATACCTTTTTCTCACCATATAAAAATTTAAATGGTTTCTTTGACACTTGCCTACCGAAGTACAAATACAAAAGAGTCTAAATGTATGCAGATCAATGACTAATTCTCTAAATGGGGAGTCCAAATGAAAAAATTTATTCTGATAATAAAATAGTGTGCAATGCTAACATGAGTCTTAAATCATTAATTCTAAACAAAACCTAAAGATGTTGGTTTTCTCAGGGAGATTTATCTAACATATAACAACATCACAGCTTTTTTAGCTTTTATTTTTTTTATCAATACTTGAACCTTAAGTCCTATTTGAGACAGCAGGATGTGGAAATGAAACAAAAATAGCTCAAAAAGAGCATGTTTTTCAGAAAATTTATTGAATGACAAATTAACTCAATCTAATGTTTCATGACCTTTAAGTGCCTTGATATGAACAAAAGTAAAATGGTGAAAGCTTTCAACGCACCAAATATAGTAAATAAACTTGAAGCTTTTCAAAATATCTTGACAGTGTCATACGTCTCAAAATTACTTTTATTATAATTATGATATCCCTAGAAATCAATTTTTGGACATGTGAGATGTAAAAATCCTCAAGTAAAAAAAAAATCCAAATTTCTGTTAAACTAATTTCTGTTACTTAAAACCATAATAATTTGCAAATTGAGGGTTCAGTGCAAGACTGTTCTAAGTGTTTATACATTATATATACACTTAGTACAGTCTTGTGCTAAAACCTCTATGTTAAAATTTTAAATTTAGTGATCAAATAATATATCAATGATCTCAGAACAGTTATAGTCTGTATAAGGGTATATATTGCTTCCTATTGGAGACATGAATTGGAGGCATTGACTTCTAAATGAGATGATGTGATTTATATCACAATTTAATACCCAATAATGTTTTCTTTTTTCTTTCAGGCTCTTATTTAATATCTAGAACTAAATTCTAACTCATTTTCATTGTGGAAGTCGGTATTGCAATGGCAACTTAGTGGGCAAGGGCAATTAATGGGTTGGCCCTCACTTAACATTCTAGAGTAGACAGGCAAATTGTCACTACTAAAGCTTCAACAAAGCAGTACATTTTGTTCGGCCATCAACCTAATGATACTTTGATTTCCAGACCTTGAATCTTTGTAACTAGATTTTGCATGGTCTCTGTAGTCTAGAGGTAGAACATTTGTTTCTTAACTAAGTGGTCCAGAGTTTGATTCCCGAGAGCTGTCAATGATCTTGATTCTTTCATTGCCCCAAACATTCAGGCAACCTACTGCATGGTGAATTTCCAGGTAGTAGAATTGAGAGGGATAAACTTAAGTTGTAACTTCTTGTTTCCAATTTGATGTAAAATAAATAGGTTAATAACAATTTAAATTAATAATTTTGCACAACTTCCCAGGAGGATAATCACCCCTGGTCCCCTTCTCTGGATACACACATTATGTAACTGGTAGAGTACATCAAGCTATTTTCCATTTTGAATTCTACTTAAATCCGAAAGATAATTTGTAAGCAAAAGAACAGAAAAGAAGGGATAATGCAAGTCTAAAATCTGAATTTCTCATTGAAACCCTATGTTGTAGGTACTCATTTGAATCGTCCTGAATAGACGATTCAAATGAGTACCCACAATAAAGGATTTTTGCAAATATAATAAAACTAGTTTATTTTAAAATTAACAACATGTGTTTGTGAAACACAAATGCCTGCTTAACAGCTTATTTTCAAAATGATGACCTTCACAGATAATCTTGACCTTTTAACATGACATCGATCTTGATACTTACAATTGTACATTACTGAAATCTTTCATCATGCCAATTATGAGAAAGGTATCTATAATATGCTTGGATAAACTGACCATTTAAGTTTTTTGTTTATATTTTTAGGAAGTTTGACCTTGACAGATGACCTTGACATTGTCATATGACCTAAACCTAGGTATCACTAGATGTACATAATTGAGATCTATACCAATGCCAAATATTAGGCTTGTACATTAAATAGGCTTGAAGATGTTGACAATCTTAAGGAGTTTTTTCAAGTTTTTGAGTTATTTGACCTTGGCAGATGACATTGACCTTGTCACATGACCTTGACTTTGTAGCTAGCAGATGAGTATCATTGAGATCTATCATCATGCCAAATATGAGCCTTGTCTCTTGAATAGGCTTTAAGATATTAGCAATGTTAAAGATTTTTGTTAAGTTTAGCAGACAGAAAGACAGACAGACTGAAAGATGGACACAAGGACAATGATAAAACAATATGCCCCTGATCTCTCAATACAGGGGCAATTAAATACGCCCTCTATCTGTTACTCTAGTTGTAAGTAACCAAAACCTTAAGCTGTTGTTACAATAGTTTGGTTGTGTATAATGCATACAAATGGTATAAATTCCAGACACCCATGACAAGAGAAATTCAAGATATTGATGACTATTAAAGTTTATAGTAATCAAATAATATATTGTTCAGAAATGATGTTCAAAATTACAATGCCATTTTCTGTTCTCTGGAGACACCTGATAACTTCATTATGTAAATGAGTATTTTAAATTCACCAGACAAAATGGGATTTTCAGTTTGAATTATTTCAAGACCTTTTCTTAAAGTAAACCTCACATATTTATTTACAGGAAAATTTTGAAGAGAATCTAATCTCTTGAAAATTAAAAACATGAAGAACTAGAAATTGCTTTTTCAAAAAAATTTGTATCCCTACTGAGGAAAAGAAACACAAAGTACTTGACATTGACCTTTGACTTTGAATATGACCTTGATTATTGGGGAAATTAAAAAAAATTTGCTACGAAGACTGGTAAAAGCCAAGTCAAAACATTTGTTAACTATCCATAAATATATTTAACTACCATACAGTTTAGGAGATTTAGTTCAATGTTAATAACTACCTGTCACCTTGAGGTGTGACCTTGAGCTTGGAGCAAATAAAATGATTTTATCATTTTACTCTTATTGAATATCATCTAAAATTATATAAATGTCGACATCATAGTTTCAAAGTAACTCAGTTGTCACAGCATTTCTCAAGACCTAAAGTTGAATTTTTACCACCAATCTTGAAAATATTGTGTAGATTTTTGAAGTTTCATGTTTTTTCCAAACTCAATTCCTAAGGAATCAGATATGTCTTAGTAATTTTTCAAGAAATTTGATAAATCTTGAACAATACGTGCTCAGGTGAGCTAAAAGAAGCGAAAAACTTCCATAGAACTTAATCAGTCTCTCTGCGGTTCCAACACATTGCATTTGTCAGACCAATTATCTCGCCCAAGAGAAAAAAGCCACTTTCATTGATAGCTTTGACAGTGTTATTACAATTTTTGTTCCTATAAGAAACATTTTACTTTTCCCTGATGGGTATTTTCGGACACTGGTCGACAATCAATTCAAATTCAATGAACGTAACAGTTGTCGGGGAATAATAAACGGGCGATCAAATTTCTTTTTTGTCAGACTTCATCATACCACATGTCTCGTAATGTTGGATTTTTTGGAAATAAATGTCCAAGCGTTAAACAGTTGTAACTGCCTATAGAAATATAGGCAGTTACAACTGTTGTGTGATGAGCCAAAGAAATATCAACATCCCATCCCTCGGACTGGTATTGACTTAGTTTTCTGGTTGTATTTCTTTTATTACTGAAAGAATTGCTTTAGTGCTTGTTAGGAAATAGAAAACCTAGAAAATATTTCTAGGTAAAAAATGCATTCAAGGCATTGACACATTTTATAAGCTTGTCTATGAAAAAGATGGAGCAAAGCTTCTGAATATAAGTAAATTTGTCGGAAGATTTTACAAGTTGGAGCAAACTAACTTTTTAATATATAAAAACTTCCTTTAATTAGAATGATGACAGTAAATCTTCTCCAAAAATACAAAATATGACTTGTATATTTTTAGTATGATAATTTGTTTATCTTGCAATAATATATCATTTGCTCTCAGGAGTTTGCAATAATATGCATGTACCATTATACTGAAGTGCTGTATAGCTATTGATGTATACAAGCTCAAACTTTTTTTCTTACAAAAACCAAGGAGCCCTAATAATGCATCTATGTGATATCATGTATGATTCACTGGGCTAATTGCCGTGATAACTTAAATAAAAAAATGTTAGGATGAATCAAATATGGATGATTTATGACTTAAGATTAATATTTATTGGCATATATACTTTTTAAAGATACTTTTTTCAACAAGATGTGTTTGTGAAACATGAATGTCCCAGGAATGGGAATTTCTTAAAACTTTGACCTTGACCTTGTCTAATGACCTTGAAATCTGTAGATGTGCATCATTGAGATCTATCGTCATACCAAATAAGAGTATTGTAACTTGAATAGCCTTGAAGTAATTTGCAATGATATGGTTTTTATTCAAGTTTTGCAGACAGACAGATAGACCAACAGGCAGATGGAAAGAAAGATGGACTGTGGCGGTAAAACAATAAGACCCTGATCTTTTGATGTGGGGGCATAAAAAGTTTGAAGATTGGTTGAGTTAGAGAGAAGAAGTTTTTTCTTCATTTCACTTATAGGGCCATTTTGGATGATGTGACAGCCTGTATCCCCTAAGTTTTTCATCTGATCAGGATTAAATGAAGGAATCTGTAAGAGCATGTTTCAGGCATCATTTTTGTAAAGTTTTGTTGAATTCTGGGCAATAGTTCCAGAAGAGATTATGTTAAAGAAAATGATTACTTGAACATGGATGCACAGACAGACACACTGCCATGAAATAGCCTGCTGGACCTTGTTCAATGGAACTAAATACAAGAAATGTGTCACAGACATGGATGCCCCTGTAAATACTGTATTTTTCCCCTAACCTATTCAGCCGAGACCTTGGCCTTGGGCGTATCTGGACATTCTCCTTGCATGACAATATAACTTAATCATCAGGGGGAACAACTGTGCCAGGTTATTTTGAAATTTATCCATAAATGTAGAAGTTATGCTCTGGACAATAATCAGAAATATATACACCCATCCACACAACTACCCACCAAGACCAATACATGCATTAATACAGGGACAGGTGAAACTCTATATGCTTGTCGACATTTCATGGCATAAGCAATAAAAATGTTTGAACATAAAGACGATATTAATAAATTGTTATTTATAACAACTAATTAATACTATCTTTTCTATTACAGTATAAGTACAGAGTTACAGCTTAAATCTAAAGTCAAAATTCTAGCAAATTCTGGATCACCTGAATAAGAAAAAGTTTTATATTCTAGGGCCCTGGGGCCTGTTTTACTAAACATCTTAGGATTATTTTTTTGGCGAGTCAAAAATTAAAGTTGCTTCTATCAGAGTAACTAAACATTTAAATCTGTCATATCATTAGAATTGTCTTTTCTAAAGACGATTCCATTGAGATGTTGCAAGGCAGAATCTAACAATGAATGAAAAACACAAGGAACCATTTGTGCCTTTGACTCATGATTTATTTTTCCGAAAGAAGTTTGCAGGAAAACTGGCCCCTGAGGATCAATTTTTTTCAAGAAGGGTTAAAACTATAGACACAATATTTCTTCTAATAATAGCATCCTCTCTAATAGTAGCACCCCTATATTTTTTACTACGAAAACCCACTTCAATTCCTGAATTTAAGATTTTGTTTAAGACTTCTTCTCTAATTTGAGATGAATTTCCTCTAAACAATCATTGATATGATTGGTAAGAGGAAATTTATCTCAACTTAAAGGGAAAAGGGCATAAATGACATTGAAGTTTAATGATTTTTACATGCGAAAATGCATACTGAATAAAAGCTCCCTAACCATGTTATGTATAGCTCCCTAGAGGGTTAATAAGGAGAAATACGGTATACCTTTGCAGCAGCTGTGGACTGGTAGGTCTGATCCCGTCTTGAGTTGAGTGAATCATGAAGTGCTGTAGTAGATGATGTCTGAGGTTGAACATGCTCTGTAACAACTCTCCGTTCTGGTCGTTCAAATCTGAAATACATACATGAATATCATTATCTAGATGATGTCTGAGGTTGAACATGCTCTGTAACAACTCTCCGTTCTGGTCGTTCAAATCTGAAATACATACATACATAAATATGAATATCATTAGCTACATGATGTCTGAGGTTGAACATGCTCTATAACAACTCTCTGTTCTGGTCGTTCAAATCTGAAATACATACATGAATATCATTATCTAGATGATGTCTGAGGTTGAACATGCTCTGTAACAACTCTCCCTTCTGGTCGTTCAAATCTGAAATACATACATACATAAATATGAATATCATTAGCTACATGATGTCTGAGGTTGAACATTCTCTATAACAACTCTCCGTTCTGGTCGTTCAAATCTGAAATACATACATGAATATCATTATCTAGATGATGTCTGAGGTTGAACATGCTCTGTAACAACTCTCCTTTCTGGTCATTCAAATCTGAAATACATACATAAATATATATGAATATCATTATCTAGATGATGTCTGAGGTTGAACATGCTCTGTAACAACTCTCCGTTCTGGTCGTTCAAATCTGAAATACATACATAAATATATATGAATATCATTATCTAGATGATGTCTGAGGTTGAACATGCTCTGTAACAACTCTCCGTTCTGGTTGTTCAAATCTGAAATACATTCATAAATATCATTATTTATTATTTATTTTTTTGAGTGCTGCATGCATATGTGCCTATATTAGTGGGCTCACACAGAATTTCAGTGTTCTACCAAACAATGGAAAAATATTTTGAAGCCCACTTTTAACAGTGTGATTACAAATCCACCAACTTCATTAATTTTTTAATGTACCATTAGGGCAACTAAAACCTTGTAACTTCAGCTTAAATAAGCTATTAATTATTATCATCAACTATGACATTTACATTGACTGAATACAATAGTTCTATCTGCACTATTTTGTCCCTGCTAGGTATTCCCAAACATTGAATTTTAATCAATTTTCCTATACCAGTATATTGAAATCAAAACACTGAGCACTCTGAGTGGTAAACGCATTATTTATCTTGACCAATCAAAATGCTTGCAATAGAATTTGATATTATTCCAAAAATCTTAGACTTTTCTGTGAATATTAATGAAGCCAAAGACTCAGTCTAAGAAAAGTCTCAATGGTCAATTTGCTTTATGCCTTTAACGGATCTTACATCATTTTGCGTGATAAGACACATTTTAACGGAAAATCTATTTCCTCGACATCTACATCAGATCTCTAACTTTTACCCTTCTCCTGCAGTCCACAGGATTTTAAAGCTTAAGCAGACAGTATAGACTAGGATCAGACTGCAGTCTGATCTTAGCCTATAGGCCTACTGACTGCTTTCTTCTTAATTATTGTTAGAAAAACTAGATAGATTGATTGAATGGAGTTTAACACCACTTTCAACATTTTTTCAGTTATATTGGGGCAGCTGGAAGAATGAGTGCTGCCGTCAGGAATCAAACCCTGTGGAAAAACTAGAGTTGGACTGGTTCAAATTGCCCAAATTAGCAATTTCTCTGAGACAGAAATTAAATTCGGTAAGATAAGGATTTAACTTAATGACGGGAAGAAGGTTAAGTCGACTTAGGGGCTATCTTTTCTGGAACAAACTTCCACAATTTGTAATAGGTTTACGATTAACAACCCATCAGTGAGAGACAAATGAAAGAATGAGGGCCAACGTCGAGGATTGAACCTGGTTGAAAAACTAGAGAGGGACTGGTTCAAATTGTCCAAATTAGCAATTTCTTTGAGACAGAAATTAAATTCGGTAAGATAAGGATTTAACTTAATGATGGGAAGAAGGTTAAGACGACTAGGGCTATCTTTTCTGGAACAAACTTCCACAATTTGTAGTCTTCTATTGATTGAATTCCCAGACAAATTCCGACATCCTCATGACAAATTGGTACAAATCAGACCTATCTCTTGATATATAGTTCTTTTTCATACAAGTTTATAATGTCATATTTACAAACATAATGATTTCTATATCTTTCAGATGAATATTTCTCTAAAAACTTTGTTTGCTGTGATGGACCATTATGGATAATAAAGCAAGGCCATGTATAGTTGGCACTATTGCAGGGCAGAGCCTAAGTAACGCGTTGTTGCATTTAAGGTTAATTTAAGGTAAATCAGCTATTTTATATTTACTTAATTTAATGAATAGTAGAAAAAGTAAACTAAAAATGTTAAATCGTCGGTGGCTAACCAAATCCCTGTAAGCAAGTTCAAGAATTGGTTAAAAAACTAGTTCTCCAATAATAAAGAAAATTAAGTGGAAGTTTAAGAACCAGTTCTATAACTTGTTCTTGAATTCATGTTTAAGAACCTTGAGTGGGAGCTCTTATCAAGAACTTGAGTACAAGAACTATTTCTAATTGGTCAAAAACTAAATTTTGAGCAAGTTTTTGAACTTAGAATTCTTGAACTATCATTTAACATTCATGAATGTTTTTGAACTGAAGATCTAGAAAATTCAAGAATCTTTTCATGAATCTTTTCACATGGGCTCATGCTGAACCTGGAATAGTCTTGCTTTGGCAGGATGTATTTTAAAAGACATTTTTGCAGTCTGATCTTAGTCTATACCACCTGAATTTATTTTCAAATCCTGAGAAATGTTTCAAAACTGTCTTTACTAAATCATAATAAGAGTATCCAAGACTTTAAAGCACTTTGATTTTAAAGAATTTCTGCCAAGGTGTTTATTCAACATGTCAATCTGGGTTAACACAGACCTAATAAGATGGAGGGTCAACCTTCAGATCATGAATTTAGCTACCATACATTGGTTGAGCCCCATCATCTTAAAGGGGAGAGGGTCCTGACCTGCCATCCCACATAGGTTTACAACAAATAGATCCTGGACACAATCCTTCACCTCTGTGCATTTTGATCTTAAGTCTATATTGTCTGCCCAAGCTTTGTGTGCAGAAGGATTAGATCATGAACAGCATGAATAGGGTTAAGGTAGTGGACCTTTGATAGTTCAATAACATTTTGGAACTCATGATCTTTCACATTGTTGACCGAGGTTTCCTAATGAAATAATTAGGAAACCTAAGTTAACACAGTTAAAGTTCATTACTTCTAAAATGTTGTGAAACGTAACTACAGGTCCACTAACCTAAAGCTGTACACTTTTTTCATACATTTTTATTTAGAAACGTGGGCACAACATATTGTATGGACGGGAAAGCTGTAAGTCTGGTAACACTTGGAAATGTGTAAAACCAGGGAAAAATCCAAAACCAAATTCTAATTAGAAGTGACATGCACTAATGTCATTTATCCAAATTACTCTTGTCATTTTCTTACCTAATTTCGTTTAGACTTATCCAAATGACCAAACTTAAGAAAAGTGTTATATTTATTTCTATTACCCTTATTCCATAATTTTTACCATAGAATATTTTTACACAACACTTAGGCATCTGGTTTAAGGATGTGGACCCGTTATAGTTCCGAAACGATTTTGGAACTTATGATCTTTTACAATGTTAACAGAGGTTTTCTAATGAAATCATTAGGAAACCTCGGTTAACACTGTTAAAATTCTTTACTTCTGAAACGTTGCAGAACTATTATGGGTCCACTACCTTAATAGAAATTTTGTTGAGATAGGAAACAAACTAGGTGGTTGTCAAAGGACAATTAACTGCTGACAAGCCCTCTTTTAAACATTTGACCTTGACTTGTGACCTTGGATCTATCTGATTTTTTTTTTCAAATCGAGCATCTACTCATGATTGAGAACAATTGTGCCAGGTTATTTTTAAATCCATTCATTAATGAAGAATATATATCCAGAACAAATCAGATGGAAAGACGGATGGAGTGAATCCAGAAATTCATAAATTTGTGGCTGTGTTGAAGATGATACTTGGATTTCTAATCTGATTCATAATGACCACCCCAGTGAAAATTGAAGTGAAATTTCACTGAAATTTCACCAAATTTCAGTGAAATTTCAGTGAAATGTTAAAATATCACCGAATCTCAGCAAAATGACCAAATTTCAGTGGAATTTCAGTGAAATTTTGGCAAAAAAATTTGAAATTTCAGTGAAATGTTTTTTCTTTATGAGGCTAGAATTTCAGTGAAATTTCAGTATTTTTTTTTTTAACTTATGAAATTTCAGTGATTATGCCAACTTAAAAAATGTTTATATAATAAAACTGAATCTTTATGAAAGCACTAAAAAAGTAGGAACACAACAGATTCACAACATTATTGTAGCAAAAGACATGTTTATCAAGATGGTCAGAAGCAGAAATATATAGTCTTAAATGAATACACTTTTGTGAACATTGTCGACCATTTCATTCCTAAGCTTAAAGTAATGAATATGTTTAAAGAAATTCATAATTTCTTCCCTCTTATGAAGCTTTATATTTCTCAAATTGCTTGAAAATGTCAATTAAAAAAAAGATACAGACAAAAATAAATAAGAACAAAAACCACATATACAGTATAAATATTTTTTGTTGACACAACAAGTATGTTTTTTTTTTTCATTTATGGAAGGAAATCTGTCGTACTACAACCACAATATCTGTTACTTAAAGATAGATATATTTCACAACACTAATAATTATCTGATAATGGTTGGGACAATTTCAAGTCAAAAGAATATCTTAAAAGATATTACAGAATAATAAACATTTTATTTGATTTCAAACAAATATTTCTCGTGCAATTAACCATTTTCATTTATAGTTTGTCTATTAGTATTATTTTATTAAATAGCAAATTAAAATGGTAAAATATAAATTTTCTAAATGCTGTGGAGTAAACAGAAATTTCCAGTCTATGGTTTCTAGTCTAGATAAAGTCATGTGATCGATAAGAACCAATGAAAATGTTACACGGCTAAACTTATCACGCGCCATGATGCAAACGACGGAGGTCAGATTGTTGGCTCATTTTGTGTAGTTCTAAATAAAAAAATATCCGTAAGAGATGGCTCCGTTATTCTATTAATATGCTGTTAATATCATAATCCAACCGAAAGACGAGTCACAAGCCGGCACATAAAGAAACGCGTAAGTTTTTGAAGTGAAAATAAACAACTTCCGTTCTCAACTTGACCTTGCTATTTCGCCGATTTGTGCAATATTTGGCCACAGTTCAAATTCTACAGCAATAAAAAAAAATAAAATGAATAAATTTGATTAAATGAATATTCTTTACTTGTCTTTTCAGCAATAATAAAATCCTCAACCAATGTCATAAAATCGTATTTCAAAATGAAATTCTTTCCTTGGAATGATTATCAAAATGGTGGTCAGGAATTCTCGTAGAACAAACAGTCAACTGATTCTATTTTTAGATTACATGGAATTCCCAAAGTTGTTAAATTTATCTTACCCTCTGGATGTCCGATGAAATAAAATAAACAAACCTCACAATTGTTATAAACAAGTAAAGAGTGTTTTTAAATGCAAATGGTATCAAGGTATTTATGAGTTGTTAGTATTTTACTGGTCATTGGTAGTGATTTTGTGCCAGGAAAACATTCATCTGCACCATTGTTGTAGAAGAATTTTCATAAAAAAATGATGGGAAAAGAAAGTGTAGAATGTCTTCTTCCCTCAGAATTAATTATTAACCTCCATAATATTTCCAAAATCACCTAAATATTATCTTAACATGACTTAAATAATTCGTAGCTGACAGGTAAAGTGTAATAGTAACCGGACAAGCCGTTTTTCGGATATTTATAAACAAAGAGACATTATTCGCTAAACCAGACAAATGTATTTAAACCCATCAGAATTAAGGATTAATACATTAAACTGAAATAGATTTGACAAATAATTTATGAATTACAAAATAGAATATAGATTTTTTTTCATTTTTTGAAAAAAATATCTTTCTTAGATTAAATTTGACAAAAATAACATCAAATATCAATTTAGCATTTTATAGCAGAAATTTATGATAATCTCCCCTTTTGATAGTTTTATTAGAAAATGTATTTAGAAATTTGCTGATTGGGAGGCTTTCATATATAGTCTCTCAAAACTGAGAAAAATTCACAAGAGATTAGTATCAATAAGAATAGGTGGATAATATTCAGTGATATTAAATAATTTAGACTTGATATTTTATTATTTTGATTAAATACAAAAAAATTCATTTCAGATAAATGTCAGACATGTAGGCCTAACAGCATTACTGGTACCATATATACAAGCAAGATTGTCACTGTGAAAACATATATGTTCAAGTATTTTGTAAGTAGAAAAGATGACACTGTATTCATTATTTTACTACATGTCCACACATAAAAAGATCAAGGGCGTAATGTTTTATGCTATAAATTTGTCCGTGTTTCTGACTGTCTATTAAAGTATAATGTCAAGGTCATCTTACCAAGTTAAATTTATTAAAACTAAAAATACTGTTTCAGGTCTTATTACATGCCATCAGGGGTAGACACATGCTCATCTTCTATCTCTGTATGTCCATTTGTTAACACATCTCCTCATTCAATTGTAGACAGATTTTCACGGGACTTTCACAAAATAGTCAGATCACAGGTGGATAGATCTTAGTGAGGAGAAAGAATTGCAGTATCTAAGGACCCTAATTCTCACTAGCTTAAGTGTGTTGTACCCCCAAAAACTATGTTTGGGGGGATATTAGGAGTTAGCTTGTTGGTCGGTTAATCAAATACTGGTTAATCTGTCTGTTCATCGTTAGGTCCATCTATCCATTTGTAGCTTTTATATGTCCATTCAGTTTCTCAGCAACTAATGGGCAGATTTCCATTAAACTTTACAGATGTGATCAGTATTAGGTACAGGTAGAGATGTGCAAGTGATATTAGGTTATGATCCATTCAATGACTTTTGTGTTTTGACAGAGTTATGGGATGATGGAAAATGACTTTACATTAATGACAAACACTTGTTTTGGGTTATTAATTGACAGTCTAGTTTATCAAGCTTTTACAGTTGGGATGGCCATACCCAACATGACTCTTAAAGATCGATTTCAATATGAAGTAGTCATACTTACAACAGTACTTTTATTATTATACCTTGAGCTTTGACCTTTGAGATCTAAAAAAAAATCTTGCAAATGCTAGTAGGCTTAAGAATAATTGTAATTGAAATCCAGAAGTGCACGCTATTATATATTTACCTGCACATTTTTAGTTTGCTTTTACATTGCAGATACAACTCAAAATATAGTACAGGGATAAATCTTATAGTGTAACTGCTGAATATTTTGGAGTCTTGAGAAAAACATGAGTGAAGAAGATATAATAACTGTGGCCTTGAAAAAACAACAACATTAAGTTAGATCTGGAACAAATGTATAGTTGAAGGTAGGTAAGTGTATTGAAGTTAAATGCTTTCCAGTAGATCCTCGAAATTTCTTGATGGAGAATCACATTAAATTTAACTGTCACACAAGTAATATTATCATAATGGTAAACTCACTGTTTTTAATCACTCTTCTTTTCATTTTATCTCCTAAGTCATAAATGCTATTTACTTTAATCTTTATGGTTGAATAGATCTTATTGAGGAGATGCACAGTGCCCCTTTTTTTAGAGACAGCAATCTTGCTTCATTTTACCCCACTACAGGGATCGACACTTACACCAGTCCTCGGGCCCGAGACCTGTGAATTTTAGGGAGGACTGGTAGCTATCAAGCTGCAGGTCCTTCAGGCCTGTTGTAAAGGGCACAACTAAGTATTTCAAATCTGTCAAGTTTTGAAAAATAACTGCCTTCCCATTACTAGTATTATTTACCATTTGATAAACATTGTTGAAAAAGAAGAAATTGCTTGTCAAAAGCAATTTCTTCTTTTCCTACATTGTTTTACCTGCAATATGTTCCTTAAATTGCTGAAAATGAAACATGGTTTTCATGCAGGACCTGTTGTTATCAGGGAGGACCTGGAATATTTAAGGCTAACAGGTCCTTAACCCTTTGCTGTTTAATCCCTGCTTTTTACGTGCCTGTGATTTTATGATTGAGAAAACAAGCAATGACAAGCAATTTCTTCTTTTTGCACAGTATTTTCTACCGTACTGAATGTTTATTTTTCAAATCAAATCCACTTTAAATTTTCGTCTGCAAAACCTTTGAATTTGGACAGGTCCAAAATTTTGTAAAACAGGAAAGGGTTAAGGCTGGTAGCAAAAAGTAGTTAGTGTGAAACCCTGCCACTATATATAACAAAGTAAAGTGGCTATACTGGAGTCACCATGTCAGTCTGTTCATCCATCTGTCTGTCCCATATTTTTTTAAACAGCTTTTATTTATTTACTAGTAAAGCTATCAACTTTTAACTCCATGCACTTACACAATTTGACTAGGATAAATGCAGTATAATAAGAATAACTTAGTTATTGCCACTTGGTCTTTTAAATTTTTTATCCCCCACCATTTTTTTGCAAAGGGGATATAGTAATGGTCTCAATCCACCATTTTGACATTCCGTTTCTAAACTTGTCTGGTGCATATATCCTAAAGTTCAGTGGCTATCAACTTGAAAATTTATAGATGGATAGATCTCATGGAGAAGTGCAGTACTGCACAAGAAAAACAAGTCTCGCTTGCACAATTTTGGAGTTATTGCCCTTTGTTATTTCTAAACTCTTACTCTTTTTTGGGTCATATCTCTTAAATTAAAATAGCTATTAACTTGAAACTCCATAGGTGGATAGTTCTTATTGAAGAGAGCAATGCACAAGAACTATAACTCTTGCTTGCATAATTTACCAGTTATTGCCCTTTGATATTCTAAAGACTTATATTCTGAAGGGGGCATATCTCTTCAAGTACAAAAGAATTTACCAGTTATTGCCCTTTGATATTCTAAAGACTTATATTCTGAAGGGGGCATATCTCTTCAAGTACAAAAGAATTTACCAGTTATTGCCCTTTGATATTCTAAAGACTTATATTCTGAAGGGGGCATATCTATTCAAGTACAAAAGAATCTTTAATAGATTAAGCTTCAGTTTACTATCAAGCTTTCATGATTGGGGGTGTCCATGTCTGACATGGCTGTTGTCATTTTTGCCTTTGCTTAACCTTATTTGCGAAAGTTTTCAATATATTGCTCCATACACTTTCACAATATGTAATATATTTTAAAACCATAACTAATATTTTGGATCTTACCTTTTAACTCCTTGTCATGCAGAATAAAAACCATAGAATATTAAATTGAAATCATATCCTGAATGCACCTATTGTGGGTAAAATTAGTTTCATTTCAAAAATATTGTTTTAAAAGAAAAATCAAGTGGTCATAACTAAGATTAAAATGCTCACATGTGCAGGCTTATCTTTATCTTTACCTTCTGTCAGAGCAGGAATATTTTAGATTGAGCTTAAAAAGGGTAACTTTATTTATATTTTGTTTTTCAATAACTTCAGAAAGTGGAAGAATACAACAGAAGAGGAAAATAATGTGATCTTTGCTTTGTGTTTCAACTTAACCATTGTACCCTAAATACCAACCACTACAACAAGAGGTCATGGCAAGAAGTCCTGGTACCACAATAATTTGTAAAAGTGCACATATGCTATATGGAACCAGCCTAGAGACAGAAGAGACTGCTTCAGAAAACAATTAACCTTGTTATATAAGAAGCTGTTTTTCAAGTTTGAAATGTATTTGGCTGGTTTAAACTGTTTGTAACTTCACCTTCTTCTCTTATGTGGCACATTTACTGCAAAAAGTTAAAAAATACCCAGATATCTGAGGGTTAGATCTTTTGGTATTTGAACTTGCTACTACTTGAACTTTCTACTTGACCATGAACAAAATTAACATGTTTGCAAAAAAGTAAATTGATACATTTTGAGAAGATATTGCTTTTAATGATAAAAATGTGGAACCAGCATTTTCTTCATTTAAAACAATTTTTTCCATCCTTTTACATGGATATTAGTTAATAATTTATCACTTAAATCTATTGTGTAACATTCAAAGATTTGCCCTGATATTCTCTGGTCCATGGACAAGAATAGCCTTGAAAAATGTACTTGTCTGCAAGTACAAAAGCCCATGTGGGACAAGTTAGGACATGGGAATTCCACACCCTGTGTTTTCATATAATCAAGTGATTCATATCAGGCTGAGTTAGGGTAAACATAGTTGTCAGATTGACAGTTCAGTGTATGTGCCTTACAGTACTGTCTTTTAATCCATAAGTCTATCCATCCATCCATCCATCCATCCATCCATCCATCCATCCATCCATCCATCCATCCATCCATCCATCCATCCATCCATCCATCCATCCATCCATCAGATTTTGTCAAGACAAATACTCCTAAATCAATAGATGGATTTCAACATAACTCATATGCTCTCAATCATGAGTATACGTGCTTTTTAAAAAAAAAATCTTATAGCTCCAATGTCAAGGTCACATCTCAAAGTCAAACATCTTGATTGGAGTCAGTTGTATTCGGACAACCATATAGATAGTATGTAATTATATTTCCCTCCTATGGAGTAGAGGGGTATTTCCCTCCTATGGAGTAGAGGGGGAATATTGGTTTCAACTTGTCTGTCCAGCTTGATGAAATTCAGTGTTAATTCTTTGAAATTTTCAGTGTAGATTAATGAAATTTTGATGAAAATTCACTGAGATTTTGGTGAAATTCACTGTTAATTCTTTGAAAATTTGGTGAAACTTTGGTGAAAATTCACTGATATTTTGGTGAAATTCAATGATATTTTGCCCCTTTCTTTCACTGATATTTTGCTATATTTCACTGAAATTTCACTATATTTCACTGATATTTCATTATATCTCACTGATATTTCACTGAAATTTCAATCCATAATTTCAATTTCAACAGTATCTTGGTGAAATTTTGGTGAGATTTCATTGAAATTTTGATGAAATTCACTGTTAATTCTTTGAAATTTTGGTGAAATTTCAATGTAATTTCACTGTTATTTTGCCCCTTTCTTTCACTGATATTTCACTGAAATCTCATTGAAATATCAGTGAAATTTCAATCCATATTTTCACTGGGGCAAGTTTCATAATGATTATTGGACCTAAACTGTTGCCTCACAAATGTAAACAAAGAAATCATCATTATTAAAAAGATCTCTTTTTTAGTGGTCATCCTATCTATAAGGTCTTTTTAACCACTAAACCATATCTGAATTTAGTGACAGTGATTAGAAACATTGTATTAAAAGAGCATGTTCATTTAGCGAATTTGAGTTATGGCTCTAATGGCATGAGCTTATATATCTTCCAGCTGATACAAAAACTGCTAGGAGAGGATTTCAGTTGTATTTCACATGGGAAATAAGACAATAATTGTAATGAATGACAAGTGGAGTAACTTATTGAGTTAGGTTTATTATTATGGAAGTGGGACATCTGTGTCTGATTTTTGTCTTAAAATATGAGCTTGGAATTTTAAAGCTGCTCTTTCACAGATCCGGAAAATGTGCTTTTTGAAAATTTTCGTAAATCAATTGGAAGTAACCACCTCATCATGTTGAAGCCTTTAAAAGAATAAGATTCAATCTGGTAATGCATGGAAAGAAAAAACTGACATTCCTGAATTAAGCAAAATTAGTTCTGAAAAATAAAGCAACTAATAACGCTTAAAAAATTATTCTTCAATTTCCAGCAAACTATGCATGTGAATTCGGAATGTTTGTTTTATTAAATCAAAGATAAAGGTAAAACTTTTTGACAGCTGGAATCTTCATGTCATTACAAGCAAAATTGACAGATTATTCACAGAAAGTAATGATTTTGAAATTTACAGACTCAAAATAAGTAGACTGGATCCCTTACTGATCTTGCTGCTTTGAAAAAATAAGTTACAAAATTATTGAAATATGTTGGTTTTAATTCCAATGCCCTTGGGCCATTCTTAAAAGTCCAAAAATACATATTTCAAAATCTAAGAATAAGGTTTGTATATTTTTCTATGAAAAACTGTGAAATAGCAGCTTTAAGTATATTCTTTACTCCAATCAATACAACTGGAACGTTAGCAGAGCTAATATCATGGTGATGGTTCCAAATTTATTCAATTCTGATGACAAATTTTGATTAATTTGAATTTGTCATCAGAACTGAATACATTAGTTCCAGGACTTAACTAGAACTGTCACAGAGCGGACTCATACCCCCCACTAGGGCATTGTCCTACCGGAGCTATGTCCAAGTATAAGTGCTTTCAGTACATGTTCTTTTTGCAACATGATAACATCAAGATGATGTTACTTACCAAATTAGGTAACTCCCCTTATGGTAACTGAGTTACCAGCCCCCCCCCCCCTTCCTTAAAAAAATTCAAAGTGGCATGACTAATGACTGGATCATTGCAGGTGAAAATTAAGAGTTGCAGGTGCACAACTTCATATGATATGGGAAACAACCTGATAAAATTTCAGCAAAATTGGTCCAAAACTGTGCGAGGAGAAGTGGACACAATATTGGGACTACTCCCCCGCTCCTTAAAAAGTTCAAAGTGGCATTATTGAACTCTGAAACCAATGACTGGATCAGGATGAAAATTGCAGGTGCACAACTTCATATGATGGGAAACAACCTGATAAAATTTCAGCAAAATTGGTTCTTAACTGTGCGAGGAGAAGTGGACACAAAATTGGGACTACTCCCCCGCCCATCAAAGAGTTCAAAGTGGCATAACTCTGAAACCAATGTCTGGATCAGGATGAAAATTGCAGGTGCACAACTTCATATGATGGGAAACAACCTGATAAAATTTCAGCAAAATTGGTTCTTAACTGTGCGAGGAGAAGTGGACACAAAATTTGGACTACTCCCCCGCTCATCAAAGAGTTCAAAGTGGCATTATTGAACTCTGAAACTAATGACTGGATCAGGATGAAAATTGCAGGTGCCCAACTTCATATGATAAGAAACAACCTTATTAAATTTCAGTAAAATTGGTCCAAAACTTGGGGAGTAGAAGAGGACACAAAATTATGTCTACCGACGGATGGACAGACAGACAGACGGATGGACAACCTTATTCCAGTATACACCCCCATAACTTCGTTTGGGGGGGGGGGGGGGGGGGGAGGTGTATAAAATTTGTTAATACCTTTTTTTTTTATTGAACAATTTCTGTAAATCAGCTTTAACTATGTAAGCCACCTTCATGTCTAATGTTTCAATGATTGATAGAAAAAGTGTTTAATGTATAGACCTGCAATTTCAAGTGAGTGATCAAAGATCAATTTTACATTGAAAATGATAGGAGATAACGGTTTCTCGGACCTCACTCTTTCTTGCGGAGCTATAGTATAAACATCTTTCAGTCATAACATAACATTCAAATGGTCCCAGTATTCATTAGTACTCATCCAAATATCAGACTGGCTGGGTTACTCAACCTTCTGAAGTAAATCAAACAAAACATCATGTTACGCCTTAACTGGCGATCTACAAAGTATAAACATTGTTGATTCAGATAGTCAATCGATAAGCAGCTCATCCCTCAGAAACCATCTCACTAAATTGTCACTAACACAGAATAATTAACAATACAACCAAAAGTGTTTCAAAACTTTTTTGACTATGTATGGCATAAATTTCTGCATGCAGTTTGAAGAGAAAATTATCACAGCAATATCAGGAGATACAACTCCCATTACTCTAGCTTTGTTTATGGTACCCAAGTGATTCTTTTCCTTTGAACTTGACAGTAAAAGCATTTTCTCATATAAAAACAACACTTTACAAATAATATCAGTATTTTCGATATTAACTAAATCAATAGAAGTTTGCTGTTAACCATTTCCTGTGTGGTTTCTGAATTTAATTCATCATCCCTGTGATTCAAGTTTAGAAACGATGTTATTTTTTTTTTTCTGATTAAATTTTGCAATCAGACATACAACAAACGAAAAAGAGCATACATTAGGTAGTAATTCTTAAGTTTTAATTTGGGTTTAACCCGTGTCATGCTGTTTAATTGCAATATTTGGCAGGAGGTTTAGAAAAAGATCAGCCTGCACATAAGTGCAGTCTGATATTTTTCTATACCACCGAGTTAATCCTTAGTAAACCTGAAAAGTTTGTTTCCTTCTTTTGATGGGGTTTTATATTGCTTTCAACAATCTTTCAGCTATATCAAAGACTAGAGCACCTAACAATGGGTTCCTTAAAGTATTTCTCACACCAGTACTACCTTAACATCCTTTACTAGCCTCCAGCAAAGTTTGTAAATTATACTTCCTGGATAATCTCTGACTCAAAATAAGTGCATCCAGAGTGAGTGCTCTCAACACTTTGATTTCAATGCAGATTTTCCAAGATTTTTATAAATGACAAAAAATTGAGAGTTGATTGGCGCTGATGACTAATATTCTGTAGAAACATAGAGCCATCCCAGTTGTTTAAAGAAGAATAGATCAAGTTATGAATCCTGTTTCCCACAACTAGAGTAACAAGAGCTGTCGGAGGACAGCGAAGCTCGACTATTCCTAATGCTGGATAGTAACAGCAAATCAATATTGACATTGGAAATTCAATAAAATGAAAGTCAAGAGAAAAGAATCTCTGTCTAGAGGCTGATATATTATGGTCAGAAGTATGTGCAGAGTTTCAAAGCAATAGCTTTAGTAGGAACAGAGATACGACTAACATAAAACAGTTGCACATAAAAACATAACCAAGATTTTTAAGGCTAAAAAGGGTTAAAATTCCACTAAATTAAATATCAGAGTAATGAATCTTTTTCTGTGGGCTAATATTATGGTCAAAGAAGCATGTGTTACGTTTACAAGCAACAGCTATTGTAGAAATAGAGATATTACAGAAATACAACATTTGCACGTAAAAACTTAACCAAGAATTTCTAAGTCCAAAAAGGGTTAAAAAATCCACTAAATTTTATACCAGAGAATTGAATGTTTATCAAGAGGCTGTTGTTATGATCATTGAAGCATGTGCAAAGTTTGAAAGCAATAGCTTTCATAGAATTAGAGATATAATTGATGTACAACATTTGCATGTAAAAACTTAACCAAGAATTTTTGAGTCTGAAAAAGGTTAAAATTCCACTAAATTCCATATCAGAATAATATATCTTTGTCAAGAGGCTGATATCATGGTAACAGAAGCATGTGTAGAGTTTCCAAGCAAAAGCCTAGGTAGAAATAGAGCTATAACTGATATACAACATTTGCACGTAAAAACTTAACCAAGATTTTTAAGTCCAAAAAGGGTTAAAATTCCACTAAATTCAAAATCAGAGTATTGAATCTTTGTCAAGAGGCTGATATTATGGTCACAGAAGCATGTGCAAAGTTTCAAAGCAATAGCTTTATCAGAAATAGAGATATTACAGAAATACAACATTTGCACGTAAAAACTTAACCAAGATTTCTAAGTCTGAAAAGGGTTAAAATTCCACTAAATTCAAAATCAGAGTATTGAATCTTTGTCAAGAGGCTGATATTATGGTCACAGAAGCATGTGCAAAGTTTCAAAGCAATTGCTTTTGTAGAAACAGAAATATTACAGATAAACAACATTTGCACGTAAAAACTTAACCAAGATTTCTAAGTCTGAAAAGGGTTAAAATTCCACTAAATTCAATATTAGAGTAATGAATCTTTGTCTAGATGCTGATGTTATGGTCACAGAAGCATGTGCAAAGTTGCAAAGCAATAGCTTTAATAGAAACAGAGATTTTAAACACTTGCACGTAAAAACTTAACCAAAGCATTACGCCGACGCCGATGCCGACCCTGACGCCGACGCCCGGGTGACTGGAATAGCCCCCCTATTCTTCGAATAGTCGAGCTAAAAAGAAGGTCTTGGCTATTTCTATTAGTCTGGTCGCCAAACTCTTCTTTACATTTTTTGTTCCAATGGGAATTAAATGGGATTCAGTCTTTACAATTAAGACCATTATCTCTAAAACGCACTTGTTAATATGAACTTGGATCTAAGAGGCTTATAATAGAACTTCAACAAAAATATTTTCTTAAAATGCAAAAATAAGGCCACTGAGGCCAGTCTATATTTCTATCACAAATAAGGCATCAACACTAACATTTAGGCTTGATTACATTTAGACAAGAAAACACATTTTTCACTAGTTAAGTAGGTTTTTTTGGGGGGAACCACAATCTGTGCAATTATACTAAAAGCTGTGTGCTGAAAAATTTGTTCATGAAAATATGAATAAAACTTTTCAGCTAATCACAAAATGCTAGTTTTTGGTAGACAGATCTGAAAATGAAATGATTGTGATATCAAGATACGTACATACTACAGAACCAGTCCCAACATCTGCAACCTTCCCACATCCTGCCTGCAAGCTCCTTTTTACAAGTAATCCATGTAAATAACACACAAAATGTCTACATAATGGTCAACACATAATAATACTATCACTTAGAAACACCATCATTTCATTTTAGGCTTCCACAGTTATCTCCCCCATTCTGCTTTCACCCACAAGATAAAGCTCCGGTACAGTATCAGTTTATTTTGCTTACAAATTCTTAAAAATGACTTGTGTTAATATCAATGAATGAGTACAACCAAGCTCATAACTTCTCATACAATTTTATCACTTAAAATCTATGCAATCATCAATCCATAAAAAATCCATGTTATGTTAATCTTTTAGGATGCCAAATGCTTCATCATTTGAATATGAATGTTTTCATACGAAATAGAATCTATTTTTTTAAATTTATCTTTAAACAGAAGCTGATCACGGTAAATGTTATAAAGCAGCAATCATTGTCACTATCTAACACAGTCAAAACATTCCCAGTAAGTAAAGTTTTCCAATAAATGTAACATTCTCCGAGGACTGTTTTGGCTACACCAGTCTAAGATGCTAATTACTCAATATTGTCATATCAAGTTTTCCTCCAGTTTTGATCACAGCTATTAAACTTTTGGCATGGTCATTTCTGATTATTGAAATGTTCAATTGTCAACATCCTAAAGAAAGAATATAATTGTAAATTAATACAATGAAATTTAAGGCTAATGTTGCTGTAAGCAGCCTTTCATGAAACTTTGAAGGAGACTTCAATGAATTCAAATGTGACCTGTCACACCAAAAGGGACCATCTGGGAAGTGCATAAAGTGTTGACCCTTGGCAGACTGCACGGATTGCGCAGACTGACTAGGGCCAAAACTTTTCGCAGTGTGCTTATTTTCTGAATCTAGAATGATCAAACAAACTCCCAATGATAGGAATTTTTGAAATGCGACCTCTGGTTGACCTATGCTAGACGCAATCTCATTTCCAAATATTCATTTCACAGAGTTCCCAGATGGTCCCTTTTGGCGTTACGGGTCACATATTTGTAAATAAAGACAATGAACTTTAAGGCTAATGTTGCTGTAATCAGCTTTTCTTGAAACTTTGAAGGAGACTTCAATGAATTCAAATGTTTGATTTGATTGAAAGAGGTTTAATGTCACATTTAACAGTATATCAGTAATTGGGAGACATTTCTACGTCACCCAGTGTTAGTATTATGTGAGAACAATCCTGACAGTTGTTAATAGATTTTCAAAAAAGTAGTACCGGCTTTGGTTCAATTGTCTTTTTTACAAGACTGTAACCTCCGCTCGTTTTACTATTATGCTGAAGCAGTGCCATATCAATGGATAACTGGTATTTCTCACACCTATGCTACCACCACATACCATAAAGCTCTAATACAACCCAGGGGGATGTTAATAGAATCATCATGTTTCTATTACAAGGAGATGGGGGTTTATAAGAGGTTTCAGTTGTTTAGAAACGGACTTGGCCAAAAATGTTACTGCATTTTCAACCATTCTTCCCGGTCTTCATGACTGTAAATCTCAGGTATTGAATACAGTCATTTAGACTTATCTAAGTACACTTCCTTTGGAAAATCAAAGAAAAAGTTAAAGCAAATCATCCGTGTAAGCATTGATTTAGCACCAAAACTTAATTTTTGGTTGGGAAAAGTTACATTCACTTTCCTTCAAAATCATTGTGCTCATCAGCTTTATAGGGATTGAATCTCGAAATGCATAATTAGCTTTTCAGAAAGCCTACATTATAAACGTCTTTGAGGCCTTACCTTATTTCACAGAATGTTTTAACCCTTGTCATGCTGAATAAATTTTGGCTAAAAATTTTCATAAAAATCAAAGGGCAAAAAGCACTGAAAGTACCAACTATAGGTCAATTCTTATTTGAAAAACTAAATTTATTGACAATTTTGGTTTGTAAGTGAGAAACAGGTGGTGTAGACTAACATCAGACTGCACTTATGTGCAGGCTGATGTTTGTCTCTAGCTCCTGCCAAATCAGTAATATTCTGGATTTAGCATGACAATGGTTAATTTATGAAACAAGAGTATGGCTTATCCTAGGACATATTATGCCAAGCCCACAATATCTCAATTCTAACAGTTGACCTTCACCTTTAACCTCACACTCAGAGCTAATCAAATTTCAATAAATTGCATATCTACAAATAACGAGATCAAGCATGTACATTCATTCCAAAATCCAACCATCAATGTAGAAGATAATTGCTCTTGACATTCTTAATTTTAAAATTTGACCTCAAAGTTATCTCATAAAGCCAAAAATTGAATTACCTACAAATTTCTTTCAAAATGTACGCTTTCAGGTTCATGGGAGATCAAGTTTACCAAACATGAGCTATCAGACCTAAAGCCAAGAAATTTTGAAATTTGTACAAAAATCTACCAATGACATTTATCATTATGATAGTGCAGACCAATATTGGACTTACTTGGGGCTCTTACACCAACAAACTAACGAACACCAACTCAAAATACAAGTTGACATTTTTCTTACATCTCAGATGGTACTTTCTTTGTGTGAAACAACCCAATTATGCAGAATCCTACAAATTTTTAAAGCCTTCTTACAGCGTACTAACCCTTGTTATTGAACCTGGAATATTCCTACTTTGGCAGGAGGTGAAGACAAAGATCAGCCTTAACACATCTGTTTCCTTTTTAAGCAAGGATAGTTTGAAAATTGCTGACTCCAAATTCCATATGGCTCATTGACAAACAGTTGCAACTGCCTTTAATTGTTAAGAATAATAGGGATAAAGAGAGATCAAACTTCCAAGTAGATTTAATTTAATTTTATTCCTGACTAGTTTCGGTTTAGAACAAACCTTTTTTAAGGGAAATCATTTTGAACAAAAATTTTAATTGTTTAGGTATTTTGTGCTTTTAGCACTTAGATTCTAATGGAATTTTGTTAGGATATTTTTTAGCATGACAATTAAGGATTAAATATACACATCTTGTTATTGAGTCAAAATCATTTTTGAAATTCTGTTTCATCCTCAGCTATGTTAACCCTTGTCATGCTGAATAAAAATGTTGGCAACATTGCAACGAAATCAAAGTGCTCAAAGCACTGGATGCACTCAATGCTAGTAGGTATTATTTATGAAAATTAAATTTTTAAACATTTCTGTTTCAGAAAAGGAAAAACAGGTGGTATAGACAAAGATCAGACTGCACATTTGTGCAGGCTGATGTTTGTCTATAGCTCCTGTCAAGGCAGGAATATTCCAGGATCAGCATGACAAGGGTTGATCATGGGCCTTTATTGAAAGATGATTTAGTATGAAAAAATCTTTTATTGATTGGAGTACATGTACTTCCAGCTGTTGCAAAATGTACCTTGAAAATTATCAAACAAAATTGATCATGAAAATCTGAATATGGCTTCACTCGTCATTTTGGTTTGATACTAAATCCTTACAAACCAACTATGAAAATTATAGGAAATGAAGAAAGTTTCCTTTCAAAACTACAATGTTTATTAACCTTGACAAAAGCTTGCTGGCCTCTCCGCCTGAAAGTGAAGTCAAATTGTGCTTCCAGCTTAAAAGGAATATGAGCTTGTGCTTGACATTTCCAATAATTTAGGAAGTGGGCAAAGAAAAGACTCTGGTCAGTCTGTGCATCCGCAGAGTCTGACCACAGTCGTCACTCTGTACTGTGTATACATACTAGGCCTTCCCACTCTTCAAGCAGTTAGTGACTGATTTTATCCCATTATATAGTCCCCTAGGCTGTTGAATATTTGCATCTTACATTCATATAAAATAGTTGGAAATGTCAAGCACAGACCCGTATGATTTGTTTGCAAATGCATCTTAATAATTATTGAGGATTGAAAGCTTGCAATTTTCTCAGATTCTTCAATAATACCTGAAAAATCACATAATATTGTAGATACTCTGAATATTACTCTCTATACTTAAATTGTGTTTTATTCAACATTGTAGCAAGATGATGTAAAAAGCATTATGCAATAAGGGGAAATTACAAAGAATTGATTTGTTATAAATATGAATTTCATATGTCATTTGTTTTCTTTGTACACAGATCACTCAGCCCATTTAGCTGGAAATTTGATGCTTTTGACATTGTATGATCCACTTACTAAATGAATCTTTGCTGTCTGTGAAATTCTCCCAAAGTCATTTCCAATACTTGTTCATTAATTTTACATCTAGAAAATGTTTTGAACCATTTTACACCCAGAAATGGATAATTAAACTAATTTCATAATTGTTATTGTGTTAAAATGGATAAACATGTAATTCATTTTCACATTGATGTGTCCCTGAAGTAAGTCTGATGTGGGAAGGAGTTGTGTTCAAAGCTAAGTCTTATGGCAGCACTCCGCCATTGGAAATCATTTCAGAAACAAGATGTATCTGAAACTATTACCCCTCCCACAAGAGTGTTCTTTTAGAACATAAAAAAAAATGGAAATGTATAATGATGATCATATACCAAATATCAGCAATGTATCTTGAGTAGTAATGCAAGAGCAATGTTACATGCACAAGTTTCGGAAGACAGATGGACAGACAGACTGGGACAACAAAAGTAAAACCTTTATGTCTTGCAGAGAAGCAATCATCTGGGGGAAACTTTTGCCTTTCTATTTGAAACAATACCTTTTTTTTTTTAAAAAAAGTGTTTGAACATAAGATGATCTGTTTGTGGTGCGTGTGGCTGCGCAAAGCTGAGTCAGCATATTTATGTGTCTGACTTTTTCCTGGTAGAGTTAACTAATCTAATTTTATTAAAATAAAAGAAACATTTTGCAAGTGTGTGGCTTAATTTCCAGCAAAGTCAACAAATTTTTGTGTCTGACTATATTCTGGTAGAGTTTAAGGTAGTGGACCCGTAATAGCTTTGAGACATTTCATAATTATTGAACTTTAATAGTGTTAACCGAGGTTTCCAAATGATTTTCATTTGGAAACCTCTGTTTACATTGTGAAAGAATATGTGGTCCGAAATGTTGCGGAACTATTACGGTTCCACTACCTTAACTATCTAGTTTTATAAAAATAAAAGAAAAGAAAAGTTCTTGTATGTGTGTGGCTTAATTTCTAGCAAAGTGAACATATCATTGTGTCTATTTCCTGGTAAAGTCAACTAATTCTTATATTTAAATGATAGAAATATTTGGAGTTATTTTGTATGTGTGTTGCTTAATTTCTAGCAAAGTCAGCATAATTTTGTGCCTCTATTTCTTATATTGAGTTTCCTTTCTAGTGTTATTCAAAGAATAGAAAATGGAAAGTTTTTTTGTATTGTAATTCAATCGGTGTGACTCTGTAGAGACTAAAACTGTCTGGTTTGTACTGTAATGTCTCCGATTTTTGTAAGGCTATAGAACACAGCTTCTGTCATGTCATTTATCAGGTAAAGTCTGTAATCATATATATCCCAGCCATGAATTCAATACTTTTAAAGAATATCTTAGGCTAAAGTAAAAATAAAGACCATGTCATGAGTAAAAACACAAGTCTTTCAACCCTTGTCATGCTGAACCCGGTATAGTTGCTTTGACAGGAGGCATAACGACAAACCACTGATCTAAATGTTTAATCCAGAAAAGTGCAAGCATCATATTTTCAGATGAAATTTTGATTTTAAAGCAATTTTGTCAAGGATTTTATTCAGCATGACATTATTTTGGGTAAAGAAAACTGGAACTGTCACAGAGCGGATTAATACCCCCCACAAGCACTTTGTCAAAATGTAAGTGCTTTTAGAGCAGGATGTGGTAACAAAAATTGAGGTCATATGCAGCATTTGCTTGAACTTTCATGATTGCAAGTCACAATGGTTCTAATTTAGAGTTATAAACAAAAATTGAACAAAATTTGACAATGATTTAGCTCACAGAATTTATTTAGATCAATTGCCCTCTATCAACTTTAAGCCATGCATGAATTCAGAAGAAATGATATTATTTTATTATTGATTACTAAGTATTCTGTCAGGAATCATCAGCCAACCATTGGATAATTACCTTAATCATGGATGACATAAAGCCAATATCTATTTCCAAAGATGGGTTTGTGGTGACATCATATGACAACAATCTGTCTCAAATTGCCTGTCATAAACCAAAACCATAATATCAACCCTTGTCATGCTGAATAAATTTGGCTACAAAATTTCATCAAAATCAAAGGGCAAAAAGCACTTAATGTACCAACTCTAGGTCAATTTTTATTTGAATAACTAAATCTATCTTAATGTACCAACTCTAGGTCAATTTTTATTTGAATAACTAAATCTATCGGCATTTCTTATTTGAAAGTGAGAAATAGGTTGTGTAGACTAACATCAGACTGCACATATGTGCAGGCTGATGTTTATCTATAGCTCCTGCCAAAGCAGGAGTATTCTATGTTCAGCATGGTTAATTTTGGACACTGTGAGGAACAAGAACATATCCAAGGATTATAAATGAGAATTTCTCAAGTTTCAAATTATGTTTACAAATTTGTCTTAGCCTTCATATTCCTTAGACATATGCCCTTCAAAATTCAAGTAAATCAATTCAGACATATATCAGCAAACTGCTTGAAAATCCAGAATAAATTACAATCAAATTTTTAACGTTTGTTCACAGAATTCATTTATTAAGATACCTTTTAAGCAACATTCTCATTTCCTTTTTTTAGCTAACCTAAGCACAATATGCTGAAGTTGAGTTCAATCAATGTCTTTTGTCTATTAACATAGTTTCTTGCTGTCAAAAATTAAAGCGTTTTACACTCTAATTGTCACTGGTACAACAATAACCAATCTTAATGAAATAAGGTCAGAATATTTGTCAGGTTTAAAGGATGAAGCTTTTTGAAATGGCATGGATCCATGAGAAACCACAGAAAAAGGGGCTTAAATGACAATTCATATATTATAGAGGCCACAATTGTGGCCCAAACTTCATAAAACTGAATGTTTTACATGTCATAAGAATGAACCCTTTTGAAAAATGAAATTATCTATTTGTTATCGCAGGAAAAGGGAGCTTGAATAATAATGACCGTTTCCTTGTTTACTCACAAGGCAAAGACTATATGGCCTAGTCTTCAAGAAACTTGGTAAGAAGCTTTAAATGGGAAGGATCCATTGAACACATATAATGTTAAAAAGGGAGTTTGAATGAAAATTTTCTTGTTAACACTCTAGGTTGAGGCACCATTTTAGTTCAATATTCTTCAAACTTAATCATGCAAAATATCTGACTTCTAATTGTCCCATTCACAATCAACAGATTATTTCCCTGCGAAAAAAGTTCAAGAGCTAGTTCTTGAACCATCTATAATATTGAATGACAGAACTTCAAGTACTAGTTCTAGAACTTCTTGTACAGTTTTTTAACCTCTAGAACTTGATCTTGAACTGTTTAAGAACTAGTTCTAGATGTTCAAGAACTTGTTCTATAAGTTTAAGAACTGCCATTCAAAGTTCTAGAACATTTAAAAACCAGATCTCAAAATTTTTCACATTCTAGAACATTCAAGAACTAGATCTTGAACTTGACCTTTTTGCAAGGGTTATGATCCTAATTAGTCATTAAATGATCTTTCTAGGCCATTCAACCTTCTAAGGGAGGATTCAAAGAGACCGAGAGGAGTAATATGGGACCATCATGGACCTCTAATATATTGTTTTTTCCATTGAAGATGAAACTTAATCATATAAAACTATGTCAGTAATTCCAGGTTAATTAAGCTTACAGATATCCCTTCATTGATTTTCACATGAAATTACATCCTGACTTTCTAATGTAATCAGATGTCAAGCTCTAATGTTATAGTTTTGTCTCAACACCTTTTTTTTACCTTTAATTCCAAACTAGAACTGTCGCAGAGCAGACTTATACCCCCCCACAAGCACTTTGTCAAAATGCAAGCGCTAAAATAAGTGCAGGATGTGTTTGTAACAAATATTGAGGTCATATGCAGCATTTGCATGAAGTTTCATGAGCATTTGCATGAAGTTTCGTGATTAAAGGTCGCTTGGTACTTGAGTAAGAATCTGGTAACAAAACAATTGAACAAAAATTGACTTTGACCTTGACCTTCAACCTATGTGACCCAAAATCAATAGAGCATTTCCTTGAGTCATAAGCAACATTCGAATAAAGTTTCATGATGGTAGGTCACTTGATTTTTCATTTAGAGTCTGGAAACGAAAATTGAACAAAAACTGACTGTGACCTAAGTGCGCTTAGACATACGTGACCCAAAAACAATGGGGCACTTCCTTGGGTCATAAACAATATATGCATGAAGTTTCATGATTGTAGGTCACTTGGTTCCTAAGTTAGAGTCTGGAAACGAAAATTGAACAAAGGCTGACTGTAACCTTGACCTTTGACCTATGTGACCCCAAAACAATAGGGCATTTCCTTGGGTCATAAGCAACATTCTTTTTAAGTTTCATGATTGTATGTCACTTGGTTCTTGAGATAGAGTCTGGAGATGAAAATTGAACAAAGGCTGACAGTGACCTTGACCTTTCACCTATGTAACCCAAAAACAATAGGGCACTTCCTTGGGGCATAAGCAACATTCTTATAAAGTTTCATGATTGTATGTCACTTGGTTCTCGAGTTAGAGTCTGTAAACGAAAAGGTCTACAAACGGACGGATGAACAGACAGACGGACAGACGGATGGACAGACAGCCAGATATGGTGAATTCAAGACTATAAGAGAAAAGGGTCAAAATGAAAATATGCATTTTATCCATATCATTCTGAAGCTGTTGCGATTAGGTTAACTTAACCAGCATTCATGCCTTTCACCACTCATTCACTTTTAATTACAATCAGAATATATATACACACTTTGTGTTTGAACTGTTAATTCTGACCATTAAAGTAGGAACGCCTTAGGTGCTCAATAGGGCCAAAATGATCCCAGTGTAATCACTGTACCACTGCCTTCTATGTAGTTTCACTGGGATCATTCTGCAAGGTCTGGGAGCTGCCACAGCATTTCTGAAGTGTCACAGCATTTCTGTTTGCAATATCATGGTGCTGCTACTGGATCTCTCAACTCTCATACTGCAATCTAGTCACAATTTGATCCAACAGCCATTGTTTTGTGCATGCCTTGGGATGCCCTTTGTATCTATCTTAGATATATTAGGGGATCTCAACGCGCTCTTGCCGCAATTTAAGCAATGTCTAGGCATCCTCACTGCGCTCTGGAAATTTTCAGATTGCTATAAGAGCCAGGTGAGTTTAGCATTACAGCCCTAGTGGACAGGCCTTTTAGATAAGGTTTTAGTGTTTATGAGAAAGAACTTTCTTACTTTGTACTAAGAGCATTAAATGCATTCAGATTTATTTCCCAGCTATTTCTGTCAGTTCAGTCATTTATATTCATACAAATTCTACAATCAAATTGTACAATCAAACCTGCTTTTGGCGGCTCTGAAATTTTGCTTGAAACCTATCATTTATTGACAATTCAGCAGTCTAAAGGAATTTATCACAAAGAGTTTACCATAATGGTAAGGAAACCTGACCCAATAAATATCCAACGAGTCTCCTGAGAATTTTGGTGGTGCAGAAATATATGGATCATGTTCTCAAAGCTGTTTTAAAATCTGCTGTGCCTTATTGTTTGATGTTGTTTTGAACCCACAGTCACAAAATGTAAATCTGATTACAATATTTGAAAATTTTCAGAAAGGTCAACATTGAGAGATTACTGACACTTTTTGAAAGAAAATAGTTGTTAAACAAGAGGTGCTTGAAAGCATCTATTTAAGCTACAAAGTAACTTATTTCAGCATTTTGTTAAACACAATGGATTTTATAATTCTTAGTATATCATGTCTATCTGTCTTGTATTTTGTGACACTATAAATTCTTTTAGGCCCTTTTTGAGAAACTGACATATTAATTTTGCACCATATACCATTTTTTGCAAGTGCTAACAAAGAGAAAATCATTTTTAATGTTTATTTCTCTTTAATCATATTTATCCTGATCATATTTATGGCAAGCTTTTTTCTTTAGAACAGCTGAATGGAGATTCACTCAAGGATCATTCCTTGGTAGGTATTATGTTTCGGGACTGTCTGCATGATAAACTTCACATAATATTATTCATTATGGAATTTAGCCATGTTTTCAGACCAACACATCAAAATTATTTGAAGGCATCGGAAAGGGTTACCCAAGGAGGATCCTTCCATGAATTTGGTTGATTTGTTTGAATAGAGTTTTACATCACTACTTCCAACAATATTTCAGTTATATGGCGCCAGATGGAGCACCTAATAATGGATTCCTGGTATTTCTCAAACTAGTACTACCATTACATCCATTCCTAGCCTCCAGCTGCTATTACACTTAGGTCTATGATTATCAACCCATTGGTGGAAGACAAATAGTTGGAAAGAATGAGTGCTGGCGTCCAATTAATCTGCTTGAAATGCATCCAATAGATTCTGTGATATTATATTGTGACCCCTCATTTGAAAAAGGATCATCTGGGAGCTCTGTAAAAATAAATATTCAAAAAAGAGATCGGCTCCAGTGGAGGTCGCATTTCAAAAATTCTTTTGTGGGTAGATAGAATGATCATTCCAGATTCAGAAAATGTTCAAAGTCGAAAAGTTTTCAACCCTAGTCAGTCTGCACAATTTGCTCAGTCTTACTAGGGTCAACACTTTACGCACTTAAGTCCCTTTTTGTGTGACTTATCACATTTGTTTAAAAAAAAAGTTTACAGATAGACTCACAGATATACACATGCATAACAAATATATATGCCATGGAAATAGTTTACTGGCCTTTTGGCTGTTGAAGCTAAAAATTTAAGTTTATTTAAGGTACACACTTAAAATTTGCTTAAGACATTTTCTTCCATTTTCACAAGCATTAATCTAACACCCTAAAACACTTTAATGTACAAATGCCACCTCACTATACATATGACAACTATGATTCCCATACCCCAAGGGGACTCAGCAAAAATTATCAATTAAAACACACACGAATTGATAAAGCCAATTTGATATGTCCTCTGTGTCCAAACACTATAATGGTCAATAACCTAGGACGACATCCCAGTCAACTTTGAGACAAGAATCTATAAAATCTGCTATTCTCTATCATAGGGTATTAAGTATGTTTGTCTAAGCAAGATGATCATTATAGCATACCCCTAGCGGAACTGAAGTTGCTTATGTGACTGCCTATATTGCTACTCTGATTCTGGAGAATTTACTAGAGAAGGAGGTCCAAGTTATAGAATCATTCAACATCCATTACAATTCTACAGAAAGTAATTCATAATATAAGAACTAGCCCTAGAAGCTCAAGAAATGGTTTTAGGGGTACAAAAAATAGTTCTTGAAGTTCTAGTACTGCCATTAAATGTTCATTAAAGTTAAAGAACTAGTTTTTTCAACTTTTTCACAGGGGTAGTTTATAACAAGAGGACCATATGCATCTTTGATGATAGAGAAACATGATTTGTTAAAAAATACATGTAGAATTATTCAGCTTGCATTACATTTTTAGCTCGCCTGAGCACATCTTCCTCAAGGTGAGCTCTTGTGATCATTGGATATCCATTTTCTGTGGTCTGTCGTTTGTTATGTGCTGTCAGATGTCAAAAATTTAAGTGTTTACACTCTAGAGGCCACAAATATTGTCCAATCTTCATGAAACTAATTGAGCATGTTTGTCGGGTCCCAAGGATGAACCCTATCAAAAATGGGAAGGATCCATGTCATATTTTTGTAAAAGGGGCCTTAAGGACAATTTTCTTGTTGACACACTAGAGGCCACAAATATGGACGAATCTTCATGACTATTGGTCAGAATGTTTGTCAGTTCACAAGGATGAACCCTTTTGAAAATAATTAGGATATATTTGATACCAAGGGAAAAAGGGGCCTCAATGACAATTTTCTTGAAGACACTCTAGAGGCCTTTAATCTTAAAAGTACAATTACGACTTTTGATGGTAAATTCAATTATTCTTAATTTATACAAAGATACGAAAGTGAGTTTTGTAGGAGCATCAAGGTTCTTAATTTATTTTTTTAAAACATATACCAAATTTAGAGAGGGTGCCCTATAAGAAATACAAGAATATCACAAAAAGATTTTGCCAGATTATTAAGATATAAGACACAGAATCTTTAGCAAATTACTCTATCTGGGTTTAAACCAAAATGGCCAAGTTTAAAGGTAGGCAACTACTGCAATGAATTTTGCTTGTTATCAGTGACGCCTAAGCATCACCAATTTTTTCACTAGGGAAAGATTTTCTGAGTAAAGATTTAGAGAGCCATTTGTGGACCAACTAAATGAATGTTTGTACACCATTAACTCTGATCAATATTCTAAATAAGTTTATCCAATTAGGGAAAATATTTCATAACTTCTAGACTTCTAATTATACAGCCCTTATCCTTTTTTAACAGTGTGAATCACTTGTAATTAGCCTTCTTAGGAAATTTGAACATTGTTTGTTTTGTTTGAATGGGTTTTATGCTGCTTTTAACAATAATGGTTTGAGCATCTAGCAATGGATTCCTGGTTTTTCTTACACCAGTTCTACCATTACCTCCTTTCTTAGCCTCAAGCTCCAGAGGTTAGTGCAAGACTATTGTAAGTGCCTATATAATTATAGGCACTTACAATAGAGTTGCACAGACCCCTCAAGCTGCTATCCTATGAAAACCCTATCCTATAGATCTATGAAATCAACCAATTGTTGGAAGACATAAAGACATTCTTTGTTGAATAAATGCCACTGTCTGGAATCGAACCAGGGACCTTTTGTATGATAGTCTGACGCACTAATAATTGGACATAATATGATGGCAGAAAATTGGAACATGGATTCTACAAGATCACCATGAGCCATCACAATGAAGCTCATGCTCATGTTGTCAGACTGCTGCACACAGTGTAACCAGGCTTCATGTTTGACTCTTACACCAGGGTTTTAACCCTTGTCATGCTGTATAAAAAAAAACCTTGGCAAAACAAAGTGCTGAAAGCTCTGTATTTCCTAATTATGAGTCATCATTTGATTTTGAAAATATAATTTCTGAAACTTTTCTGGTTTAAAAGGAAAATCAGGTTGTATGGACTTAGATCAGACTGTACATATGTGCAGGCTGATGTTTTTCTATACTTCCTGCCAAAGCAGGAATATTCCGAGATCAGCATGACAAGGGTTTGATTCCTAAAAACCTTATTAAAACTTATCATGACCCTTAGAGATTTCTATTAAGGGGTTCATTTTGACCCACAAAATTTCAGTAACAAGGAGTACTCCCCAATTTCAAATTGTAATACAAGCCATGTGTTTCCATCATTTCTTCATACTTCTGGACCATATATTCTAGAAATAATGGGTCAAAATTTATCCATTGATCTATTGCAGTGACCTTGACCTTTTGATTTATAAAGCACATGAGCACACTTACTGGACAGCCTACTTTTCTTTTGTCATGTAAAAATGTTCCAATCATTTCAAAACCAATTATTTAAGGCACAACAAACTAAGCAAAAATCAATGTTTTCCTTTGCTGCTGAATCTAGTCTTTTGTGTATCTGTATGCAGATCTTGAATAAGTAATGAAACACAAGATTGTTTTCTCAACATTTTCCCAAACAACCAAGTGACGAGTTATTTACAATTCAAACATACAGTAATATAAGTAGAATTCGCTATTGTGACTCGTCGATTGCATACAAATATATTGTAATCACAAGTCACAATACCCTATTCCAGTTATAGTAAAGCACACTTTTCTGAAAAAGGGGATCAAAATTCCTTGATTGTCTATAGCCTTTTCTTGTTGTTTTTTCTTTCTATAAAATCAATCCATTGGTGGGAGACAAAAAGCTGTAAAGGATGAGTACCAAAGCCTAGGGCTAAGGCTCAAAATCAAAACAAGAGCACCAACTAATGGTGCAAAGCTCGGCTACAGGTGCTGGATAATGCAAAAGATCTAAGTAAAAAAAAAAGGATGCATAACTCTTACAAAAATTCTTTCAGAGTTATCCCCTTGATAGTCTGGTTAGCTCTTGTGATGGCGAACACAAGTTTCATGAAGATATCAATAAACAAGCTTTAAATAAGTTTGTCACACAAACAGCAACACCAATGCCAACAACAAATCCAAGGCGGATGATGCCAAGGTGGTCACAATACCTCCAATTTTTTCCGAAAACAGTCACACTAAAATGAATTTAATCTGTGCAACAGTATCTTTGAGCTTTATTCCAATTTTCGATGAATGTCTTCCAGTGACACGAAAGATATCAATTCGGCTTTGATATATTAAACAATGACAAAAATATCTCAAAGACTATATGGCATTTAAAACCGGGCTATTCTACAAAAACAGCCAAGTAAAGTTTCTTTATTCCTGAACATTTTCACGGCTTTCCTTTTTTTTTGTTTTTGTGGGATCTAACAAATCTTGAATTTGTTTTTTACAAATGCAGTTCAATATCTTAGTCTATCTATTGCTAGATCATTATGACCTTTGACAAGTTTACTATTATGGTAAGTCTCCAATGCATTTACAGGGTAAAACCAAGTCTGCGCTATCTATTTTTGAACAAAAACCTTAGCTGTGGGTATTCTCTTTGAGACAATTAAAATGAGTATACACAATTTAGGGTTTTAGTTTTCTGAAATATTTCAATTTTACATTCAAAATACACCCTTTATGAGTGTAGTTCTGCATTTTCATACAAACAAGATGTTTATATTTAACACAAATGCACCCAAAATTGCAAATTTTCCATAAGTTTGACCTTGACAGATGACCTTGTCACTTGACCTTGACATCTGCAGATGCATATATCAATGAGATCTGTCATAAAGCCAATTGTAATTGGAAATGTTAGTCTTTTGGTTAAATTTTGCAGACAGACAAACAGACAACGGTACAACAATTTAAATGCGCCTATTATTATCAAAGTGGGAGCATAAAAATCATTCCTCTCACATGTCCATCCCAAAATGTTCATTCAAACAAACCAGTATTTTGAATAGCCTAACACAACACATAAAGGGTTAATAAATCCTATCAAGCACTATCATGCAATCTTCCTAATCAACTTCATTCACTGAAATGACACTGCCTAGGAAAAAAAATTCTCAATCGACCCCTGATCCCTCCCCAGGTTTCAGAGAAAATGTGTTATTGTATCGGTTAGACTATTGCTTTACAACATTTCACAGAGTTATTCTTGACAATGTATACAAGCATAAAAACTTCTTTTCCATGAAAATTACAGAAATTTTTCTTCATGGAATTACTTTTAAACATTATTTATCACTAGTGCTCAATTGTGTGGATTTAAGTTCACCTTTACCTATAAACTATGACCTGTAATGCATTACAGGGAGGGATTGTAGAGGGATTTTGATCTAATGTAATAATCTGTTTCTCAATCCTTTTTAAAACACCTAACATCATGGACCACTTGAACTGTCTTTATTGTTAACCCTAGTCCTGCTGAATAAATTTTAGCTAAAAATTTTCATCAAAATCAAAGGACCAAAAGCACTGAAAGTAGCAATTGTAGGTAAATTTTCATTTGAAAAACTAAATCTATTGACAGTTCTGGTTTGAAAGTGAGAAATAGGTGGTGTAGACTACAACACCAGACTGCACATATGTACAGGCTGATGTTTGTCTATAGCTCCTGCCAAAGAAGGAATATTCCAGGTTCAGCATGACAAGGATTAAGAAAGCTTTTGACAATATGAAGCCCAGATAACATTTTAGAAAGCCTGTATAAGCAATGTCATAGGTTTCCTTCAAGACAATGGAAAAGACATGCCATCCTTGTGCACCTGGCTATTCACATACTTTGGTTACGAGTGTTGCATGGAGGAGGTAACTAGTGTAAAACGGTGTTAAGGGAACAGGGTTTTTGAGACTCACAAGACTCTCAGAATTATCTGGTGAGAGTCCCATGTACCCTCTAGGGATCAAAACTAGGAAAGAATTAAAGACTTTTTTTCAATTCTCTTCTGATGTTGAACCCCAAAATTCTAGCTGTTTATATTAAGCTCTGAAATATTTATACAAAAAGAAAAAAACAATGTCCCCTATATTTAAACTGGGGACTCTCAAAGCTTAAGCAAGAACGCTAATATTGTCTCACCTTTTGAGACCTTGATGTCTGATTTAAAACCTGTGAAAAGATTCCCTCTCCCTGTCTTGTATTACAAAGCCATGACAAAGAGGGAATTTTATCAATTAAGGTTCTCATGAAACAGTATTTCAATCAATAAGTCATTTGATACTTTAATTTCCTTCTATAGTTGTAAATAATGCCCATATGAATTGTCAGTCAATATAATTTTAAAGATAAATGGTAGAATCATGAAACTATCTGGCTCCAGTCTACGAATTTCCACTGTCTGATTTAATCAGGTGTCTTCCCTTTACTCGTGACAACACAAGATAGATCAACATTATTCAAGTTGAATGGCAGGTTCAAGAACCAGTTCATCTAGTTCAAGAACAAGTTCTTGAACCAGATCAACAACTAATTCATGAACCTAAGATAAATGGTAGAAACATGAGACTATTTTACTTCAGTCTACAAATTTCCACTGTCTGATTTAATCTGCCTGAGGCATCTTTTCTTTACTCATGATTCATCACAGCACCAAGTAGTTCAAAAACATTTACTTTAAATGGCAGTTCAAAACAAGTTCTTGAACCTTTTCAAGAACTAATCCTTGAACCTAAGAAAAATGGTAGAATCATGAAACTAATAACCTGGCTCCAGTCTACAAATTTCCACTCTTTAATTAAATCAGGTGTCTTCCCCCTACTCATGACAACACAAGATAATTTAACACCATTCCTTAAGCAACAGCGGCATTAAAAATCAGGGACCCCTGCACGTCTGTGATTCCAAAGAATCAGTCAAAAAGTGACATGTCAGTGAATTTTTCCTTTAAGTAAGAACAATCTACCAACTAGTCAATGATGCGGTAAGATTGTTTAGAAGGAATGCAGGTGTATTTTTAAGTATTTTCTTATGTTGTTATTTTTGTTAGAAATAGGCCACGAGTTGTTTCCATCTTTCTAGCATATCAGTAACAAGTTGTCAACATTATATGCTGTCAAATCACCAGCATGCTAATGACTGTAGAAAGTTCTGCTGTCTAATTTCATGATGCACTGACTGATGTGTCATCTATTCTAGCTCAGCTTCCACAAAAAGTCATCAGTCAGAAATTGCCAACAGGTTTATGTGGAATAAGCTTTATAGGGTGGACTGACTAAATTTTGCAGGTACTAAAATCTTAACATTTTCTTTTGACCTCTGCCCAAACAATGATAGTAATTTGTAATATAAATTTTCTCTGACCAGCGCAATCACTCAGAGAAATTTTTAAATTGAAAACCTTGTGTGAAAAAAAATTGCTTTACTTTGTATCTAATAGCTGACATCTTCGGAAGCCAATGGTTCTAAACCTGCTATGTTCCTTACAATCCTAAGAAAGATAGGGTAATTAGAACCCTTAGCTGGTGAAGATGAATAGCTGATTAAAGGTTATATAAAGCCAGTGTTACAACTTAATGAACATTTACATTTATGTTTTTCTTTTTAATCATTTCATTAATCGACCAGACTATAATTGTCTTAGTTGTTTTTATTAATCATATTTTATTGATCATACTGTACCAAAGTATGCTATTTATCACATTTCATTGATCATATTATAAAAATATTTCATTGATCATATTGCACTTCAATACAATTACTAGAATAGTCTAGTGTACAATCCAAAATTGTCTCAATGTCATCTTAGCCAATTAGGCTGGTCCAATTCTTCTGTCAAATTGATTTGCAATATGAAAAGGCCTTGCCAATTAGCAATAAATTTAGGAGGATTTTATTGTGGAAGAGACAAATGAGAGACAATCTAATAGGGTAACATCATTACAGTATCTGGTCTTAGAGTAATGTCCTCAAAATGTCCTCTTTTTTAACACTTTCTCAAAACAGTATCTCATAATCCTGTGGTCAAGATTTTGAGTTATCAGCAACAGTGACATTGTAAAGAATCATTAGGCTAAATGTTATGTCATTTTCAAGAATCATCTGTTAACAGTGACATTGTAAGAAATCACATTAGATTAATGACATGAAAGACAAAATCATCAATTAAATAAAACTGAGTGCATGAGTTCAATGAAAAGTATATCAAAGAATCATCAGTTAACATTAAATAAATCATAAGGTTATTGCAATATGAACTGAATACACTAGTTAACCATGACATAAGGTCAATTTGATGATAACTACAAGTTAAAAGTTGACATATTATCAATGAAACAATATATGGATACACAAGCTTACACTGACACTGCAAAGAATCATAAGGTCTCTGTCATTTGAATCAGAGAATCAACCAATAACAGTGAAAAATTAATGATTAATAACATAATGCAATATGTACTGGATACACAAGTTAACAGTGACTTAAGATCAATGTTATGTAAACCTGATATAAAAGGTAACAGTGACATACAGTAAATGCAATGTGAACCTGATATACAAGCAACTGCATTACTAAAGGTCAATGTAATGTAAACCTGATATACAAGCCACCAGTAACATATTAGGTCAATGTAATGTGAGCATGATACACAAGGTAATAATTACTTTAAGTCAATGTGATGTAAACCTGATGAATAAGGTAACAGTGACATAATGTAAATGTTAATGTAATGTGAACTTTGTAGACTTAAGGTAATGGAGACATAAGGTATATGTTATGGGGACCTGATGCACAAGTAAACAGTGACATATTAATGTAAATGTAATGTAAACCTAATAAACAAGTAAACATTTAGATTATGGCAATGCAATGTGAACCTGATGCAAAAGGTAACGGTTACTTATGGTCAAATGTTATGGGAACCTTTTACATAAAGCAACAGTCAGATAAGGTCAATGTAATGTGTATCTGATATACAAGTAAACATGACATAAGGTATTTTCAAAACTGAGCTCTGATGTAGGCCATTATCATAGGTAAATTGAGTATAATTAAAAAGGAAATGATAGGAATTTTACCTGATCCCTTCTCTGAAATCATGACAGTACATGTTCGAATGAACCTTATGTTTTAAAACATGCAATAGCATTGGTTAAAATGGTGAATATTAAACTTTTTAAATTCTTTTTTCAACCTGTTTTATCTATTTCAAACAAATGGCACATGAATCTAATAGTAAAAAGTTTGATTTAACGGCTCACCGCACAAAATCTTCCTATAAACCTGATAAACAAGTAAACAATTACAGTTGTACAATCTATAGTGAGGCGTCAAAGATCAATTTTACATTGAAAATGATAGGCAATAACGGTTTCTCGATACTCACATAAACTTGCAGAACTATAGATTATGACAATGCAATGAGAACACAATGCAAAAGGTAACAGTTACTTATGGTCAATGTAATGGGAACTTGTACAAAGTAATGTGAATCTGATAGACAAGTAAACAGTGACACAAGGTCAATGTGATGTGAAGGGGATACACAAATTAATAGAGACATAAGTCAATGTAATATGGACAAGATACACAAGTTATCAGTGACTTACAGTCAATGTAATGTGTATCAAATAATCAACTTAATAGAGATAATAAGGTACTATAATGTAAACCAGAAGTACAAGCCAACAGTGATGTTGTAATGAAGCACAAGGTCAAAGTAATACAAATTGGAAACCCCAGCCCTGCGTTTAGGATGACTAAATGGTGCATCAGGGGATACACAAATTAATAGAGACATAAGTCAATGTAACATGAACAAGATACACAAGTTATCAGTGACTTACAGTCAATGTTATTCGTATCAAATAATCAACTTAATAGAGATAATAAGGTACTATAATGTAAACCAGAAGTACAAGGCAACAGTGATGTTGTAATGAAGCACAAGGTCAAAGTAATACAAATTGGAAACCCTAGCCCTGCGTTTAGGATGACCAAATGGTGCAAATTGTGTGCCATTTATGCATTGCTTTGCACATGCTCATGCGTGCAAAGCTAGATACAATTGACAAACAGTTCAAGGAAAATGACTTAAAATGTGCACCAAGGGGGCCAAGACTTCCACATTTCAAAATTTAACATCAAATGAATGGACATTTCCTAAACAAAAGCACTGCAAGCAGGTGCCAAGGCTTGGCTGTTTATGACTTCTTAGGCAAATGCAGATATAAGAACTAGGTATCTACAGAAAGGTCTTTTCCCAAGCAATGATCATGTTAAATATGAAGGCTCTTTGACTTACCATTCAAAAGTTATGACCAAGGTTTCATGTTTTAAACAAATTTGACCTTGACTGATAACCTTGAACTTGGTTACCTAAAGAAAGGTCTTGTCCAAAGCAATGATTATGTTAAATATGAAGGCTCTATGACTTAACATTCAAAAGTTATGACTAGGGTTAAATTTCTAATAGAAATTTGACCTTGAAAAATGACCTTGACCTTGATTGATGACCTTGAACTTGGTTCCTTCAGAAATTTCTTGTCCCAAGCAATGATTAGGTGAAATATGATGGCTCTATGACTCAACATTCAAAAGTTATGACCAAGATTAAATTTTTAAAACAAATTTGACCTTGGAAAATATCCTTGACCTTGACCGATGATCTTGAACTTGGTACCTACAGAAAAGTCTTGACCCAAGCAATGATCATGTGAAATATGAAGGCTCTATGACTTACCATTTAAAAGGTATGACCAAGATTACATTTTTTACAGAAATTTGACTTACCATTCAAAAGTTATGAGCAAGCTAGGTTAAAAGTTTGTCATGCCAATGCCAACGCCTATGCGAACGATGCCAAGGTGATCACTATACCTTGGGTTTTCTTCGAAAACAGCCGAGCTAAATGGCCGAGCCAAAAATCTAAGGGCCATGGGCGACAGGGGGTGACTGAGTCACTGCTAGTCTTTTTTCCTGCAAATCGCACTGTTTTGTCATGCTGAATGCATGGCAGTTAATAGTGACATACTCCTTATAACAATTCACAACATCCTGGGGCCTATTTTTCTAAAAATCTTATTGTCATTTTTTGTGCAAGTCAAAAATTAATGTTGCTTCTACAGTAGTTAATAAATATGGAATTCTATTGTGCATCATCTCATTTGAATCGTCTTCTAAAGACGATTCCAATGAGGTATTGCAAAGCAGAATCTAACGAAGAATAAAAACACCAGGTCCGATTTGTGATTTAGACTTCTGATTATTTTTTTCGAAAGAAGTTTAGTAATACGAGCTCCTGGAGAGAATGTTACATTATGGAATGAATCATTAGATTTTACAATCTCCCAAGCAATGAAAATATTATACAGTGCATAGTATCCTGACAAATTGTTTCATTGATTTTCAATGTGAGAAAATATCAATATAAAACCACTAATCCAATTAACCTGTTTTGCCGCCTGAGGATATTATAGATCCTTAATCAACAACCTTTTATTGAATTTTCCTATCAACATTTTATATGGTTCTTGAATCTCTTCAGTGCCTAGGGAATCAATGTTCATAGAAGATTAGCCTGTCTAATTAATGTAGGTCTTGTTGAATGTTGAATAATATCAATGGCCCAGGGCGAAACAGTTGTAACTCCCTATATGTTTATAGGGAGTTACAAACGTTTCGCGCTGAGCCATCGATAGGTGATTTATAACTTACTATGATGACCATCAAAATGCAAGTTACCTACTTGGATGATCAAACCAATAACAAGAGGGACGAGATTGCCCTAGATTGCTCACCTGAGTTCATATTTGAGATACCTGTAGTATCATGAAATCTAACTTCAATTTGCACACTAGAATTATAGAAAACTAATGTCATTTATTATTGATTAAAGATTTACTCAAAAATGCCTTGTTTTAAAGGTCTAAATTAAGTCTATGTTTGAATATGAAACAGATATAAAATTAAAGTTTTCAAAAAGAATTGGTCATGAAGATTGAGTATAAATTGTGGCCACTATAGAGTGCTTAAAAGTATGTAAAAGGCCTCTTTACCCATGATACCCACCTGAACCATCCATTTCCAATATGGATTATACTAGTAACAAGTCAAATATTTTAATCAACTTTCATGAAGATTTGACCAAAATTGCTGCCTCTAGAGCAAAAATAAGGAATGTTCATTTAGTCAAGTTTTCCCTTAATTTCCAACAAAACATAACCATTTTCAATATTGCTCATCCTTGTGACCATACAAACATTCTGAAGAATTTTCAAAAACAAGATGGCGGGAATGGCCCGCCAAGTTTCATTCAAATTTGCCTAGAGGATAAGGAGATGTAATTTCCAAGACTTCAAAGTGCTAATAGAAGCTGACCTGCCATGCCATGCTTAAGGCCCAATTGGAATGTCTTCATCAAAGGAACATTCTGGCTAAGTGGAGGTATTATTGTTCACAGATTTCATAGTGCAAAAAGGCCCCACAACGCAACAACAATATTTGTAGGTCTAACAGATTTTTCACAACCTGATTTTAAGAAGAGAGGAATATTAATGCCAAAATCAATGGAAATTGATAAGTTTGGGCGAAAAGACATTTTCAGATTTAAAAGTAAAAAAAAATGTGAACAAGTTTTGAGAAGGGTCACCCAAGGAACATTTCTGCCAAGTTTGGATGAAATTCACTCATTGGTTACTGAGGAGAAGATGTTAAAAAATTATTGTCCACTGCTGCCATAACTGATGATGCACAGCAGACAAAAGGTGATCACAACTTTAGTTCACCGTAAGCAAGTTGTACTCAGGTGAGCTAAAAATTTGGCCGAAATACTTAAAATGATTTTGTCATTAAGGTTAAATCCTTTCCCATGATTTCCCACAGAAAATTTCAATTTTTGATAGGGTTCACCCTTGTGACTAGATATACACGATTTGGTTTAGGCTCATGAAGATTAGGCCAAAATTGTTGCCTCTAGAGTGCTTAAGTTACAAAGATCAAGTTTTGTGAAGATTGGACCAAAATTTCTACGAGTCTAGAGTGCTTACAAAATTAATGTTTAGACCATGGACTTTCGGCTTTCATTCTCCACAAAAGCTCACCTTGAACATGATGTGCTCCATTGATCTCAAAAAGGTGATGCATGATGGTACAATTCTTAGTAAACTGCATTTAAAACCATTATCTAAATGAAATTGAATTTGTCCTTAAATTGTCAAATTTGGGGACATTTCAGTTGAGTTTTTCAATAATAACTAGGAAACAAGAGCCGTCAGAGACGGATTATGCTCCCCGAATAAGGCATTGTCACAAAAACAAGAGCCATGTTGGACATGGACATCCCCCGCCAAGAAAGCTTGATAGTAAACTGAAGCCTAATAGATAAAAGATTCTATGTTCTGTCAAAGATTTGCCTTCTATAAAATCTAAGTAATAACAAGAGCTGTCACTGTAAGATGACAATGCCCCCGACACCGCTTTGATAGTAATAAGGAAGTTATGGCCAATGTTAAAGTTTTTGGACGGAATGACGGACGGACGGACGGACAGACGGACGGACAGACGGACGGACAAGTCAAATTTATGATGCCTCCCTATCGGGGGCATAAAAATAACAAAGGGCAATAACTCAAAAATTATGCAAGCAAGAGTTGTAGTTCAGGTGTATTGCACTTCTCCTCTATGAGATCTATTCACCCATAAAGATTCAAGTTGATAGCTATTATACTTTAGGAGATATGCTCCAGACAAAATCTTAGTATCAAAAATAACAAAGGGCAATAACTCAAAAATTATGCAAGCAAGAGTTGCAGATCTTGTACACTGCACTTCTCCTCTATGAGATCTATCTACCTATAAAGTTTCAAGTTGATAGCTATTATACTTTAGGAGATATGCTCTGTGGTCAGATTGCAAGGACTCAAATAAGGTGTTATCTTATACAGCAAACATAAAGGTAACAAACATTAAACCCCCTTTTTGCATGACATATTTTGAGACACAAATTTCAAATACTTTATGGTAAAAGAAATCTGATTTGCTACTGAAATTTGAAATTTCATCAAATTCTGAGCATGAGACTAGGAGAAATGAAAGAATAACTGTATTTTACGCGCTAGTGTAAAGGTAACAAACATTGAGCCCCCTTTTTCCATAATATACTTTTTTTTTATGTTAATTTCAAATTGTTTATAGTAAAGGGCATCTGATTTGCTACTCAAATATGAAATTTCACTAAATTCTGACTGTTAGACTAGGAGAAATTTGGGAAAAACTGTTTTTTACCCTAAGTCCCCTTTTCCCGTGACGAGGCCCCAAATCCAAAAACTGTCACAGAAGCATCAACACTATATCATAGGAAGTTCACATGGTAAGTTTCATTTGATTTTGCCCAAGGGTTATGGAGAAATAGTTGGGGACGGATGGACGGAATTACTATTTTACATGCTAACGTAAGGTAACAAACATTTAGCCCCCTTTTTCCATAATATATTTTTTTTTACGTTAATTTCAAATTATGTATAGTAAAGGGCATCTGATTTGCTACTCAAATATGAAATTTCACTAAATTCTGACTGTTAGAATAGGAGAAATTTGGGAAAAATTGTTTTTTACCCTAAGTCCCCTTTTCCCGTGACAAGGCCTCAAATCCAAAAAACATCACAAATGCATCATCACTATTTCATAGGGAGTTCACATGGTAAGTTTCATTTGATTTGGCCCAAGGGTTATGGAGAAATAGGTGGGGACGGACGGACGGACGGACGGACGGACGGACGGACGGACGGATGGACGGACAGATGGACAGACGAACGGAATTACGGGCGGACGGACAGACGAAGCGGCGGCTATATGCGCTCCCTTCGGGAAGCATAAAAAGTAGGCAGAATAGATTAAGATTAGGCTGCATATTTTTGTAGGATGAACTTTTGTCTATACTGCATGCTTTAGCTTTTTGTAAAGCAGACATTTGTCCTGAATAGTATGTGAAAGGATTAAGAGATACATTTCGCGGGTTAAGAACAAGAGTGTACTTAGTGTATATACAATGTATATACACTTAGTACACTCTTGCGCTTAACCCTTGATTTGTTTGTTACATAAAATGAAATATAGTAATATATCTAAGACTGTTAATGCAAAATATTTCAATACAAAAATTTGTTTTCTAGTGGTTGATTATTTGCTAGGAGTTTTTGCTTCATTTGGAATCATGCACAAGGTTTTGTTTGTGATATTGGTGATACCATTTGTGTCGCAGAAAAGTGAGTGATTACTTGATAATGGTAATGGCAGGATACAAAATGTATGAGAAGTAAATCAGATTAGCAGGATAAGCAATAATTATATTACTCAGCCATTGATCACTCTTGTATAATGATCAAAGCTTTCTAGGTAATTACTGGAGTTCTGTACCTTATATTTAACTCAATGAAATCATACCTTAAGCTTTGAGTAGAATAAAGTTATCTTAGAAATAAGATTTTTTAAGTTAATGAAACAGTTAATGCTGGATTCATGTACTTAAGTTAATTAGTAACACATGTCATTCTAGTGCGGTCTAGACTGCATGCTAGCAATTCAGAAAACGTAGGAACATAAATGGGGACGGACTGATACTAGAATTATTGTCCAAAGATAATTTGTGCGAAGCTTACAAAAGCCAATTTATAATATTTGATCACCTTGCCCTTTTGTAACTAGCTATCTAAAAATTGAATTACAATTGATAATTTAATCATGATGGAACAACTATTTTGGAACTGATAGAAAAACTTCAAGAACTTTGTTTTGAGGTTAAATTATAGTTCTTGAGCTACTAGAACTCCTAGAATTATGGTTCTTAAATCTTTCACTGGTTCAAGGACTTGAAAGCCTTAGAACCTGTGTTACAAAAACATTTGAAGTTCTAAAACTAGGTTCAAGAAGCAATACAGTTCAAGAACTAAATGATGAAACCATCAATGTTCATGGACTTTTTAGTTTTTCATCTTTTGCCTTTTTTAATTGTTTTTTTAAAGCCTTTAACTTTGGCCACAGAGATTAAGAGTATGATTTTCATTTAAAATAATTTCTTTCTTAGAATAACAATCAATTAGAAAAAATTAAAAACATTAAGTTCGTCTTTGTATTATTTGATTAAGACTTGCAGCCACTACAGTTTTTCAACTAAAATATCGATGTTGAAGCACAGCCACTAGTAAGACTTTGGTATTTAGATTTACCTTTCAATTCCAAAAATAATCTTGCTTATTGCCACAAGGACAAACTATCTTTCTACAAATTGTCTTTTGAATGAGTTCAGGGAAATCAAAAACTAGTTCTTGAACAAGTAGAAAATTCAAGGGCGTATCTTAGTAACCATTACGCAACTTAAGCAAGTGTATAATAGAAATAAATCCTCTTTGATGAATGATCATAATATCAAAACTACAGCTTTTTCAAACTGTAGTTCCTATGTTTTGATTATTCATCAATACTAAAGTCATAGACAAGAGGAAAATGATGGTCCTATATCGCTCAACTTCATATCTAATATGTCTAAATTAAGAATTATCAAATTTTCCGGCATAGATCGTAATTGTACTTTTAAGATTTGAGGCCTCTTTAGTGTACACAAGAAAATTATCATTGAGGCCCCTTTTCCCTTGATATCATCCTTATAATTTTCAATAGGGTTCATCCTTGTGACCTGGCAATTATTCTGTCAAAGTTTCATGAAGATTGGACCATATTTGTCTCTATAGTGTTAACAAGAAAATTCACATTGAGGCTCCTTTTCCAGAGATATGGCACAGATCCTTCCCATTTTCAACATCATCCTTATGCCTGACAAACCTTTTGACCAAGTGTAAACAAAAAAATTGTCATTCAGGTCCCTTTTATGACACAGATACTTCCCATTTCAAATAGGCATCATCCTCATGACCTTACAAACATTCTGTCCAAGTTTCATGAAGATTGGACTATATTTTTGCCCTCTAGAGTGTAAAAACAAAATTGTCATTAAGGCCCCTTTTCCCATGATATAGAACAGATCCTTTCCATTTTCAATAGGATTCATCCTTTGGATCTGACAAACATTCTGACCAAATTTCATGAAGATTGGAAATATTTGTGACCTCTAGAGTGTAAACACTAAAATTGTTGACGTCTGACAATGTGCATTGGTGAGCTCAAAAGGGGAGCTGACAGGATATTCATCTTTTGTCACAGTCCACACATCCCCTTTATCCTATTATTTTCTATGTTGATCCCCCTTTGAATATATAAATTTCAAAATCCTAGTTACACCTATGAAATGTATTTCATTATCTGTCCATGAAAGTAGGAAATGCTTCTTATGGTTTTACCATGAATTTCTCTTATTCGATATGTAAGTAAAGTGACTTTTCTACAAACCCTGATTTCCAAGAAAAGACTCAATCAAAAAAGCTAGGTTAAGCCCTACTATACTACTATATTTATTGGAGATCTATAATTACCATGTCACATATTTCTGTTACCCTTTTCTGATACAGCTTACAGATATTTGAAAACTACTCCTTGGGAGGACAATTAGATAACAATCCGCTTGGTTTATCAAAATTGTTTTATAACATGACCTATATGCAAATAAGCCCGTTGAATAATTTGGATATTACAGGAGTGTTATTACACTAGTGGAATAACTATACAAATGAGTTAAGAACTTTTAACTTTGTTATATTTCCGTTGTGAAAATGACGTCATAATATATTTGCTGATGCCATTTCACAAGAGGTGTAATATGTTTTGCGAATAACTTGAAACAATAAATCTGTAGAATTTCCTGGAATTATTGCAAACAAGAGGGCCATAGTGGCCCTAAATCGCTCACCTGAATGAACTGTCGAAAATAGTTTAAAGTAGATTTAGAAAGGATGAAGAATTCTTACCAAATTTCAGGTCGATTGGGCAAAAATTATGCCTCTACACTGCTTACAAGGTTTTCCCAAGATTTGACCCCATGACCTCATTTTTGACCCCACTTGACCCAATTTCAAATTGACCTAGATTTCATCAAGATGATAATTCTGACCAATTTTCAGGTTGATCTGGCAAAAAATATGGCTTCTAGAGTGTCTACAAGGTTTTTCCAAAAATTGACCCTGTGAGCTCAATTTTGACACCACTTGACCCAATTTCAAACTTGTGCGAGATTTCATCAAGACAACCATTCAAACCAAATTTCAAGTTGATTGGGCAAAAAATGTGGCCTCTAGAGTGTCTAAAAGGTTTTTCTAAGAATTGACCCTGTGACCTCATTTTTGACCCCACTTGACCCAATTTCAAACTTGTGCGAGATTTCATCAAAACAATAATTCTGACCAAATTTCAGGTTGATTGGCAAAAAATATGGTCTCTAGAGTGTCTACAAGGTTTTTCTAAGAATTGACCCTGTGACCTCATTTTTGACCCCACTTGACCCAATTTTGAACTTGTCCCAAATTTCATCAAGACAATCATTCTGACCAAATTTCAGGTTGATTGGGCACAAAATATGGCTTCTAGAGTGTCTACAAGGTTTTTCTAAGATTTGACCCCGTGACCTCATTTTTGACCCCACTTGACCCAATTTCAAACTTGTCCAAGATTTCATCAAGATGATCATTCTGACCAAATTTCATGCTGATTGGGCAAAAAATGTGGCCTCTAGAGTGTCTACAATGTTTTTCTAAGAATTGACCCTGTGACCTCATTTTTGACCCCACTTGACCCAATTTCGAACTTGTCCGAGATTTTATCAAGACAATCATTCTGACCGAATTTCTGGTTGATTGGGAAAAAAATATGGCTTCTAGAGTGTCTACAAGGTTTTTTTTAAGATTTGACCCTGTGACCTCATTTTTGACCCCACTTGACCTAATTTCGAACTTGTCCGAGATTTCATTAAGACAATCATTCTGACCAAATTTCAGGTTGATTGGGCAAAAAATGTGGCCTCTAGAGTGTCTACAAGGTTTTTCAAAGAATTGACCCTGTGACCTCATTTTTGACCCCACTTGACCCAATTTTGAACTTGTCCGAGATTTTATCAAGACAATCATTCTGACCAAATTTCAGGTTGATTGGGCAAAAAATATGGCTTCTAGAGTGTCTACAAGGTTTTTTTAAGAGTTGACCCCGTGACCTCATTTTTGACCCCACTTGACCTAATTTCGAACTTGTCCGAGATTTCATCAAGACAATCATTCTGACCAAATTTCAGGTTGATTGGGCAAAAAATGTGGCCTCTAGAGTGTCTACAAGGTAAATGTTGACGACACACGACGCACGACGCACAGCGGACATCACGCGACCACAAAAGCTCACCTTGAGCACTTCGTGCTCAGGTGAGCTAAAAACCAGGTCAAATAATTAATAGCATATTAAATTTGTGCTCATAAAATACCAAATTTGTTATACTTGTCATCTATAACAGACAAGAGGACCATGATGGTCCTATATCGCTCACCTGAGTAATTCACTCATAACTTGTCATCCATGTTATGAATACCAGAATTTGTTTGAAGTACATTAATTTTAGGGTGGTTAAATTTCGTCCTACTGCAAATTGATTTTTTTAATTTTCATAAATTTTCAACTTTTCTCTTACCATGGCAAATTCCTTTAACAACTTAAGTAGACCTAAATGCTAAGGTTACAATTGATTGGCCTCATGGTTAAGGAGGAAAAAAATTTATTCTAAGATGTTTTGGAAATTTATGCCATTTTCAGCCTTTCCATTACCATGGAAACGAGAGTTTTTGAAGAAATGAAATTCTTTTAACAACTTTTGAAGAGCTTCACCCAAGGATCATCCCTGCCAAGTTTTAGCTTGATTGGCCTGGTGTTTTAGGGTAGAAGACTTTTTTCTAAAATTTTTGGCCATTTTTCAGACATTCCGTTGCCATGGCAACCAGAGTTTTAAATGAAATTAAATTAATTAAGAATTATATTGAAGAGCTTCAACCAAACATCATCCCTGCAAAGTTTCAGCTTGATTGGCCAAGCGGTTTGGGAGGAAAAGAATTTTTTCTAATTTAATCAGCCATTTTCGGCTATTTTTCAGACATTCCTTTACCATGGCAACCAGAGTTTTTGATGAAATTAAATTCTTTCAACAAAATTTGAAGAGATTCACCCAAGGATCATCCCTGCAAAGTTTCAGCTTGATTGGCCTTGTGGTTTAGGAGGAGAAGAATTTTTTCTAATATTTTCAGCCATTTTCTGCCATTTTTCAGACTTTGCATTACTATAGAAACTAGAGTTTTTCATGAAATTAAATCCTTTTAACAACTTTTGAAGAGCTTTACCCAAGTAACATCCCTGCCAAGTTTCAGCTTGATGTTTAGGAGAAGAAGAATTTTTTCTGATATTTTCAGCCATTTTCGGCCATTTGCAGACTTTCCGTTACCATGGAAACTAGAGTTTTTTATGAAATTAAATTCCTTTAACAATTTTTCAAATAGCTTCACCCAAGGAACATCCATGCCAAGTTTCTGCTTGATTGGCCCAGTGGTTTAGGAGGAGAAGAATTTTTTCTAAGATTTTCTGCCATTTTTGGGCCTTTATGTAACCTTTGCAACCAGAGTTCTTAATGAAATTAAATTCTTTTAACAATCTTTAAAGACCTTCACCCAAGGAATATCCTTGCCAAGTTTCACCTTGGTTGGCCCAGTGGTTTAGGAGGAGAAGATGTTTAAAGAAATTGTTGATGGACAGACAGACGGACAGACAAACAGACTGACAGACAGTCAGACAACAGACAGTGAGTGATCACAATAGCTCACCTTGAGCACTTTGTGCTCAGGTGAGCTAATAAAAACTAGGCGTGTCTAAATGCAATATAAATGCGATCAAGTAATTCATTGCAATAATTGTGAATTTCTTGAAATAAAACCACAACTTTTTTAGGGTATTTAATTGTGGGAATGTTCTATCTAGACAAATTCAGTCAGACTCACTACAACATGTCATTTCCAGATTTTATAAAGATGTGACCTATCACGCAAAAAAGGACCATCTGGAAGTGTGTCAAGCGTCGACCCTTGTCTTGGGATATGGCTCAGATTACAGTTTGTCAACTGCCTACACTTACACCCACACCCTTCATTGGCTACAACGGGGTCATTCAATAACTTGACTTAGACTTAAAGCGAATCGGCCAATCATAGGGCAGTATTTCAAAAATATAAATCACAGATACAACTCCTAACATTGAATGTACAAATATACAATGAAAGTGTATCGTGCACGTGAATCTTGACAGATTTTGTGTGCCGAGTCATTTTAAGAAGGTGTCGAGCATATTATATGATCACTTTTTCCAAAAGACTTCTTACAGTTTCATACATGCAAAAGAGCTGTAAAAGGAATTACAGCATTATTACACATTATTACAGTAATACTACAGTGAGTTTTACTTGTTTTCATTGTTTAGAGGTTTGGGTAATAATGCAGCAAATTTTAGAAAAGCGTGGTCTAAGTCAGATAGAAAATCTCATGCCGCGATATATGGGAAATAGACACTCGCTAAAGCTTGTGTCTATTTCCCATATACCACGGCATTCATTTTCTATCCTTTACTTATGGTTCCAAAATAGCCTAGCTAAAAATTCCTAGTGTGAAATATATTTGTAACAGTCTGCTAAAGCAAATGGCTTGCCCAAATTAGATAATTCCTACAGAACAACAAAAAGGCCACATTTTATGATGTAGCGTGCTGGCCCACACATATCTATTACATATGTTACGGTTTGATTTTAGATTGTAATTGTATGGGAGAATAATACATCTCCAGATGTTACATGACTTATCTCTTCAAATGACGATAATGACATCCTCTTTACAACGATCAATACATGCCCTATAACATGGATTACTTGCCAGTCTCCTCATGATTGGTCATCATTGACAACTGACATTTTTTTCAGTCATACTGTAAAAATTCTAATAGAGCCCCATAGTACTCAAATTAACCGTAGTCAAGCTGAATTAAATCCTTGGTAAAATTGTACTTCAGTTAAAGTGCTGAAAGCTCTGGGTGAACTTATAGGAAGTCGCTATATATTTTGAAAGTACAATTTCTAAACTCTTCTGGTTTAAAATGGAAAATCAAGTAGTGTAGAGTATGACTAGACTACACATGGCTTTTCTACCTGTTGACAAGTACATTTTTCAAGGATACATGTCCATGGACAAGTTAATACCAGGGCAAATATTGGAAAAGTTATTCCCAAGTAGAACCAGGGAATAAATTAGCTTAGTAATTGTATCAAAGGTTAAAAAACATTGTTTTCACAATAGCTCACCATGAGCACTTTGTGATCTTGACCTTGGCCTTCAATGGCGCTTCTTCTAATGTGGGGAACAATAATAATTGTTTCAAGTTATTATGAAATCCAACAACAAATGTAGAACCTATCCTCTTCACAAGCATTATTTTAATATTGACCTTGAACTGTGACCTTGAAAATAGAGCTATCCCAAAAGATTCAAATGGCAAATTTGTATATGATGAGAAACATTTATATGCAAAGTTGAAATCCATCCATAAACATACAAGTAATTAATGTTTGTCATATTGACAAATATGTCTTGCATCCCGAAAGTGGACTCGACCAAAATTTCTGTTAATCCATAGCACATCTTCTATCATGTAACCCTGAACTACAACCTTGTGCTTGATGCTTTTTTTAAATTGATGAACAAACATGTAAAAGATTTGCACCAGAAAAAATTTAAACACAGGTATCAAGGTGTTGGACCTATAATAGCTCCGCAATGTTTTGAAACTCTTGACCTTTCACAATATTAATCAAGAATTTCTAATGATTTCATTAGATCATAAGTTCCAAAATGTTGCAGAACTATTAAGGATCCATTACCTCGATGCAGCATTCAGGCACAAGACTATTGTAGGTGCCTATAAATGCATCATTTTATTTTACCTTTCTGTTTATTATTTTGAGCTATTTATTACCTTCTGTCAGGAGAGAGGGTGACTTACTGGGATATAAATGCCTTAGAAAATAATGTCATACATAGATGTTGAATATACACAAGCATCTATCGAATTGAAACTTCACAAAATAATAGATAGATATAGATAGATATAAGATCAATCACTTATTGCAAGCAACTTTTCTATTTACCTTTTAGTTTCTACTCTAACATTTCAGAACTGTCCTCTTATTTTGATTTTTACCTATAATATGTGTGAATATTCTGTAAACAAATATCAGAATAAGGGGGGAAATTGTTTTATATTTGTCCAAACTTTCTTGAGTAGGGGAAGCAACTCATTTCATCTATAACCACAATATTACTAGAGTAGAATATCTTGACCTATTCCTGCTCATTGGGGAATACCAATATTAGATGCTTTCAGACACTCTACTCTAAGAAAATTATTCATAATGCTTTTGCAAGAACTGAGACATAGATTAGCTATCACTAGTACAAGACTTAAGTGGCTCTGCCAATTTTTATTGCCAAAAGGCATACTTTGCTATGTGACCAGTTGCATAGCTGGAATTCAAACTTTTAAATCTCTTAACAGAATATTATAAAATTAAAAAGATTGAAGACAATCCAGCCCTACATTCAGGATCACAAAACTGTGCAAACAGTTTTCCAATTATACCCCACTTTGCAAGTGCACTTGCTTGTAAAGTGGGGTATAATTGGCAAACTGTTTGCACATTTTGTCATCTTGAATGCAAAGCAAGAAACAATAATTATGAGTCGATTTATTTTCTTATCAGGACAAAGTTCTTTGTTTTATAAGGAAACACATACACGAAAACTAACCAACTGAAAATTTGTACAGGTTGACCTTTAATTGTCTGTACCTCTAGCCAAAAGATGCTTAGATTCAGCTTTTGCTTGTGCCATCTTTGATATTAGAAGAATGCATTTAGTAAGTGTGGAAAGTATGATTTAATTAGTTTGTTTGTATGGGGTTTAATACCACTTTTAACAATCTTACAGTCATATTGCAATCAGATGGAGTACCTAACGATGAAATACTGGTATTTGTCACACCAGTACTACCATCACATCCATTCTTAGCCTCCAGCTGCTATCCCACAAATGTCTACGATTATCAACCAATTGATGGGAGTTGAATAGTCAGAAAGGATGAGTGCCGCCATCTGGTATCGAACCCATGAACTTCTGCATGATAGTCACACGCTGCCACTACACTATGGCAGCGATGAAAAGTATGATTTGAAGGTCTTTGTGAAGGCCAACCAGCTCTGCTGCATGCATTAAGGATAACAAAAGCCCTAAAGTGATTACCTTAGAAAAATGGAACCTTCTGAATTATACATCAAACATATAGACAGACAACTGTTCTTAAATTCTTGAAGAATTGAATCAAAACAACTTCATGCGACTAAATGAGGCTTTAAGGTAGTGGACCGTAATAGTTCCGAAATGTATCGTAAATAATGAACTTAAACAATGTTGACCGAGGTTTCCTAATGAAAATCATTAGGAAACCTCAGTTTACACTGTTAAAGTTCATAACTTCCTAAACGTTGCAGAACTATTATGGGTCCACTGAGCAGCAGATTGATCTAGATCTTCAAGATATGTTTTGACCAGTGTCTGTCAGAATAGTTTGGGTCAATTAGCAATATAATAAGCAAGTTCTCTCCAGCACAACTTTATCCCAAATTCAAGTTAAATGGTGTTTTCTTTTTTATTTTGATAGATATTCTTTATCAGGGTACCCTACATATCATTTTAACCCTTTCCTGTTTTTCAAAATTTTGGACCTGTCCAAATTCAAAGGTTTTGCAGACGAAAATTTAAAGTTGATTTAATTTGAAAAATAACCATTCAGTAGGGTAGAAAATAGTGTGGAAAAAGAAGAAATTGCTTGTCAGAAGCAATTTCTTCTTTTTTCACAATGTTTTCTCAATCATAAAATCACAGACACGTAAAAAGCAGGGATTAAACAGCAAAGGGTTATATATAATACGTACTTAGTGATTTGTATGGAAAAAAATATCTAACGAGGTTGGGAGAATTGATCATTGTCGAGGCTCTGCCGAGACAATTACCAATTCTCACAACCGAGTTAGATATTTTTTCATACAATACACTTAGTACGTATTATATTTATCTTATAACCTCTTTTTGTCTTGTTTTAGTCGATGTTTCTAACTTAAATGCTAGTTTCTAAAAATAACTGTATGATATTATTGTTCTAAAAATAACTATGTGATATCATAAAAAATATCATACGGGTTGTTATCATACGGATACTTGTATAGTTATAAGATAAAAGATAATCCCTGACTACCACTTCATGATGACAGCAATCTCTTTCAATTTACCATTTTCCATGTTAGAGCGTTTTCAAACTCATGACTTTTACATTACCATGGACACTGTAAATCTCTTTTAGTTACACAATTTTGTGCAAGTGCTTATGATGTTTGTTTACTGATGTTTTAATTTGTTTGTTAAAATTTGCCAAAGTCTTCCTATGGGTTCCCACAAATGTCAATGATCTCCTTAACATCAGTATCTCCTCATATGTTATTTCTAACTGTCCTTAAATGCCTAACTTAGTGATAATCAAAAAATCTCACATAACAAAATCTTAACCTTTTACCATACATATGAATGTAATAACCGTATTTCCTCTAATGAGAGTGCCCACCCAAATAGTAGCCCCCAGGCCTGCACTATCTACTAAGAAAAACCTACCTCAGTTAATAAAAAAAAATATTTTGAAAGTTTTGTATGTTTAGTGATTGTAATGATGATCAAAAATCTCACAAAACAAAGTCTTTACCTTTTTACTTAAATAATATTATTGGATTCCCTTATTTTCTTTCACTCTGACTGGCTGAAAAATTGATTTTATTTAAGAAATGAAGAAAGTATCTTTTCATTTCATTAAAAAATAAAAACCTAATCATACTGTATGAATACACCAAGCTCCAAAGACAAAATTCCTACTGCACAAGATCAACAAGAGCACTGACTCAGGGTGCATCAGTTGGCTGCAGGTGCTGGATAATACATAAAATCTGAGTCAAACAATATGCATTTGTGAAACACAAATGCAAATGCCCCCGTAACAGCATTTTATCAAAATGTTGACCTTGACAGACAACCTTAAACCTTGTAATATGACCTTGATCTTGATACCTATGGATGCATATCACTGAGATCTTTCATCATGCAAATTATGAGATAGGTATCTAAAATAGGTTTGAATGAACTCAACATGTTAAGTTGAAACATCAAGTTTTTGAAAAGTTTGATCTGGATAGATGACCTTGACCTTAATATCTACAGATGTATTGAGATCTATTACCATGTCAAATACTAGGCTTATACCTTAAAAGGCTTGAAAATATTGTCAATTTTATGATTTTGATGTATTTGACCTTGACTTATGCCCTTGAACTTGTCACATGATCTTGAATTGAGTATAAGCAGATGCACATCATTGAGATCTATAATCATGCTATATATGAAGCTTGCATCTTCAATAGGCTTGAAGATATTGGCAATATTATGTGTTTTTATCATTTGACCTTGACAGATGACCTTGAACTTGCCGCATAACCTTGACTATGGTATCAGTAGTTGCATATCATTGAAATCTATCAGCATGCTATATATGAAGCTTGCATCTTCAATAGGCTTGAAGATATTGGCAATATTATGGTTTTTTAATCATTTTACCTTGACAGATGAACTTGAACTTGTCGCATAACCTTGACTATGGTATCAGTAGTTGCATATCATTGAAATCTATCAGCATACCAAATATGAGGCTTTAAATTTCAAAAGGCTTGAAGATATTTGAAATATTAAGTTTTTTGGTTAGGTTTTTTAATTATTTGATCATGGCAGATGACCTTGCAACATGACCTTGCCATTGGTATCAGCAGATGTATATCATTTAGATCTATCATCCTGCCAAATATAAGGCTTTTATCTTGAATAGGCTTGAAGATATTGGCAATGTTAAGTTTTTTGGTTAAGTTAATGAGTTATTTGCAGACAGACAGACAGAAGGACAGATGGACAGACAGACAACAGTAAAAAAAATATGCAGGGGCTAGAGCAGCTGACTTGCTCCACATACCTGAATCTACTTGTTGAATGTTTATTTCAGATAAATAAGTGTTTTTAAGTGTCACATACTGAAATAGATCTGCTAGGAAAATTAAAGATTGATGAATAACAAATAGAAAATTTAACTCTACCTTTTAAATACATTTTTTTCATCAAATCAAAATAATTTTGTTCAGTCTGATAATAGGTCATGAAAGTAACATTTCAGTGAAATTTGGTTGAGATTCATCAGTAAGCATTCTAAGAAAATGATGTTCAATGTTTCGACTTTATAACATATGGAGAAATGACTTCCATCCATAAAAAGACATATTTTTCACCTGATCACAATTATTGTTGGTAGACTGATAAAGGGTCACCAAAGAATCATTTCATTCATTCCAGATGATATCCATCAGGTAGATTCTGAGAAAAGTCACACATTACCATAATATATTATATGGAAATTAGCCACGTCCATTCAGGCCTTGTTTTTTCATTGGATAAAAAAACAAGTGCATGTCGTATTGCGATGCAATACAGGAGTCCCCAACCGGATAACAAAAAATCCTTTCTTAAAATATATCTCCCACTTACTAGATCTATAACTGTATACAAAATTTGAAGTTGCTAGCACATTAGGTTTTGAACAAAATATCCCAAACAAAAATATAAGAGTAAAAACAACCAATGGCAAAAACTCCAAAAGTGGGCATAGAAGAATGATTCTTGCACATGCCACTTGTCCTCAATGAGATTTTTAAGTGTACCAAGTTTGAAGTTGCTAGCACTGATGGCTCAGGAGATATGGTCCGGACAAAAATGTCAGGATAACAAGAGCCATGTTGGACATGGGCATAAGTCCCCTACCGGCTTTGTTTGTCTCAATGTTTTCCCACGCCAATTCTATCAGGGACGTCAAAACCAGGTCTTGTTAAAGGGTTAAACAAGACTTACATGAGTTGTTGTCTCTGCTGTGCCCACTATACAATTCATGGAAGCAATAGACAGATGCAAGAAATAGTATCAATAACAGTTACCTTGTCTGATCCAAGATGTTTTTCTTCAGTCTTGTTGGTAAGAAATGAGAACTTTCACTGGAGGTGATTAATACTGCTGCATCACCACCCTGACTAACATGGCTTATAAAATTTTTTACATTTTAAAACAGGTTTCATCAAGTTAGCTTGCTTAGTTATTAAATTATTGCAGGATCCATTTTTTGCCATATTTTCACTATTTCTGTTACCATAGCAACCACACTTTTTGTCAAAGAACAAAGATAAAATGATGTGCATAATCTACACATTGCCATCTAGTCATATACCAAGTCTCATCAAATTAGCTTGCTTACTTATTAACTTATCGCAGGATCCAATATTTTTTGCCATATTTTCACTATTTCTGTAACCATAGCAACAACAATTTTAGTCTAAAAACAAAAATAAAATGATGTGCATAATCTACACATTGCCATAAAGTCATATACCAAGTCTCATCAAACTAGCTTGCTTAGTTATTATCTTATCGCAGGATCCCATTTTTGGCCATATTTTCACTATTTCTGTAACCATAGCAACCTCAATTTAAGTCGAAAAACAAAAATAAAATGATGTGCATAATCTACACATTGCCATCTAGTCATATACCAACTTTCATCAAAAACGCTTGCTTAGTTATTAAGTTATCGCGGGATCAAGATTTGAGCGGACAGACGGACAGACGGACAGACAGACGGATGGACGGACGGACGGACAGAAGGACGGACAGACGGAGGGCAAACCTATAGTCCCCTCCGGTGTGAACACCGGTAGGGGACTAAAAAACAACAACGGACAATAACTAAATAAGTGGATGTGGCAGAGTAACAGTTCTTGTGCATCACGCTTCTTCTCTATGAGATCTACCAGTGTACAAAGTTTGAAGTTGCTAGTGCTTATGGTGTAGGAGATAAGTACGGGACAAAAATGTAAGGATAGAAACAACAAAGGGCAATAACTCAAAAAGTGGGCATGGCAGAGTAACTGTTCTTGAACATGACACTTTTCCTCAATGAGATCTATAAGTGTACCAAGTTTGAAGTTGCTAGCACATATGGTTTAGAAGATATAGCCCGGACAAAAGTGTGACGGACAGACAGACGGACCGACAGACAGATGGAATCGAGCAAACCTATAGTCCCCCAACCGGTAACCGATGGGGGACTAATAAATTAACAACTTTGAAAGGGGGTCACCCAAGGATCATTCATGTGATGTTTTGTTTAAGTTTATCCAGTATTTTCTGAGAAGTTTATTAAAGAAAAAGTTTACATCTGGGTGCACTGAAGCACGGATGTAAGCATGACAGATACAGAGCCATGACAATATGTGGTCTTCGGCCAGTGAAGCTAAAAATTCTTCAAAAGTTTAAGTCTGAAGATCTCTTGTAATGGTGAGCACACATGCCAAGTTTCATGAAGATATCATCAATAACAGATATGCTTTTTATATGTGTAATATACAACAAGAGGACCAAAATGGTCCTAGATCACTCAGCTGAGTCTCTTTGACCCCTGGGAAATCACATCAATTAAATAGGCAGATGTCATAAAGGAGATAATTTCAATACAAAACCAAGTTTCAAAAAGGTTGGGCCAAAATCGTGGCTACTAGACTTATAACAAAAAAAATTATCATTGAGGCCCCTTTTCCCATGACATGGCATGGATCTTTCCTATTTTCCATGGGGTTCATCCTTGTGACCTGACCAACATTCTGACCAAGTTTCATGAAGATTGCGCAATATATGTGGTCTCAAGAGTGTAAACAAGACAATTGTCATTTAGGCCCCTTTTCCTGTGATATGGCATGGATCCTTTCCATTTTCAAAATGGTTCATCTTTGTGACCTGACCAACATTTTGACCAAGTTTCATGAAGATTGGGCATTTTTTGTGGCCTCTAGAGCGTAAACAAGAAAATTGTCATTAAGGCCCCTTTTCCTGTGCTATGGTACGAAATTGTGGCTTCTAGACTTATAACAAAAAAAATTATCATTAAGGCCCCTTTTCCCATGACATGGCATGGATCTTTCCTATTTTCCATGGGGTTCATCCTTGTGACCTGACCAACATTCTGACCAAGTTTCATGAAGATTGGGCAATATATGTGTCCTCTAGAGTGTAAACAAGAAAATTGTCATTTAGGCCCCTTTTCCCGTGATATAGTACGCATCCTTTCCATTTACAAAATTGTTCATTTTTGTGACTTGGCCAACATTCTGACCAAGTTTCATTAAGATTGGACCCTATCTCTAGAGCGTAAACAAGAAAATTGTCATTAAGGCCCCTTTTCCTGTGATATGGCATGGATCCTTCCCATTTTCAATAGGGATCATCTTTGTGATCTGATCAACATTTTGACCAAGTTTCATCAAGATTGGGCAATATTTGTGGTCTCAAGAGTGTAAACAAGACAATTGTCATTAAGGCCCCTTTTCCTGTGATATGGCATGGATCTTTTCCATTTTTGATAGGGATCATCTTTGTGACCTGATCAACATTCTGACCAAGTTTCATCAAGATTGGGCCATATTTGTGGTTTCTAGAGTGTAAACAAGAAAATTGTCATTTAGGCCCCTTTTCCTGTGATATGGCATGGATCCTTCCCATTTTCAATAGGGTTCATCCTTGTGACCTAGAAGACATTCTGACCAAGTTTCATGAAGATTGGATCATATTTTTGGCCTCTAGAGTGTAAACACTTAAATTGTTGACGAGAGACAACAGACGACGCACGACGGACGACAGACATTCAATGATCACCAAAGCTCACCTTGATCACAATGTGCTCAGGTGAACTAAAAAACGCTATATTAAATGAAGAACAAGATCAAAGTTTATCATGCCTATGCCAACACAAATGCCAACAACACCACCAACGCCAATCAAGGTGATCATTCTACCTCGGATTTCTTCCGAAAACAGCCAAGCTAATTTAAATAAAATGAACTGTCTGATTGATTTCTTTACTGTCCAAGTTAAATGACACAAACCAATAGTTGCAATAAATACCTATCTATGTCTTATAAAAGATTAAAATCATAGAAAGAGAATAACTAATTATAGAAGACAATTATTTCAGCCAGTACAGAACACTGCTCTAATGACATTTATAACTGATCTCACTTCACAAGATTAATGAAGCAAAATAAACTGTCTGGGTGTTTCTCTTGTTGTCTCCAGAGATCTATCAAGAATAGCATCCAATCCTGAGATTTATGTCTGATTTTTCCAACCCATTCTGTCATAACAGCACATTAATCCATTACCTGAAACTGTTTTGATGTTACTGTTGATATGAATTTGACTTTTCAAGAGGATGATTTACTTTCAAAAACAGTAGAGCTACAGATAAGAGGTGGTAATTGGTATTAAAGATTAAATGAGTCTGTGCGAGACATTTCCAACAATGTGACAAGTGCATAAATGGCCAACATTAACCAACTTTGACTGCCTTGTAGTATAATTTGTTGTTTGCCTGACTTTTGGACCTTATCTTTCTACACAGTGCAAAGTGAAGACTGGTCAGACTGTGCAGATGCACAGGCTGGCCAGAGTCTTTGCTTGGTACACAGTTGAAATTGATGGAAATGTCCTACAGCCTTAAATCATTTAAATGTAACAGAACTAGACTGTGGAAAAGTGGACTATAATAAGTTCAACCATCAACCCCCCCCCCCCCCCACACACACACACCCAACCCCCACCCCTACAAGTGCTTGTCAATAATGAAAAGCCAATTTCCATCAAAGGGCCATAACACTGTCAAAAATCAATGGATCAAAACCAAAATATCACTTGCTTATCTTTGCTTGATTCTGATCATATCTGTAAAGTTTCAATGAAATCTGCCCATGAGTTGCACAGAAAACTTCCTGACAAACACAAGAGGACCATGATGGTCCTATATCGCTCAACTTTGACTCTTAGAAAAATTAAATGCTTTATATAATTATCATAAAATGACCATTTAATTTTTCAAAGAAAGACACAGTTTCATGAAAATTGGACCATATCTGTGGCTCCTAGGGCGTAAACAAGAAAATTGTCATCAAGGCCCCTTTTCCCGTGATATGACATGGATCCTTCCCATTTTCAATACGGTTAATCCTTGCGACTTAACAAACATTCTGACCAAGTTTCATGAAGATTGGACCATATTTGTGGCCTCTAGAGTGTAAACAAGAAAAATGTCATTAATGCCCCTTTTCCTGTGATATGGCAGGGATCCTTCCCATTTTCAATAGGGTTCATCCTTGTTACCTGACCAACATTCTGACCAAGTTTCATGAAGATTGGACCATATTTGTGGCCTCTAGAGTGTAAGCAAGAAAATTGTCATCTAGGCCCCTTTTCCTGTGATATGGTACAGATCCTTCCCATTTTGAATAGGGTTCATCCTTGTGACCTGACCAACATTCTCTCAAAGTTTCATGAAGATTGGATAATAATTGTGGCCTCTAGAGTGTAAACACTTCAATTGTTGACGCATGACGACTCACGACGAACATTCAATGATCACAAAGCTCACCTTGAGCACGATGTGCTCAGGTGAGCTAAAAAGCTACAGGTGGAAAGATGGACCAACCTATCAAATGACAACCTGACTCCCATAAACCCTCCAAACATAGTTTAAAGGATATAATAATTTTAGAACTCTTTACCCCTCTTATCTGTACCTTGATTGGTTCGTGGACTTAAGAGAACAAAAATATTTGACAAAATAATCAGTATCATGTCTTGGTGCTAGCCTGCAGGTGTTAATACTCAAACAGAAGTTTAAAGTAAGATGAAGTTTCAGCAAATTGTTCAAGAGGTTATGAAGAAATTAAGATGGGCGTTGTGACAAATGGTCAGATACATTGAGAATGGCAAATAAAATTTTTAACAACCATATTTTTCTCTTTTACTTGAACAACATGAAACTACAACATTGACAACTCCAAGATAATAACAAGTCCACCGTTTTCGTAAGCAACATTACAGGTGTGTTACAAAAGCAAGTCTACTATCTGGTTGAAAAAAGTGTATGACCATGTAACATGTAACAAACCATGCAAGCCAAGGGTTTTTACTCTATTTTGTTCCTTACTTTGTAAGGAATAAATTGGAGTTGGAACCCTTCGTTTGCAGAGATAGTATCGAAGCTTAATTCAGACGTCATGTAATTTTGGGATGATCTTAATGTCTTATAGCAAACTGCATGTCATTATTGGAATATTATATTTCAGAAAATAATGGACTCTTGACCATTGATTGCATCACAGTATCCTATCACAATTTACAAACAGAATAGGAAGAAGTTCAGTTTGAGTACATGTTAAGACTGAATATTTAGGTCATGCATACTGGGTTTGTAATTACTATATGCAAATGACTTCAAGAATTTCACCTCTTAATTGGGTCCCAAGACAGTTTATGACTTATAGACTTCTAAGAAACTCAGGAGGCCAAGTTTGCTTTCAATTTGTAATCTGTTTCTCTCACCACTGTTTTCAATAATGTTATTTCACTACTACTATTACTTTTTTATCTAAATTAACTGATTCCTATCATCAATAGCCCCTGCAAAAAGTTCAATAACTGGTTCTTGAACATTCTAGAGCTTTAAATGACAGTTCTAGAACTAGGTTCTAGAACTTCTAGAAATAGTTTTTTAACTTCTAGAAATAATTCTTAAATCATTTCTAGAACTGGTTCTAGAAGTTCAAGAAGTTATTGAACTGCAATTATAAGTTCGAGAATCTGAACTTTTTTGCAGGAGGTGTGCTTGGGCTTTACTTAAAATTTATTCATTACATAAAAAGCTTAAAACTCATGTTGATTGTGCTTTATTGTCATCTTTTCATTTGTATCATCCATTTCTGCAACTAAAGCAATGTGTATGGTTTGAAGCTAACACTACTACAATAACTAATATATTTTCACCATATACAACTAACAATGACTAATTTCACAAACTGCTTTGTGTTATAATATATTAGCCAACAATACAAACGGGATACAGGTCAACAAAGTAAATAGTCACACAATCAACATTGTCTTAACAAACTAAAATTAAGTTATAAAGCTCAGTGTAGCCATACAGGTCATAGTTTCAGAGCCAACGCTCATTGCCAAAATAGAAAAGAAATGATTAAAAGGAAAGTTGTACATATTTACCTTAATGTCAAAGGTCATGTTATTGTAGAGGATCATTTCACAGATGCAATTTACAGTTGACTGAAGTCCGGGATCCCTTTTTTAGTCTACCTTTGAATTACAGCCACCACATTTTTTAATCTTTAAATGAAACAGATTATGTGACTATTCTTACATTCAACATTAACATTATTTGAGCCAATGCATGACATTTCAATATCAAAGACTCTGATCAGCCTGTGCATCCACACAGACTCACCCATATTTGACTTCAGTCACATGTCACACAGGGGTTCATTCCTACTGGTCACAAATATAACATCAGTTTACCTGTCTAGTAATCCATTTATTATGCTGAAATAAAAAGACAAAACTTCTAAATAAAACATTATTACAAATTAAAATGAATTAAAATTTATCAAAAGAGGCAAAGGACGGCCTAAATCACCTGACTGACTATAAGAAAGTCAACCCTTGTATAAGGGACTGAAATGTATTCTTACAGATCAATACGATTATAATTTGCTCTCTTTCAATTCTAATACCAAATTGTAATATCTAGAAGGAATTGTTACTTGAGACTAAGGTGTAACAAAGTAGATCCCACTTTGAACAAATCGATTTAATAATTTTCAAATTTTGTTTATTTTGAAAATGGCATGGTAGAGGTGCCCCCAATTTATCAAAAATATCTTAAATTTTTACAAATGTATTTAATTTTTTCAACTTGTAGTAGGTCATTTTACTTTAATAAGATACTTTGCATGTAGATTTTATTATTTTCATCAAAATAGGTTTCACGCTTACCTACAACCAGTGTCACTCACTATCAGTACTTTCAGTGTTTTGATTTAATGCAATTTGCTTCACGATATTTACAGAATATTCTCAGAAAATGTAGGCAAGGCTAGTCAATCAGACATGGACAAATATCATTAACTAAAATCAGTCTTCATAACATGGAGATATATCTACAAGCACCAAAGGTCAATAGATCCTGTATATTCATCTTCTATGACAGACAAAGGACTGTCTAGGAAATCTTAGAAGTAATTCACAGAACAGTCTCATTTCTTCCTTCTCAGATCTACAGTTTGTCTAGGTCAGTGCAACACTTTATAGTTTAATATAATTAGTTTCCACCAATTTTTGTGCATTCTGATTGGCTGGAAAAGTGTTTTCTATCCTAAATGAAAACAATTTTGAATACGCAGCTATTTATTAAAGCTTGTGCAAAAAGAAGTCCCTCAATAAATCTTGTCTTATTATGAAAAAACTCTTCCAATTTGACTTCATGATATTAATTTTTTTTTTTTATTTTCACGGAGGTATGAAACTAAAATTGAAATCACACTCATGTATGAATCCGCTTTGGGTATTCATACAGTGTGATTAAGTTTTAAGATTCAAACCTAAAATGAAATTAAAAAATGCTCTTTTCATCTCTTAAATATCAGAACTTGGAGATAACTACAAAAGTTTCAAAGCCTGAGCTTATAAAACTTTTCTCATTCGCAATTCAAAATTTTCTCAAATTTCAATTTGCAATTAAAGATGTAATTCTGTTTTAATACTCATTTCAATGTATTAACGTAAAAGATAATATTCATAAGTTGTTATAAATAACAACTTATTAATATCATCTTTTATTTTCCTTCATTTGTTCAAGTCTAAAAGGACATGGTTCACAAACTGTAGATTTTGGCCCTGTAAAATCGACTTTTTCTGATTTCTAATGGACTCAATGAAACCATCATTTTATGGTTACCCTTATCCCCTTATCTAAATTTGTACTAAGAATATTTTCTATAACTTTGCCATTTCTTGAAAAAATGCCTTTAAAGTAGCCCTAAAACCTTAAAATTGTCCATTTTTAACAAAATTTGAAATTTCCGCAGCTGAAAAAATGTGAAGCCCTATTTGCAACACCACCATATTTCACTAAAACCTTCTAGAAGTCATAGCTATTACTTGATAGAAATATGAAATTGTGGCAAGAGGGGCTTCATATTTTTTTAACTTTAAACCACTATTTTTGGGGAAAATAAGGCATTAATGCGGGTTTAGGCCATTTTATTGGCTTATTGTACAGAAACTGTGTGGTTTTAGAAAAAATTTTATTATCTTTTTTGAGAGACTGTGTGTAGGTTAATAGAAAGAAGTAGGTTTAATTGTGGACATCAGAAGTTTGGAAAATGCTGATTTTACAGGGCCAATTTCCTATGTTCGTGAACCTTGTCCTTTGAGAACATTCTCAGTTGAGCCTGAGAAAAGTTTTATAAACGCGGGCCCTGATCTCTTACCAGCAACAACAGACAAGATGTTTTGAGGAAAACTAATGTCCACGTTTACACCAAGTTTGACCTACCTTAACCAATGGCCTAAACATCAATTCATCTACATAGGTGAAATGTATAATAATCTTCATGTCAGATACAAACTTTGTTACAGCTTTAGGACAACTGGCATCAGACAGACATTTATAAAAAAATACACATTATTCTACTAATCTATTGATTGATTGAATATGGTTTTATGCCACTTTCAACAATCTTTCAGTAAATCATGGCGGCAGATGCAGCACCAAACAATGGATTCCTGGTACTTCTCACACAGGTACTTACTACTACCATCAATCCTTTCCTAGCCTTCAGTTGCTATCCCACATAGGTCTACAATCATCATTCCATAGGTGGGACACAAAATGTCAAAGAGAATGAATGAGCTTTGTTGTTGGGAATCGACCTTTTGAATGATAGTCCAATACGTCACCACTGGGCTACAACAAGGCTACTAATATATTGAAGGGGGGGGCATTAACCCTTGTCATGCTGATCCCGGAATATTCCTGCTTTGGCAGGATGTTTGGACAAACATCAGCCTGCACATATGTGCAGTCTGATGTTAGTCCATACAACCTTAGTTTCCTTTTTAAACCAGAAAAGTTTCAGAAACTATATTTTCAAAATCGATTGCTGGCTTGCAGTTAGGAAATACAGAGCTTTCAGCGCTTTGAATTATATATCATTTTGACAAGGTTTTTTATTCAGTTTGACAAGGGTTAATATGTAAGACTAGTTTAATTTGGGAGATGTAGTAGATCACCATTGACCATGATTTCAAATTGAATATAAATCTTTGTCCTTCTAAACAAAAATTAAGAAGAGGACCATGATGGTTCTAATTCGCTCAGTTGAGTATTTAAGTCAACTCTTAACTTGTCAACCATATCATAGATACCAGAGATTGTTTGATGTATATTTTGGGTGGTTTTATAAGGAACAGACTTTAATTTTTGTCATACTGAATTCAATTTTCTGAAATTTTCATAATTTTTTAACCTTTCTGTTACCATGACAACTAGAGTTATAGATGGAATTGAATTCTTTTAACATTTCACCAAAAGAAAATCCCGGCTAAGTTTCAGATTGATTGGCCCAATGGCTTAGGAGATTTTTTTAAGATTTTCCACCTTTCCATTACTATGAAAACCAGAGTTTTTGATGGAATTCAATTCTTTTGACAAATTTGGTAGAGCTTCACACAAGATACATCCCTACTAAGTTTCAGCTTGGTTTGCATTATGGTTAAGGAGAAGATGATTTTTTTCTAGGATTTTCAGTCTTTTTGTTACAATGGAAACCAGAGTTTTTGATGGAATAACATTTCTTTAACAACTATACTTGAGCTTCAACCATGAAATATCCCACCAAGTTTCAGCTCAACTGGCCTACTGATTTAGGAGGAGAAGAATTAATTTCTGCAATTTTCGGTCTTTCTGTTACCATGACAACCTGAGTGTTTGATAGAATTAAATTATTTAACAACTTAGGAAAAACTTTGTCCAAGGAACATCCCTGCAAATTTTAGCTTGATTGGCCCAGTAGTTTAGGAGTTGAAGATATTTAAAGAAATTGTTGACGGAAGGACAATGATCAGATGACGGAGGGTGAGTGATCACAATAGCCCACCTTGAGCACTTTGTGTTCAGGCAAGTTAAAAATCCATGAATAAATGTAGGAGCTATGCTATGGACCAAATTGGATGGACTGACTGACGGACAGACACTCAGGCACACACATATACCAAGTTGTGACAGCCATGTCCCATCATCCAATTTAAGCAGGCTCAAAATCCAGTTCATTAAGTCTACAAATATTAAAAGAGTTTTCACTCTTGATAATATTTATTACAATTTTTTGAAGTGAACATTTATAGCTGCAAGTGATTCTGTCGTTAGGGGTGTGGAATTCCCAAACTGGCTTTGTCTGACATGAGTTTTTCCACTTACTTGACGTCTAGCAATGAAATATTTTGTTTTGAAAGATCCTAATTCTCTATAAACTCCCATTAGCTCAAACATACCAACAATTAAACAGAACAAAAATTCAATACAAGCTTTTGATGAAATTATTGTACAGACAGAGTTGTTTGGGAAAGGGTTTGAAGAGAAGATAAAGTAGAGTCAATGGAAATCAATAGGAAAATTACAAGGAATAATCATGCAATTGGGCCGTTTTCCTCCGCATGTTACTCCTAAAACAAAACCCCAATACTATGTGTCACCACGGCTGTATACAACTGATTTCGTAAACAAACACCATGTGAGTATAGTGAAAACATCAAATCTGTTTTAAAATCGATTACCATAAAACTGGTTTACGATTCTCTAACATCAGAGACAAAAACAAATTCTGAAATAGAGTAATTAAATATGAGCCTGTGCATGACATTTCCAACAATTTGACATGTATTGAGTTGAAACATTGAGCTACAGTCTGTACAGCTACACAGTGCAGAAAGAAGATTGTCTATCTGTCTAAAGATAGTTTTAACCTTATCTATCAATAGAGTGCAAAGTGAAGACTCTTGTCAGACTATGCAAAATCACAGGCTGACCAGAGTCTTTGCTTGGCGCACATTTGAAATTATTTGTTGTTGGCTCATATAATGCAGGAAATAGAAATTGTCTAAGACTGGATAATTCTGATCCGATTCTTTTTACTTGCCTTCACCCAAGTGGAAAGTCACTTTTACCCCTTTTCATACTGAACCTGGAAAAATCCTGTTTTTGCAGAAGGTAGAGGCAATGGTGAGCCAGCACATATGTGAATTCAAATACTAGTCTATACCATGTCTCGGTAATTGTTTCTTTATTTTAATGGAGTTTTATGCCGCTTTTAACATTATTTCAGTCATATCCTGGCGGCTGGAGCACCTAACAATGGATTCCTGATATTTCTCACACCAGTTCTTCCATCACATTCTTTCCTAGCCTCTAGCTTCTATCTCACGTTGGTCTACGATTAAGATTATCAACCCATTGGTGGTCGACAAATAGTCAGAAAGGATGAGTGCCGCAGTCGGGGATCTAACCTGGGATCTCTAGATTGATAGTCCAACGCACTACTAACTGCGCTATGACGGCGGCTCATGTCTTTATAATAGGTTGGGAAACCAAGTTTCAAGTGAATTTAATATCTTCAATAACAACAGAGTTATGACCAAGGTTAAATTTTGTCATATCAATGTCAATACCAATGCCAAAGCCAACAAAATAATGCCAAGGTGTAAATAGTAGCTCAATGTTATATTTAGCTCCAAATCAGCCGAGATAATAATTTGAGAAGCCATCTGCTTACTTCATCTTGAAGACATTTTAGTGAATATTTAAAGGTCATGAATATAGCATATTCATGACCTTTAGAAATTCCCTAAAGCTTGATGGTGCAGATACATCATCCATACATATCCTGTTGTTTTAAAATCCATGGATCCCCTACAGGTCTCATAAACTGCACTTTTATGGTATACATTTTTCTATCATGACCCAAATCTCATTACTTGATTACTTATTTGTCAGCTGATTGATGCCTGCTAGGCATCTAGCTCATTTCCTCTCTATAGATGACACAATGTAGAAATCCTTGATGAATTGGTTTTTCAGCTCCCCAAAAATCTAATCCGCTTACTTAACTTGAAAGGTAGTCCAGTGATAATATCTCAAGTCATGTCCCCACATGTTTCGACTTTCATATATGACCTTGACCTTTGAGAAATAAAATTGACCTATTCAACATTCATCAATTGATAAACTTGAGTGTTGGAATTATTATGAAATCTATTATGAAATCCATCTATTCACAAGAGGACTAGCCAGTAAGGCTCTAAACTGCTCACCTGAATTTTTTTGGTCCAGAAGATTTCCCTGCCAGGCCAATAAGGGCAAAACAAATTTTCAGTAACACCTTAAAGAGGTTCTGCTTCAGTTGCATTAAAATTGGCCCAGTGCTTAAGGAGTAAATGTCTTCAAAGATTTCATAGTAAAATGCCAAGCCCAGTGCCATGTCCTTATATATGAGCCAATCATAATTTAGCAAAACAATTTTTGAAAAGTGTCTTTGTTTGATGAAAGGGGTTTTACGCTGCTTTCAACATTTTTCAGTTATATTGCTGTGGCTTGAGCACCTAACAATGGGTTCTTGGTATTTCTCAAACCAGTACTACCATTACATTCTTTTCTAGCCTCCAGCTACGATTATTGACCCATTGGTAGGAGACAATTAGTCGGAAAGAATGAGTTCCGTCGTAGAAGATTGATTGATTGATTGATTGATTGAATGGAGTTTTACGCCACTTTCAACATTTTTTCAGTTATATCATGGCGGCTGGAGCACCTAACAATGGATTCCTGATATTCTTTCATCAGTGAAACAACCACATCCTTTCCTAGCCTCCAGCTGCTATCACACATAGATTATCAACCCATTGGTGAGAGACAAATAGTTGGAAAGAATGAGTGCCATCATAGAGGACCTCTAGATTGACAGGCCGACGCTCTACCAACTACGCTATGACAGCGTCTTGATGAAAAGTGTCACATCCCAAGGATCATGCATTCAAAATTTCATTGAAATTGGCCCAGTGGTTCATTCAAAGATTTCATACTAAACAAGAGGGTCCTTAATAGTGGCCCTTAATCGCTCAAATAGGAGAAAGTGCCTTTACATGTTTAAAACAGGCTTTTATTGGTACATTTAAAATTTCATTAACAAAGCTGACATTGACAGAAAATAAGATTTTGAAGTCTCTTTAGAACTACTTTGTTAGGATTTACTTGGTCTTGACCATACATTGCAGTTTTTTTTAAGAAATTTTTAAGTGAAAAAACGGCCCGCTCTGCTACACCCATAATTTGGGGGTCAATCAAAATTTCTTGAACAATTTAAGTAAAGGGTCACCCAAGGAACATCCTTGCCGAGTTTCATTGAAATAAGCCCAATGGTTTCGGTGGAGAAATTTTTTTAAATGATTTAAACGTGAAAAAATGCCCTGCCCTATCATGCCCTTATTTGGGGGTCAATCAAAATTTCTTGAACAATTTAATCAAAGGGTCACCCCAGGAACATCCATGCTAAGTTTCATTGAAATAAGCCCAATGATTTGGGAGGAGAAGTTTTTTAAATGATTTAAACGTGAAAAAATGCCCTGCCCTACCAAGCCCATATTTGGGAGTCAATCAAAATTTCTTGAACAATTTAAGAAGAGTCTAGAGGAGAGAGGTAAGTAGGAAAAACACTAACCACAGCTAGTTATGACGGTACTTTTATTTCCAACGTTTCGACCAACGTTTTGGTCTTCTTCAGGGAATACAAAATAGGTACATAAATTTAAGAAGAGGTTCACCCAAGCATCATTTCTACCAAGTTTCTTTAAATTCTCCCAATTTGTTTAGGAGGAGAAGATGTTTATGGGCAAATCAGGATTTTGAAAACAATTTTTGACAAGAGTGCCATCGTCACAAAATACACCGCCACTTTGCTGCTGTTTGACAGAAATAATTGAAGACACTACTAGTTTTGACAGAACCAAATTGAAAATGACCAAGTTGCATTCACAAGGCTGCAATTTCAATAAGCCCCAGAGACTAAGTTTTTAAGGGGGCATAACTGAGGCAATAAGCCCCAGAGACTAAGTTTTTAAGGGGCATAACTCAGGCAAAAATCAACGAACCATAAAATCCTTCCTTCATACACATCTACCAATTGAGGTGATAATATTGACCAAGTTTCAAGAAGATCCAGCCAGAAACTTAGGAGGAGTTGCGTGAACAAGAAAATTGGACCCAGAGACTAAGTTATCAAGGGCCAAAACTCAGGCAAAAAATCAATAAACCGTAAAACCCTTCCTTCATGCACATCTACCAATTGAGGTGATAATATTGACTAAGTTTCAAGAAGATCCAGCCAGAAACTTAGGAGGAGTTGCATGAACAAGAAAATTGGACCCAGAGACTAAGTTATCAAGGGGCATAACTCAGGCAAAAATCAACGAACCATAAAATCCTTCCTTCATGCACATTTACCAATTGAGGTGATAATATTGACCAAGTTTCAAGAAGATCCAGCCAGAAACTTAGGAGGAGTTGCGTTGACAAGAAAAGTGGACCCAGAGACTAAGTTATCAAGGGCCATAACTCAGGCAAAAATCAATGAACCGTAAAACCCTTCCTTCATGCACATCTACCAATTGAGGTGATAACATTGACTAAGTTTCAAGAAGATCCAGCCAGAAGTTTAGGAGGAGTTACGTTGACAAGAAAAGCGGACGGATGTACGGACGGATGTACAGACGGATGGACGGACGGATGGACAGAAGGAGAAGATGACGCCAATATACGTCTGCCTCCGGCAGCGTATAAAAAGGATCACCCAAAAAAAATTCTGGCAAAGCTACTTTCATAGTAAATGGCCCAGTATTTTTTTGGAGATATTGTTTATAAAAAAGTTTACAACCACCAAGGACCACAAACTCAGGGTGATCTTAAGAGCTCGCCTTGAGCACTTTGTGCTTAGGTGAGCTAATGAAAATTAAGAGTCTTGATAATAATCTTTGGATGGAGTTGTACATGAAAATACTGATAGCCCCTTGAGCCTGGCCGTTTGTCAGGAGTTAAACAAGAGGACCCTGAGGGCCCTAAATCGCTCACCTGATTTTTCAAGTAAATTATCATTAAGACTCCTTTTCCTATGATATGACATGAACCTTCCCATTTTCAACAGAGTTCATTCTTGTGACCTGGCAAACATTTTGATCAAGTTTCATGAAGATTGGACTATATTTGTGGCGTTTGGAGCTCTTACGAGAAAATTGTCATTAAGGCCCCTTTTCCTGTGATATGGCACGGATACTTCCCATTTTCAAAAGAGTTCATCCTCATGACCTAACAAACATTCTGACAAAGTTTCACGATGATTGGACCATATTTGTGGCTTCTAGAGTGTAAACAAAAAAATTGTCATTAAGGCCCCTTTTCCCGTGATATGGCACGGATACTTCCCATTTTCAAAAGAGTTCATCCTCATGACCTAACAAACATTCTGACAAAGTTTCACGATGATTGGACCATATTTGTGGCTTCTAGAGTGTAAACAAGAAATTTGTCATTAAGGCCCCTTCTCCTGTGATATAGCAGAGATCCTTTCCATTTTAGCAATTTTTCAAGGGACCACCCAAGGAATATTTCTGCCAAATTTGGTTGATTTTGACTCATATGTTTAGGAGGAGATGTCGTTTAAAGAAATTGTTGACAAAATTGTCATTAAGACCCCTTTTCCCCTGATATGGCTCTGATCCTTCCCATTTTCAATAGACTTCATCCTCATGACCTAACAAACATTCTGACCAAGTTTCATGAAGATTGGACCATATTTGTGAACAACATTATATAAATCATAAATAATATGAGCCTGCGCTTGACATTTCCAACAATTTGTCATGTGCGTGAATGGCCATCATCAACCAATCTTTACTGTCTCCTCATATAAATAGATGTTTGCCCGACTTTCTAGAGACATTATTGGACCTTATCTTTCTACAAAGTGCAAAATGAAGATCCTTGACAGACCGTGCAGGTGCACAGGCTGGCCAGAGTCCTTGCTTGGCACACATTTGAAGTTGTTGGAAATGTCACACACAGGCTCATATAATACCGTTATGTCAATTTCCCTACCTTTTTAGGATAAAATTTTTAAACTTACAATTGTTAGGCTGAACCTGGAATATTCTTACTTTAGCAAGAGGTAAAGAGAAAGATCTGCATGCACATATGTGCAGTCTGATCATAGTCTACATCAACATTTTGTCCACTTTCAAGGCAGAGTTGTTAAATATAAAAGCAAGAGATTGTAGATGCTCTACACTTTAGGATTCTAGTACTTTCAGCACCTTGGTTTAAGTGCAATTCTAAAACAAATATTTAATATAGCATGACAAGGGTTAACAGTAGAATCAGGTCAATAGAACATCTCATTCTATTCTTTGGGGATCAATTTTTTGTGAAAATTTCTACGACTAACAATCACTTGTCTTTTTTCTTCCTGTCAAATGCAGCTCAAAATCATAATTTTCCAATGATTTGCATTGCTAGAAAGCTGGATTTGCAGTATTGAATTCAAATAAATTTGCCATCTTATAGGCAGTTGTCTGTTATATTTACTATTTCAAACATAAACATAAATCATGCAATTGATTTGGCTTCACAAAATATTCTATTAGACTCTGTCTCTTTTTGCTAAATCAAAGATTTCCCTGAAATTGAAATATTTTGATTTCGTATGTTATACAGTGGAAATTATCTTGATTGCTGAATGAATCTGATTTGTTTTGTTTGTTTGAATGGGTTTTATGCAACTTTCAACAATTTTGCAGTTATATCGCGGCGGTCGAAGCACCTAACAATGGATTTCTGGTATTTTTTTCACCTGTACTTCCATTACACCCTTTCCAAGCCTCCGACTGCTATCTCACATAGGTTTATGATTATCTACCCATTGGTGAGAGAAAGGATATTTGCCACCACCAGGGATCAAAACACACGACTTCCAGATTGAAAGTCTAATGCCTGTCCAACTGCGCTATGGTGGCAGCAAATGAATCTGAAACAAGATGTGTTTGTGACACTAAATTAACACCAAACAGTATATTTTTCAGATGTTTCACCTTTATTGATGACATTGACCTCTAAGCAGAGCAACATAACCTTGGCTAATGTTTGACCTTGTTTTGTGACCTTAACCCTTGTCATGCTGAATAAATTTTGGCTAAAAATTTTCATCAAAATCAAAGGGCAAAAAGCACTGAAAGTACCAACTGTAGGTCAATTTTTATTTCAAAAACTAAATCTATTGACAATTCTGGTTTGAAAGTGTGAAACAGGTGTTGTAGACAAACATCAGGCTGCACATATGTGCAGGCTGATGTTTGTCTGTAGCTCCTGCCAAAGCAGAAATATTCTCCGTTCAGCATGACAAGGGTTAACCATGCAGGATTATCTTGGTCTTGGTGTCACTTACTGAAGAAGCAATAATAACATAAAGTTAAAGTAAATCCATAAAAATTAGTGCAAAAACTAAATCTGTTGCAAAGCAGACTAATATTCCCACCAGCACTTAATTTGTCCTAGTTCCAGAAATAGTTTCAGGTTAAAGTTCAATTGTGACCTTGACATTTTGACATTTGTGACCAAAAAAATGATAGGGTACTTCCTTGGGTCACTTCATTCTTTAAGTAGAATTATTTCAGATAGATAGACAGACTGACAGACAGACAGACAGAGATGGTCATCCCCCTCCCCCCCCCCCCTCTTCTTCATTAGATGGGGGTAACTAGACTCTAAATATCCAGCTAAAAGTTGTGATTTTAGCTGTGTAAAAGCTAGTTTTAAGCCAGAGCCATTATGGCACCATCAGCTTAAAAAACATTTTAAAGACAAGAGGGTCATAGTGGGCCTAAATCGCTCACCTGAATGAACTGTCTAAAAAAAAAATTAAGTAGATCAAGAGAGGATGAAGTATTCTGACCAAATTTCAGGTTGAGTGGGCAAAAAATAATGCCTCTACACTGCTTACAAGGTTTTTCTAAGATTTGACCCCATGACCTAGTTTTTAACCTCAATTGAGCCAATTTCAAACTTGTCCTAAATTTCATCAAGATGATCATTCTGACCAATTAATTTTCAGGTTGATTGAGCAAAAAATATGGCTCCCAGAGTGTCTACAAGGTTTTTCTAAGATTTGACCTAGTGCCCTCGTTTTTGACCTCACTTGACCCAATTTTGGACTTGACCTAGATTTCATTAAGAATAACATTCTGTCCAATTTTCAGGTTGATTGAGCAAAAAATACAGGTTCTAGTGTGTCTACAAGGTTTTTCTAAGATTTGGCCCCATATCCTCATTTTCGACCCCATTTGACCAAATTTCCAACTTAACCAAGATTTTTCAAGACATTAATTCTGACCAAATTTCAGGTTGATTGAGCAAAAAATTTGGCTTCAAGAGTGTCTTAAAGGTTTTTCTAAGATCTGAAACAGTGACCTCATTTTTGACCCAAATTGACCCAATATCAAACTTGACCCAGATTTCATCAAGACAATCATTCTGGACAATTTACAGATTGATTGAGCAAAAAACATGGCCTCTCAAGTGTCCAAAGGTTTTTCAATGATTGGACCCTGTGACCTCATACATAACCCCATTTGACCCAATTTTGAACTTGACCTAGATTTCATAAAGACATTCATTCTGACCAATTTTCAGGTTGATTGGGCAAGAAAAATTATCACAAGCTTATACCCCTCTTTTGTTCATTTCACCCTATCTGATGCTATCTTAGTGGAGCCAGCTATTAGATTTAGTGACATCATCAAGACCATTATAATGATCCTCTATGTATTTGATGGTGCCAGTGATGAAGCTAAACAGTTAAGAGTTCAAACTGCAATAGAATATATAGGTATATTTCAAGACAATTAATAAATAATTTCTAGGGTTTAGAATCATTTTAGACTACTCAAACTCAATCATTTTCACTCAGGTATTGAACTGAGCTCAAATCAATTTGCTTGTGAAAATAGGCAATCTAATTGGTAAAAATATGAAATTCTATGAAAATGCCCACAGAGCATTCACTTCTGTCAATAAAACAAATGGTTTCTTTTCATGATCAAGATTTAATTTCTAAAGAGCTGGCAAATATTACTTATTCATACATCATAAAGAAATGTAATTAGCTTTTTCCCAAAAAGCTTTTAATATTGAGCAAATGTTATCATTGATTGAATTTTAACAGATCTGAATAATAACCTAAGGTAGCACTTATGGACACATGGCATCATTTTTCTTGCTCAATGAATTTTTTTCTTGTTCTCATATGTTGTAGATTAACAGTGTAATATAGTCATTATATCAAGATTTGTAGGTACCTTTCCATGCTTGTATTCATGCTAGAGTTATCTGCCCTTGAGTGGTACTCCAGGCTGTTTTTCACTAAAGCATTTATATTCCTTTTAGGTCTTTTAGGTCTAGTATAAATTGAGTACTAGCTGATAGCTATAAGACACATACATGTTGATAGACCTTATACTTGTACACAATGGCATTTTGCCAAGGAAATTTTTCTTTGATCAATTGTATTTGCATAATGTGCATTCAAAAATTTAGAATGAACTAAATTCATTTTAAGGGGTGAGGGATGAGGAAAGGGGGGGGGGGGAGAAAAACGTATTTCTTGAAGAAATTACCCAATGAATTTTACCTATCTTCTAATGTTTAAACACCATAGTTTTGCTATATTTGGTAAAAAAAATCAGCACACCTTTCTATACAAAAAAGAAAGATTTTTGTTATTTTATAGCGACCCCTCCATAAATTGAACGATACTTTAAACATATTTTATTGTTGAATTCAATGATCCAGTTATTCAATTGATATCACATGATGAAAAGAAGCTAAGTTATGAAATTTTACCATCATTTTTCTTCGTTACATTCAGCCAAAATATATTAGAATTGGTTTTCATTTGAATGTTCCAGAAAGTAATAAGGTTCAAGAACTAGTTCTTGAATGTTCTAGAACATTAAATGGCAAGTCTTGAACTTCAAAAGCCCTACACTCAATTTTATAGTAAGTTAGATACTGTCTTGAGAAATATGTAAGTGAATTGCACTGTTTTAGATAATCAGCTAAATATTCCAAATTTATCATTTGATCAAAATTATTTTTCAAAAATCTCACTTATAGTTTCGGCTTCTTGCATTAAGTCTTTAAGAATAAATTAATATGAGAACATTTTTTATGGCTTCTTCGTACATTTATCAATGACTATAATTTACAAACAATTAACCTAATCAACAGACAGAAGAAAATTAGGCCCTGTTAAGTAAATTTTTGTTACCACAGTGACTGAGAGTTACATTCTCCAACAAAAAATAATTTTAAAATCAATTCCAAATCAAACAATAACTCCTCTTACCTTTGAACCATTTGTAAGCCAAAAGCTATAATGTCCATTTCATTTTATTTTTCGATACCAGAATAAACAAATAAATAGATTCAACTATAACATATCCATTGTATAAGTGGCACTTTCATGCTATTGAAGTCATATTCTATTTTGCTCATTCCAATACATTATAACTAAACACCAAATTTCAACAATAATTTCTAAAGTAGTCTTCATAAGCAATGACAGTCTGCAAGAGCTTAGAATTATGAGGACAATACTGTATATTGGACGGGTATGTATATTTAATAGGACCCAGGGCACTGTTGATTCTTAATGGTCCAATAATCGTCAAATGTAACAAGAGCACCAGGATGTGGATGTTTCTTGCTAGTATCTGTTGACTAATAGAAAAGGCATTATATGAGCCTGTGCATGACAATTCCAACAATTATGTGTGCACATGATGACGTGACATTGAGCTTCCTGAGCAGCCAACAATTAACCCTTTGCTGTTTAATCCCTGCTTTTTATGTGCCTGTGATTTTATGATTGAGAAAACATTGTGAAAAAAGAAGAAATTGCTTCTGACCAGCAATTTCTTCTTTTTCCACACTATTTTCTACTCTACTGAATGGTTATTTTTCAAATTAAAATCACTTTAAATTTTCGTCTGCAAAACCTTAGAATTTGGACAGGTCTAAAATTTTGTAAAACAGGAAAGGGTTAATTGAAATATTCTCTGATTGGACTCAGAGCCTATTAGTCCGTAGCTCCCAAGGGCGTAACTAGCATTACGCACATTACGCAAGTGCATAATAGAATTAAATCTCCTTTTGAAAAATGTTGTTAATGAATGTTCATAACATCGAAACTACAGCTTATTTAAGCTGTAGTTATGATGTTCTGATTTTCACCAACGCTCAAATAATAGAAAAGGAGAGCGGATGGAGGACACTTATCTTTAGTGACAGTCCACATATCCCCTTTATCCTATACACATGTATTTTCTATGTTGGTTGCCATCTTAGTGCGTACAAGTTTCAAAATCCTAGTTACGCCTATGGCTACCTATAGAGTGCATAGTGAAGACTCATATCAGACTGTGTGGATGCACAGGCTGATCTAAGTTTTAAGGTTCAGCATTTGTAAAATTGTTGGAAATGTCAAGCAGAGACTCATATAATTTAAAGAAACAAGATCACTGCATGAGAATGCCAAAACACCCTTTAGATGCAAAAATATTACTCAAAAAAGGGGACATATTTTTCACAAAAATGCATTTGGGGTTATCTCCCTTGATAATATAGGTTGCTCTAATTTCAGTGTGAACATTCATATGCCAAGTTTCAATGAAACCTTTTAAACCTATTTAATACAAGATTGTTTTAAAGAGCTTATGGTTAGTTTGATGTTGGTTAATTATTGGAGGAATTAGTTCAACACAGTCTTACAAATTAACAGCATAGTCTACATCTGAGCAAAACAGCATAGTCTACAAATGAGCATAGCTTAAAATAATCCTTAAAATTGGGGAAATTTGAACCCACACGGTGATTTAGTAATATTGAAATTATTCGATAAAAAGTTCTTTATGCATAACCACTGAACAAAACAAGAGAACAATGATAGTCCTAGATTGCTCACCAGTGAAAAGTGAGTCTTTTTTACCCCTGGGACATCAAATCAATTAAATAGGCAGATGTCATTAAGAAGGTTATATAAAATCAAGTTTCATTAAGTTTTGACAAAAATATGGCTGGCTTCTAGAGCGTAACATGAGAAAATCATTAAGATCCCTTTTCCTGTGATATGGCATGGATCCATCCATTTTTGATAGGGTTCATCCTTGGGACCTGGCCAACATCCTGACCAGATTTCATGAAGATTTTGCCATATTTGTGGCCTCTAGAACCTAAACAAGAAAATTGTCATTAAGGCCCCTTTTCCCTTGACTTTGCATGGATCCTTCTCATTTTCAATAGGGTTCATCCTTGTGACCTGGCCAACATCCTGACCAAGTTTCATGAACATTGGGCCATATTGGTGGCCTTAGAGCCTAAACAAGAATATTGTCATTAAGGCCCCTTTTCCCATGATATCGCGTGGATCCCTCCCATTTTCAATAGGTTTCATCCTTATGACCTGGCCAACATTCTGACCAAGTTTCATGAAGATTGGGCCATATTTGTGGCCTCTAGAGTGAAAACAAGAAATTTGTTGATAAGGCTCCTTTTCCCTTGATTTAGCATGGATCCTTCCCATTTTCAATAGGCTTCATCCTTGTGACCTGACCAACATTCTTACTAAGTTTCATGAAGATTGGATCATATTTGTGGCCTCTAGAGTGTAAACACTTAAATTGTTGACGCCAGACAACGAACGACGCACGACAGACATTCAATGATCACAAAAGCTCATCTTGAGCACGATGTGCTCAGGTAAGCTAAAAAGATCTTTCCTGACAAAGGTGCCACAAGTCCTGTTTTAAACCTTCTAGCCATCGCGTTAAGGTGGAGAGGCACATCATTACACACCCCCCCTTTAAAGTCATCACTCATTTAGATGATGATAGGCCTAGTAATCTGCTTGTTGCATGAACAGTCACTATTTCTGACATAAACGGCAACATGGCCTATCCCCAACTGAACACCAATCTCACACACAAAGTCCACAACTGAGCATATCTTAAAATTGAGCCTGCATGTGACATTTACAACAATTTCATAATGAAAAGATGTAGAGTAGTCTGGACATTCACACAGTGCATTAGAATTAATTTTGGGTTGTGAATAGCAATTATAGATCCCTAGCCATCTGTTGAGCGCATTGTTAAGACTCTGATCAGACTGTGCGGTTGCACAGACTGTACTGAGTCTCAACATTGCGCACATGTGAAATTGTTGGAAATGTCACACACAGGCTCAATTATCTGTTGCAGCCCTGAGTTTAACCCTCATAGAACCAACAATATTCATTCAAGCTGTATTTGCAATGTTTTAGCCTCACAACAAAGATAATGATGCTTTTTAGATAATGAAGAATTTGTAGCAGCCAAATGCACTCATTTTTCCTATTATCTTAGTGTATCTTGTGCAAGTGTAAAAATAATTCCCATGGTGCAATTTCTCTGTCATAAAACTGCATTACCGTCTACAGATTGTAATATAACTATTTTTGTCATCAAGCTGGGGAAGCCTTATAACTTCTCAGAGTGAAATTCAAATATTAGTTTCAAGTGATTTATGCATTCCAATTTGCTGAAATTTTAATTCATCTTACTCCGTTTATGAAATTTAGATCACTGTAACTATTTTTCATACTTGTACCATTAAGTTAAGTTCCAGAAAATTGACCCAAAAGAAGTTATATTTTATTAATGACATAATGTACACAAAGAACAAGATGTGTTTGTGAAACACGAATGCCCCCATAACAGCAATTTTTTTTCAAAGTTTGACCTTGACAGATGACCTTGACCTTGTCACATGACCTTGACTTTGGTACCAGCAGATGTGGATCATTGAGATCTATCATCATGCCAAATATTAGCTTTGTATCTTGAATAGGCTTGAAGATATTGGCAAGGTTAAGTTTTCGGGTTAAGTTTTCGGACAGACAGACGGATGGACAGACAGACAGACAGACAGACAGACAGACAGACGGACAGACAGACAGATGGACATGAGTAAAACAATATGCCCCCGATCTATCGATGCGGGGGCATAAAAAGTATTGCAACATCTAAGTAATGTAGCTACAAATGTATGTCGGTAAAGTCAGAATATGAACCCAATCGAATATTCTAGGGAAATTTTCTGTCGCCAAGTACTGTATTTCCTCTAATAATAGCGCCCTATCTTGTAGTAGCACCCCTACATATTTTACTAAGAAAACCAACTTCAAATGCCTTAATCTTAAGAATTTTTTTGGACTTGTTCTCTATTTTGAGATGAATTTCCGCTAAACAATCATTTAATAATTGAGTTTGTGTGTGACATTTCCTACAATTTCAATTGTGTCCAAAGCAAAGACTTTGGCCAGTCTGTGCATCCACACAGTGCGGATTCACAATGCGATATGTAGATAGATAAGGTCTTAAAGTATCTGTTGACAGTTAGGTAATCTTCTAATTGCACTAAAACATCTGTCTAGGCTACTAAATGTTTGCATCTCATGCTGGTGTCAAATTGTTGGAAATGTCACACACTTGCTTAATTATCATAAGAACAAGAGGGCCGTTGGCCCTGGGTCGCTCACCTGAGAAAAAAGCTTCATTACCTAGGTATGTCCATGCAACCACAGAAAAAAGAGATTTTCACTTATTCAATCAGAATTAGAAGAAGTTTAAAGATTTCAAAAATGATCCAAAGTACTACCCCCTCCCCAAGACACTCAGCACCTGGTGACCCAACAGTTCTGATTTTAGCTATTTTTATTAATGTCCATATATTGATCACCCATAACAATTTTCAAGTCTGTAGGGTTCCTGATCCAGAAGAAGAATAAGGTTAAAGATTTCAAAATTGATCCAAAGTACTACCCCCTCCCCCCTAATGCTCCGCACCTGGTGAATCTACAGTCATGATTTAAGCAATTTATATAAAGGTCCATATGCTGATCATCAATGCCAATATTGAAGTCTATAGGGCTCCTGGTTCATTAGAAGATGAAGGTTAAAGTTACAAAATTTTCACAAAAGTACTACCCCCCCCCTGGTGCTCCGCACCTGGTGGCATTACAGTCATGATTTTAGCTATTTTTATCAAGGTCTATGAGCTTATCCTCCATGCCAATTTTCAAGTCTGTAGGGCTTGTGGTTCAGAAGAAGAAGAAGGTTAAAGATTACAAAATTTTCACAAAAGTACTACCCTCTCCCCCCTGATGCTCCGCACCTGGTGAATCTACAGACATGATTTTAGCTATTTATATAAAGGTTCATATGCTGATCATCCATGCCAATATTCAAATCTGTCAGGCTCCTGGTTCAGAAGAAGATGAAGGTAAAAGATAACAAAATTTTAACAAAAGTACTCCCCCCTCCCCCCTGGTGCTCCGCACCTGACAGCCCAACAGATATTATTTTAGCTATTTTTATTAAGGTCTATGAGCTGATCCTCCATGCCAAGTTTCAAGTCTGTAGGGCTTGTGGTTCAGAAGAAGAAGAAGGTTAAAGATTACAAAATTTTCACAAAAGTACTACCCTCTCCCCCCCTGATGCTCCGCACCTGGTGAATCTACAGACATGATTTTAGCTATTTATATAAAGGTCCATATGCTGATCATCCATGCCAATTTTCAAGTCTGTAGGGCTCCTGGTTCCGAAGAAGAAGAAACTTAAACATTACAAAATTTACCCAAAGTACTACCCCCTCTCCCCTGTTGCTCCGCACCTGGCAGCCCAACAGATATTATTTTAGTTATTTTCATTAAGGTCTATGAGCTGATCCTCCATGCCAAGTTTCAAGTCTGTAGGGCTTGTGGTTCAGAAGAAGAAGAAGGTTAAAGATTGCAAAATTTTCACAAAAGTACTACCCTCTCCCCCCTAATGCTCCGCACCTGGTGAATCTACAGACATGATTTAAGCTATTTATGTAAACGTTCATATGCTGATCATCCATGCCAATATTCAAATCTGTCAGGCTTCTGGTTCAGAAGAAGATGAAGGTAAAAGATAACAAAATTTTAACAAAAGTACTCCCCCCTCCCCCCTGGTGCTCCGCACCTGGCAGCCCAACAGATATTATTTTAGGTATTTTTATTAAGATCTATAAGCTGATCCTCCATGCCAAGTTTCAAGTCTGTAGGGCTTGTGGTTCAGAAGAAGAAGAAGGTTAAAGATTACAAAATTTTCACAAAAGTACTACCCTCTCCCCCCTGATGCTCCGCACCTGGTGAATCTACAGACATGATTTTAGCTATTTATATAAAGGTCCATATGCTGATCATCCATGCCAATTTTCAAGTCTGTAGGGCTCCTGGTTCCGAAGAAGAAGAAACTTAAAGATTACAAAATTTACCCAAAGTACTACCCCCTCCCCCCCTGTTGCTCCGCACCTGGCAGCCCAACAGATATAATTTTAGCTATTTTTATTAAGGTCTATGAGCTGATCCTCCATGCCAAGTTTCAAGTCTGTTGGGCTTGTGGTTCAGAAGAAGAAGAAGGTTAAAGATTACAAGATTTTCACAAAAGTACTACCCTCTCCCCCCTGATGCTCCCCACCTGGTGAACCTACAGTCATGATTTTAGCTATTTATATTAAGGTCCATATGCTGATCATCCATGCCAATTTTCAAGTCTGTAGGGCTCCTGGTTCCGAAGAAGAAGAAACTTAAAGATTACAAAATTTACCCAAAGTACTACCCCCTCCCCCCTGGTGCTCCGCACCTGGTGGCCCAAAAGTTATAATTTTAGCTATTTTTATTCAGGTCTATGAACTGATCATCCATGCCAAGTTTTAAGTCTGTAGGACTACTGGTTGAGAAGGAGAAGAATTTTTAAGATTTTCTTAAAATTTCACCTTTTGTTGCCATAGCAACCAGAGTTTTTCATGGATTTCAATTCTTTTAGCTATTTTTGAAGGGGACCACCCAAGCAACATTTCTGTAAAATTTGGAGTTAATTGGCCCAGTAGTTTAGGAGGAGATGTCGTTTAAAGAAATTGTTGACGGACGCCGGACGACGGACGACGACCGACGACCGACGACCGACGGACGGACGCCGGACGAAAGGTGATCACAATAGCTCACATGAGCACTTCGTGCTCAGGTGAGCTAAAAACTAGTGCCAGATTGGTTGAGATGTCATTACTTGCGCACCGCCTATGGGTACCTACACTCGGCTGTTGAACGCTGGATAGTGGATAAAATATCCAAGTCGAAAAAGGGGCATAATTTGCAGATAATAAATCTAGAGTTATTGCCCTTAATAAAATAGGTTGATCTTTTTATAGTGAGCGAGTGTGCCAATTTTCAAGTGAATACCTTCAGTGATACAAGCAATATCACAAAATATCAGTTTTTGTATGATGACGACAAAGATGGCAAGGCCAAGACTATAGCATAACCTCGGCTTGTCTTAGAAACCAGCCAAACTAAAAATTGGCAATTTGCTTGGGGCACATCTAAATTCAGTAATATGAGATTTAACATTTAACTTAAATTTCCATCAAATATCCAAAAGGATCGAAGTTCTTTGACATATTTCTTAGTCTTTTTGGAAGACAAAAGCAATCTATTAAGACAACAAATCTCCTCAAGATGAGAATAAATTGTTGACACTAGCATCTAGATGTTGATCACCAAACACTTTATCTATTAATGATTATCACAAAGAATCTAGGCCAAACAAATAATCATCCTGATTAAAAGACAATCTAATGGCATTTACAGATTTGTTTTTCTTTTTCTCTGTTTATTTACTCATGAGGCTTCAAAATAATAAGACATGAACCACTTCCATTTCAAATACATCACACATAAAACAAGAGGCCAAGAGTACCCTGTACCACTCCACTGGCCAAAATGTCAAGGTTAAGACCTATCAACACTAAATTGATAAAAAAGCAACTTTTAATTGCATCATAAATCATAAGTTTGGAAAAAGTTGAATTATAAGTAAATCATCATATCCAAGGCCTGAAAGGCCTAAATGAAGCCAGGACTGAACATTATCCAGCTTTTTGAAATATTTCAAAGTTAGAACAAATATTTAAAATTTGAGGCAATGTAAACTTAGATCTTTTACCTACCACTCTGAGCTTGACCTCAAAAGTAGATATACCCAATTAATGCTTATATATAGAGCCATTGCTATTAAAAATAGAATGGTTGTCCAGGGACAGCACATGTTGAGCAGTGAACAGTTTCTTGACCTTTAAGATATAGAAACAATTTTTTCAAGAGGCACATCTTTTCATTGCAGGGAACAGTTGTTTGAAGCAATTTTGAAATCCATCCATAATAAAATGTAGGAGTTATACTTCCCACAAATAGAATATACGTACACAATAACACCCTACTGCTTATACAACAAGAGGACCATGATGGTCCTATATCGCTCACCTTCGTATCTTTTGTCTCATTTAATAAGCAAATTTCAAACAAAGGTCATAAATTTTTTTCTGTGATATGGAATGGATCCTTCCCATTTTCAAAAGGGTTCATCATTGTGACCTGGCAATCATTCTGACCAAGTTCAATGAATATTGGACAATATTTGTAGCCTCTAGAATGAAAACAAGAAATTTGTCATTAAGGCCCCTTTTCCAGTGACATAGCACAGATCCTTCCCATTTTCAATAGGATTCATCCTTGTGACCTGACAAACATTCTGACCAAGTTTCATGAAGATTGAACAGTATTTGTGGCCTCCAGAGAGTAAACAAGAAAATTGTCATTAAGGCCCCTTTTCCCGTGATATGGCATTGATCCTTCCCATCATCACATGGGATCGTCCTTGTGACCTGACAAACATTCTGTCCAAGTTTCATGAAGATTGAGCATATTTGTGGCCTCTAGAATGAAAACAAGAAAATTGTCATTAAGGCCCCTTTTCCCGTGATATGGCATTGATCCTTCCCATCATCACATGGGATCGTCCTTGTGACCTGACAAACATTCTGTCCAAGTTTCATGAAGATTGGACCATATTTGTGGCCTCTAGAGTGTAAACAAGAAAATTGTCATTAAGGCCCCTTTTCCTGTGATATTGCATGGATCCTTCCCATTTTCAATAGGATTCATCCTTGTGACCTGACAAACATTCTGACCAATTTTCATGAAGATTGGACCATATTTGTGGCCTCTAGAGTATAAACAAGAAAATTGTCATTAAGGCCCCTTTTCCCGTGATATGGAATGGATCCTTCCCATTTTCAATAGGGATCATCCTTGTGACCTGACAATTATTCTGACCAAGTTTCATGAAGATTGGACCATATTTGTGGCCTCTAGAGTGTAAACAAGAAAATTGTCTTTAAGGCCCCTTTTCCCATGATATGGCATGGATCCTTTCCATTTTCAATAGGGTTCATCCTTGTGACTTGACCAGCATTCTGACCAAGTTTCATGAAGATTGGATCATATTTGTGGCCTCTAGAGTGTAAACACTTAAATTGTTGACAGAGGACGACGCACGACACACGACGGACGACGGACATTCAATGATAACAAAAGCTCACCTTGAGCACGATGTGCTCAGGTGAGCTAAAAAATTTGAAAGCTGTCTCACTCACTGCTAGCAGGGCTTTACAAAAAATAACAGGCCTCTTTTAGACTTTGTAAATCGGTTTCTACTGTACTGCAGTAGCCTCAGCAACTGCACGATGCACAAGTGTGAAAAAATTGTTTGTGGTACTCTTTTACCTGAAATGACATTTTTCAAAGTTTGGCGGTGAAAGATTACCTCTACCTTGTCGAATTATCTAGACCTGGGTGTGGCCCTGTAAATGCTTATCATTGACATTTATTATTATGACAAATATGGGTAAAGTATCTCCAAATGGTTTGAAATTGCTTCATTTAACTTGAAAACATTTAGATTTTTGGCTCAATTTTGGTAAGATTTGACAACTCATAAGACCATGTCATATGACACTGACCTTGGTAAACTGTAGTTTCCCTAAAAGTTGCACCTCTACATTTTGAACTAAGAAAACCCACTTAAAATGACTAAATTTTTGGAATTTTTTGTGACTTCTTCTTTAATTTAAGATGAATTTCCTCTAAACAATACTGTAAACAGCTTTATATTGGCGGTGTCAACATTTGGCGGTTTTTCGATAACGATTTATTGGTGTTGATTTATTTTGGCGCATCTTACTTTAACGCCAAAATTAAACGCTTTATCTTTATTTCTTTTTTTGTCGTTCAAAAATACCTTAGTAAAAGACATGCAATTTCTAGAGTAATGTCACCTTTCTACATACTAAACAATAGTTCATTTTTCACACCTTTTGTTACAGTTATAATGCGTTTATAAGTTTTTCACACCTTTTCTCGATGATTTCGTTACAATGTATCGACAAACATGGTTCTGGAATCTTGAAATTTAGGGATCAGTGCAATGCTTTTGTAAGTGCCTATAATTTATAGGCACTTACAATCGAATTTCGCTGACCCGTCTAAGTTCAACGTTGTCAGAAGATTTTCTTATTCCAAGTATCGTCTTCATATCTTTGATATAAATTTAATTAAAATTGACTTAAATGTATAGATTTCATATCGATCATAATAAGGAAATTTCTCATTTAACAAATATTAATGACAAATATTGGCGGTGGATTTATTTTGACGCTTTTTAGCTTGACTGCCAATATAGCCAAAATAAAACCACCGCCACAATTACCCCGTTTACAGTAATCAATATGATTGTTTAGAGAAAATTCACCTTGAATTAAAGGGAAAAGGGCATGAGACATCAATTTCATGTTGTTGTTTTTTTTTAATTAGAAAATGCATACTAAATCAAAGCTCCCTGACCATGTTATGTATAGCTCCGAGGAGAAATATGGAACAAAGAGAACCCTCTTTGAGTCATCGGGGAGGAAAATACAGCCTGACCACCAAATAAAGGTGATGCCACCAAACCAAAGATGACGGAAAATTCACAAATCCAGTGAAATGTGATAACAGAGGCTGTGAAATATCCATTTATGGTAAAAATCATATTCCACAGATAGTGATCAAATCAATCATGGTTTTCTCTGAATATTACCCCAAATCAAGTAGCATTCCATTATTCTTTGTCTCCATATAAGAAATTGCAACTCATAAAAGTCATGTTTTATTACAGGCTTCCGTAATTTCTCCTGAAATATTAGCTCAGCATATAGCTATGGCTAGAATTCATCATAAAATTTCATCATAAATATACAAGTATCTCAAAAAATTATCTCTTAAGTTTCATTGGGAGATATTGGATAAATTTTAGGGAAACTAGATCTTCACAAGTAACTGGTTTTAGAGATTGAGAATTGAAAATGGGTAGAAAATATTGTGGGAAAAGAAGAAATTGCTTGTTTGAAGCAATTTCTTCTTTTCAACAAAATTTTCTCAAGTATAATAACATAAATGAATGATAAAATGTTTCTTGGAAACTTGTTTTTTCAAAGAGTTCTCAAAAATCAATCTATTTTAAAGTTGCAAATATTCAGAAATTTTGTCCCTTCAATAAGACAATAAGACAAAGAAAACAAGTCTTGGTAAGAATATTGATGGCTTAGCTGGAATAAAGTAATAATTGCCTATAATTTAACATACAGGCAGTTACAACTGTTTAATACTTAAAAGCCATGGATATGTCTGTGGTAGGTATATGAACCATTAAAACAGTACAAGATATGCAAGGTTTGTCCATGGATAAAAAATTACCCCTCTTTGCTTCCAACAGGAGGAAAATAAAGCCTCACCACCAAATAAAGGTGATGCCACCAAACCAAAGATGACGGAAAATTCACAAATCCAGTGAAATGTGATAACAGAGGCTGTGATATATCCATTTATGGTAAAAATCATATTCCACAGATAGTGATCAAATCAATCATGGTTTTCTCTGAATATTACCCCAAATCAAATGGCATTCCATTATTCTTTGTCTCCATATAAGAAATTGCAACTCATAAAAGTCGTGTTTATTACAGGCTTCCGTAATTTCTCCTGAAATATTAGCTCAGCATATAGCTATGGCTAGAATTCATCATAAAATTTCATCATAAATATACAAGTATCTCAGAAAATTATCTCTTAAGTTTTATTGGGGGATATTGGATCAATTTTGGGAAACCAAATCTTTACAAAAGAATATAGATGTTATAGTTTGAGCATTGTAGGCTATTATTGTGTTCAAGAAGTAGTTCTAGATGTTCTCAAATGTCTTTTTAATGTTCTAGAACATTAAAGACCTATTTCTTAATTTTTTTTCTCAGGGGTTAGGATTATACAGACAGCAGGGGCCTCTTTCAAGAAAAATATCGTACAATTAATCTTATAATCATTGTACGCTTTTATTTAAGACAGTCGTAAACGGCTTTCACAAAAAATATCGTTGAAAATTGCGGACTTTAGGACCTCATAAAATCATCATAAATTTGATCTTTCACATCTGCATATGCTGATCATATGATATAAACTTCTGCGTAAGTGGGTAAATTGTCCGTTTTTTTCAAAACGGGTAAATCAGCAAACCAACCGAAGATTAGCCATTTACTTGAGTATTGATATCGAGCTTTTTAAAACTAAATCATTATCATTATAATTTATTTTCATTGCTGTTTGTTTGGTAATTTTCTGGTGAAGCATATGCATGTACAAGAATACAACAGTGTTATCTAGGCAAGATCAAAATAAACTATAAGCTCATCCATTTTTCTAATTTGTATTTTTGAATGTAACTCTTCCAATCTGTAAAGTTTTTTGTGTATATATGTAAGGTATTGGAACGAACAAAAGATGGATATCACTTTCCATCACTTACAGACAAAATTACTGACAACTCTAATTAACGGTTCTATTGCAGTTTTTGTTGTCGTTTATGTGCAACTACAATAGTTGCATGTAGCTTAGACATGTTTCATCTGGCTAAGTATGGCCGTTCAATGTATTTGATTGATTATTTGCTAAGTTTAATTTTGACGAAAAAGAGAAAAAATATTATTTTAGCGGGGCAGCATTTTTGTTGTTGTTGTTGGTTTAAATAAGGAAACTTCCTATTTATTTAGTTCGCAGCTTTGAAGAATTTTATGGTTTTGACCGTAGGCTGAGTAATTTTCTTTTAGCTTTCAATTAATTAAGTACATGTACTTGAAGCATGAAACACAGGAATCTACCGGTATATTGCTTAATGTTAGAGTAGTTTTGTTTTACAAAAGCGATTTATATATGTGTAAAACATCTACTGTTTTGGCTTCTCCCATCTTCTTGTTCATTCTATATATGTGTCACTAGGAAGGATAGGCAAGCTTTTTCAGTCGTGATCATAAAAGGGTCGATTCTTACGGTAAATACAACAATCTTATGCCACTATGTAAACATTCTGCGATAATCGTAAGATTATCGCAGAGAAAAATCAAACATCGAAATGGTGGTGCACCAATTCTTTCCAATATATATCTCGTTTATTACACTATATTGTACTGGGAAAATTTGCATGTGCATAGCTAAATAATCGTTTTAACCCCCACAAGAGCTAGAAAGGAATCCGAGAAACTTTTAGGCTCATAGGAACAAAATCGTAAAATTTACGACTGGCGTCGCAAATTTTATCGTAGATTTCACAATACGACTTGTTTCTTGAAAGCCAAAAAAGTTTTGAAAGACGATTTTTATCATACGATTGTAATACGACCAAATTTCAATCGTAGAACCTTTCTTGAAACAGGCCCCTGGTCTAAGCTGTTCTAAGCATATGACTAAAATTCAATGAAAAAAGAGCATGATTCATCATTTTCCAAACCATACAATTTGGTAAAGAATCAAGTTTTGCTAAATATCTACCAATCAGACTAAAAAAGAGCACTCATTCAATTCATGTCTTGAAGAGGATAGCAAATAATAATATTTACAGAACTATTCCAACATCAATAACTAATCTATTTGTCTATTATCATCAACTAAAATCTAGATTATTGGTCTAGGTTTGAAGTCTGAACTTAATTGTCAATTTTCTAATAGCTCCAAATTAAAGGTCAAGGTCAATTGCTAAAACAACTTGATCAAAATGCATACTTATTAGAAAAATAGTATTTCACTATTACACTTTCATTCATACTGCTGAGTCTTTTATGAGTAAATGTGATATAGGAATGTGCAAAACATTTTTCAGTTAGGTTCAAGGTCCAATTTAAAGGTCAAACTCTTGATGGCTCCTCATGAGCTTCTCTTAGACAATTATTCCTTGGATTCAAAATTTAAACAGAACCCATAATCCTTTGTAGCTGAAGAATACTCTGTTACTCTATAAAAAGTGGGATCTTATTTTCGAAGAGGCTTGTACTATCAGGGCTTTAAACGCCCCTATTAACAATTTTTCAGTCAAAAGACAATTGGCAGGAGTACCTAACCATGACGCCTAGTATTTCTATCACCAGTACAACCATGACAATCCTTTCCAAGCCTCCAAAGCTTAGCTGGATATGGCCTGTAAGAAATGTCATGGTCTAAGTCATACCTTATTGTATGATTATCCCACCCAATAATGGGGAACAAATACATGTCAGATGGAATACATGCTATACATTGTTCAGAGATAGTACTCAGGACCCATAATTTGGGCCCCTATCTGGTTTTGATATCCTGACCCTTGTCATGCTGAACCTGGATTATTCCTGTTACCGCAGTAAATATCATAAACAAAGATCTGACTGTCCGACCTAAGTCTTCACCCCCTGACTGTTACTTTAAACCCGATTTGTCCATTATGCCAGATATAACAATCAACAATTAGTACTTCCAATACAGCTTGCCCATTGATTTCTATAAAAGTTTCAAGGAGGTTTTTATTTAGTATTCTCAAACTTAAGTCAAGATCAAAAAAGAATTCTTAAATGCATCTTGGTGGAGCATCAAGAAGCTATGGTAGATTATCATTTGATAATCTCACATTCTAACCTGTGAAATTATCACAAAGTTATACCCTGCATTTGTTCATTTCACTGTATCTGACATGATCAAAGCCGAGCCCAATAATTGGCATAATCATGAACATTGCATGGCATTCTCATGGTAAATGATGTGCTCTAAGAATATATATCCCAAAAATTTCACATTTTGTCATTGTTGCATTGAAGAAATAGAATAATTTATTGTTTTTAATAAGATCAATCGGTATTTCATTTCACAAACAACAAAAGCTATATTGTCACCAATTGTGAAAATATATCTTTTGTTGTTCATCCAATGATCTATCAATCAATCTTACACTGAAAAAAACATCATTCTCTTTATGTTTCTCTATTAAACACTGTATCAGTGTCAAGTAAGGATTCCTGGAAAAAACTAAGCGTACGTTGGGAAATATTGGACACCTAATGCTGTCCACTATGACCAATCATTAACAAGCCATGATGAAAACCAGAGGGTTCTAGATAACAATTTACATGAAAACGTCATTTGACATCTGAAATAAACCAAGTAATTACAGTCCTGATCTTTCTAACCAATGATAGTAATATCCTTGAGTGACCAGAATGTTGTATCTCAAGCAACACCATGTACATTGGATTTTGTATCTTTATCAGCTAAAGATGCAATATTTTGGTTTTGTTTGTTTGAATGGGTTAAACGCCGCTTTCAACAATTTCGCATTTATAACGCGGCTGCCAGAGCACCTAACAATGGATTCCTGGTATTTCTTTCACCTGTACTACCATTACACCCTTTCCTAGCCTCTGACTGCCATCTCACATAGCTTTACGATTATCTTCCCATTAGAGAGAGACAAACATCAGAAAGGATTTTTGCCGCCAAAGGGGATTGAACCCACGACTTCCAGATTGGAAATCTTATGCCTAACCAACTGCGCTATGCAATATTTTGGTTGTTAAGCAACACTATGTACATCAGAATGATCATAATCTAGATGTAGGGTCAAGTCTCCTTGTACTCTACCTTTGCATGATGGCTGCCAATTCATGTGTAATTTTGCGCTTCAAAATAGCAAGAATACTTTTCTAAAACATAATTGTTACATTGTTGGATGACCTAAATGCTCTATCTACAGCTTGTAGATACAACAGTTTGGTATCCAAACAACAATTTATACATTGGAATGATAGAAATATAGATTTATGGTCCAGTCATCATTTGCTCTACATTTCAAGGCTGCAAGTTCATATGTGAACTCTACAAAAATAGTAAGAATATTGTTCTAGTAAATGATTGTAACATTGTTGGATGACCTAAATGCTCTATCTACAGCTTGTAGATACAACAGTTTGGTATCCAAACAACAATTTGTGCATTGGAATGATAGTAATTTACTATCATTCCAATTTACAAATTGTTGTTTGGATACAAACACTGAAATATAGATTTATGGTCACTTCATCATGCACTCTACCTTTCATTATGGCTGCCAGTTCATGTGTGATTTTTCTCTAATAAAATAGTAAGAATATTGTTCTAGTAAATGATTGTAACATTGTTAGGTGACCTTATTGTTGTATCTACTGCTTGACTGAAGATGTATATACAACAGTGTGGTTGCCAAACAACAATATCTTATGGCTGCCAGTTCTTATGTGGTTTTGCTCTAAAAAATTGATGATTCTCTTTAAAGAAAAGGAAGACTTTCTTCAATATGGTTAGCAGCCAACTGTAATTGTTTCAAATTGTCATCTAATGTTTATATACAGTTAAGGTTCTTGTGATATGAAGAATTTTGATGTCAATTTGCATAATGCAAAGTTATCCTGCCAGAGTGAAAGAAAATTTTCTCATTGTGTTTCTCCCCTACATCCAGATACTAATAGAGGTACTAAGTAAATGAGTGCTTAATTTGATCCACTGGTTCTAAGGAAAATTATAATGTTTTTTTTTTCTTTGTAAAACAACAGATAACTCGAATGTAAATATTTTATTGTTGAATAACATAAGTTCAGTTTAACATTATGAAGTTACTTTACTCATACAAACAAAGTTTAAGCAAACATTATTAAACTAAAGGGCTTACGTTTGATACCATCAAAAAGGTCTTGGCACTAGCTATCACACTGTAAAATATGGAAACTTTATTACAGTACAATCAAGTTCATAGCCAACACCAAATTTTATAGTTTTTATGCTTATATAAAGTGACCTTGCATTGTTAGGTCCTGTGACAATCAATACACATGCGACAAATGAAAGCACAGCCATAAAAGTTGTGGTAAGAATTAAAGTAGAAAATTTTACACATATTTGACCTTGTATAAAGACCTTGAAGTTGGTGGCAGTGGGAAGGTCTTGTCAAGAGCTATGCACATGTGAAATATGAAGACTCCATCACTTACCAATAAAAAGTTATGAACAATGGTAAAGTTCTTTTCTGGGACAAACTGTGAGACATACAGATAAACAGACAGGATGAAAAGAACTTACCTCTGATCTATCAATCCAGGAGCCCGTTTTACTAAACAACTTGTGGTCTTTTTTTTGCGCAAGTTGATTCTACAGTGGTAACTGTATATGAAATTCTGCCATGCATTATCTCATAGGAATCGTCTTCAAAAGACAGAAAGCAGACAGCAGAAAGTAGCTTAAAGTAGACCAAGATCAGACAGAAGTAAAGCTTACCCTGGAGGATACAATGATCTAAATGAAAAAGATAGTATGATAGTAGATCACTTCTAGAGTCTATAATGGCTGAAGGTCCCCTGAAGGAAAACCTTTATTGAATAATGATCCAATTCCATCTCATACATTTTCATTTACTAAATTATTTTCTAATCAAGCAGGTCTAATTGTTTCTAATGATTAACTCTTTCTGAAAGAGACTCCAAAACTTGCATCATTCTATCACAATAAATTTTTCAGGCAATGTGTGTTTCAAAGGAAAGCAAGCAGGGCCATTGCCCCCAAAAATGTTACCCTGCATTTTCTATTATTCTTCAATGCTTTTCGGTGGTTTATCAAGAATTCATGGAAGATAAAAACTCACCGCCTTTCCAGTGAAATTAACACTTGTCATGCTGAACATAAAACCTTCGCAAAATTGTATTAAATCAAAGTGCTGAAAGCTCTGTTTTTCCTATATGTGTGTCCGCCTTTGATTTTTAAAATTCAATTTCGAAACTTTTCAGGTCAAAAAAGAAACAATAGGGCCATAGTGGCCCTTAATCGCTCACCTGAATGAACTGTCTAAATTTTTTCAATATTCTTCTGCCTCTGTACAACTTGACAATACCTTTTTTTCAATTTTCAGATTGACTTACAAGGATTTTCTATGATTTGACTTCGTGACCTAGTTTTTGACCCAAGTTGACCCAATTTCATACTCATCAAAAATCGCATCAATTCAATCATTCTATCAAAATTTCATGTTGATTGAACAAAAAATGTGGCCTCTAGAGTGCATAGAAGGTTTTTCTAAGATTTGACCCTGTGACCTTCTTTTTGACCCCAGTAAACCCAATTTTGAACTCCATCGAGATTTCATCAAGACAATCATTCTGGTTGAATTTCAGGTTGATCCAGCGAAAAATGTGGCCTCTAGAGTGCATACAAAGTTATTCTAAGATTTGACCATGTGACCTAGTTTTTGACCCTAGTTGATCCAATTTCGAAATTGTTGAAGATTTCATCAAGACATTCATTCTGACCAAACTTCAGGTTGATTAGGCAAAAAATGTGGCTTCTAGAGTGCATACAAGGTTTTTATAAGATTTGACCCTGTGACCTAGTTTTTGACCCTGGTTGACCCAAGTTTGAACTCGTCTGAGATTTCATCAAGACAATCATTCTGACCAAAATTCAGGTTAATCGGGCAAAAAATGTGGCCTCTTGCGTGATAACAAAGTTTTTCTTACATTTGACCCTGTAACCTAGTTTTGGCCCCAGTTGACCCAAATTTAAACTCATTCGAGATTTCATCAAGAAAATCATTCTGACCAAATTTCAGGTTGATTGGGCAATAAACGTGGCCATTAGAGTGCCTACAAGGTTTTTAAAAGATTTGACCCTGTGACCTAGTTTTTCACCCCAGTTGACCCAATTTCAAACTCCATCGAGATTTCATCAAGATTATCATTCGAACCAAAATTCAGGTTGATCGGGCAAAAAATGTGGCTTCTAGAGTGCATTCAAGGTTTTTCTTAGATTTGACCCTGTGACCTAGTTTTTGACCCCAGTTGACCCAATTTCGAATTCATCCGAGATTTCATCAAGACAATCATTCTGACCAAAATTTAGGTTGATTAGGGAAAAAATGTGGCCTCTAGAGTGCATACAAGATTTTTTGTAGATTTGACCCTGTGACCTAGTTTTTGACCCCAGTTGACCCAATTTCATACTCATTTGAGATCTCATCAAGACAATCATTCTGACCAAATTTCAGGTTGATTGGGCAATAAACGTGGCCACTAGAATGCCAACAAGGTTTTTCTAAGATTTGACCCTGTGACCTAGTTTATGACCCCAGTTGACCCAATTTTGAACTCTTCCGAGATTTTATAAAGACAATCATTCTGACCAAAATTCAGGTTGATTGGGCAAAAAATGTGGCCTTTAGACTGTATACAAGGTTTTTCTTATATTTGACCCCATGACCTAGTTTTTGACCCCAGTTGACCCAATTTCGAACTTGTCCAAGATTTTATCAAGTCAATCATTCTGACCAAAATTTAGGTTGAAGGGACAAAAAATGTGACCTCTAGAGTGCATACAAGGTTTTTCTAAGATTTGACACTGTGACCTAGTTTTTGACCCCAGTTGACCCAATTTCGAACTTGTCTGAGATTTTATCAAGACAATCATTCTGACCAATTTTCAGGTTGATTGGGCAAAAAAATGTGGCCTCTAGACTGCATACAAGGTTTTTCTTAGATTTGACCCCGTGACCTAGTTTTTGACCCCAGTTGACCCAATTTCGAACTCATCCGAGATTTCATCAAGACAATCATTCTGACCAAAATTCAGGTTGATTGGGCAAAAAATGTGGCCTCTAGAGTGCATACAAGGCAATTGTTGACGACGGACGTCGCACGACGCACGTCGCACGACGCACAACGGACGACGGACATCCACCTAACCACAATAGCTCACCTTGAGCACTTCGTGCTCAGGTGAGTTAAAAACAGGTGGTATTGACTAAGATCAGACTGCACATATGTGCAGACTGATCTTTGTCTATATCTCCTGCCAAAGCAGTAATATTCCTGGATCAGCATGACAAAGATTAATAACAAAAACTTATATCCCACTTTCATTCACTTCATGCTATCCAATTTATCTAAGTAGGGCCCAAAAAGTGAGGACATCATGAACATTGCATAGCAATCACATGCAAAATGACGCACTTCAAGAAAATTTGTCATAAAGTTTTCCCAATTTGTCTCATTTTTGCATTAACGAAATAGAATAATTGTTTGTTTTTCAAGTTAGGTCAAGTGATATTCAATTTTTGTGAATAATTAGTGGTGAAAATACAGCTTTTTTGTTGACTCACACAAAAAATGATTTGATCTTACACTGAAAAAAACGATTATCCTTGATTTCTTAAATGTTTTTCTGTAATCAGGAAATATCAGTAGAATAGTACTTAGTAATTTCCCTGCCAAACCAGTGAAATGTTACAAAAAGATTATGTTTACCTTACTTTCTTTCATTTCACCCTATATATCATTAAGGTAATGGACCTGTAATAGTTTTGCTACATCTAAGAAGAAATAAGCATTAACAGTGTTAACAGAGCTTTCCTAATGATTCTAATTAGGAAACCTTGGTTAACATTGTGAAAAATTATGAGTTCCAGAATGTTGCGGAACTACTACAGGTCTTCTACCTTAACTTATAATTAGCCGCGCTCATTTATACCCATGAAATGATAATTTTGCTTACTAATCACATGCAAAGAGTATTTTATCCAAAAATATTCATATTTTATACCACTTCTGCTTGTACTCATGGGCATCATTTTGAAAGGTGAGGCCATTGGGTACCCAAGACAAAGGAATTGTGCAACTGTATTTGAAAGAATCTAATTTGAAATCCAAATTACCCCCTCTGTATTTCTACTAATGGCTTTGCCGCTCTATTAAAGGTAAAATTGATCTAAGTGTGTATCAAGATGGAGTCAAATAGGAGTGCTTTATTTTCTTGAGCATCCATAAAGATTCGGACCATATTAAGTAGTTGTAAAAATAGTAATTCAAAGTTTTGGAAGCCTTTACTTAGAATGTAATTGGGTTGAAAAATAAAATCTACTATTTAGAAATCATCAATCGCTTCATTCAAAGGCTCAGCACAAAACAGTTGTAACTGTTTTAAGGCAGTTACAACTGTTTTGCACTGAGCCATCAAATTACAGACAATTTTTATGAAATTAGCTTAATTGCACCTGCTAAAAAGATTGAGAATTGGTTATTAAACATTCTAGAAATTAGTTTGCAAATGTTCTAGTGGTTCAAGAACTTCATCTGAAAATGGTTCTTGAACCACAGTTCTTAAAATGTCACCTAACATTCTTTAGCTCAGGAGCTCAAGACCTTGTTCTTGAACTGCCATTTAAGGTTCTTTGATATTTTACAGTTATTTCCTAAGCTTGAATGAACAGAGAAGATTCTAGATAAATTGTGTGTTGATGTCAAAGCTGTGATCTCTGCAAGCCAGTTATGCACTAGAAAATTAGCCAGTGTGTGACATTTCCAACAATTTTACATGTGCCCATTGTTAAGACTCAGATCAGCCTGTGCAGTCGCACAGTCTGAACAGAGTCTTCACTTAGCACTATATAGATAGATAAGGTCTTAATGCCTTTTCAGGAGGTCAGCATATATTCTTATTACATTTTGTTGTTATCCATGCTGACTAACGTCTGTATATCACGCATATACACACATATGAAATTGTTGGAAATGTAATGCACAGGCTAAAATTATTGTTTAAATCCTCATTCATAGACTCAAACAATTAGTCAAATTATTTTCCTTGGCAAACCAACATTCTGAAGATTACTTTATGATAGGCTATCCCTGTAAGAAACATAAAAAGTCGTTACTAGAATTACAGACCACTAGGGAAATGATATACGGCACATTTTCGTGATAAATCTGCTGAGCGTTCAGACGCTTGGACACAATTCTCGTCTCTCATGATTCCTTGTCAATTTTTCACACTGAATAATATAGTTTCCAGTCTTTTCCACATGTTAAATATGGTTAGGTGGACACACTTCTAGATTCAATACTATACAATTATTTCTTGCATCAAGGTAGTAAGTACGTAGTAAATAAATGAGGAAACAAGTTCTTAAAACTAAGATTAACTAACTCCTTTTCATTCTGCTTTCTTGACAAGATCACTGCCTACAGATGCCTTGTTTGTTTGAATGGGGTTTTATATCGCTTTCAACAATCTTTCAGTTATAATTATAACTGTTGCTGTAACACCTTACAATGGATCACTGGTATTTCTCACACCTGAGTACTACCATTACATCCTTTCCTAGCCTCCAGCTGCTATCACATATGGATCCGCTCCGGTCTTGAATTACTTCCGAGGTCGTTGTACCCTAAAATAGTCCGGAAGGAAAAAATGATGTGCTCCTTTTGCCACACTGTTTTAATGTTTGAGTCAGAGTAAAGTGCTTGAAATGAGGTTCAGCTAAGTGCCAGACCTCTGCTACATTCCATGCATGAGATGAAATGCATTTAGGTGTGAACTATTTTTTCTTGGAGCCTGACCTTTGGTGGAGGTACCCAAGTCTGCGTACACTTTCCTACCACGAGAATTTTTAGGGTAGTCGTGCGCAATGAAAAATTGTGAACAATTTTATCCTGCAAGGTACTGTTTTCTGGAGATGATATTCAAGAGCATATAACGCTCTTTAAGCCGCACTAAGTTATTAAGCCCAAATTTGCTTTTTAAAGGAGCTACAGACTGTCAAAATGTGCCAATTTACTATATAATTTAACACGGCCAAAACAGACAGGAGTGTAACCATATAGGTATAAAACGGACATCATTCCCATGTTTTGCATCTAGAGTTAAACCCCTTGATGATAACATATGTTGCTCTTTTGAAAGTGAACATATGTGCTAAATTTCAAGTGAAGGCCTTCAGTAGTACCAGAGAAATCAAAAAATATCAAAGTCTTTTTACAAAACTATGACAACAACCTCACCAACTAGGCTTTAGCAATACCTCAGGTTTCCCAATTCACCAACCTTTTGCTGATTTTGTGGGCCAGTTAAAGAACCTAGAATTAAAGTTTGAAATCAACTTTCTCATTTAACATTTTTTTAACTATATTACCACAATCAAGTTTCCCTTTTTTCTCAAGGATTTGATGGAATGTTCCTAATGTGATGTTAAATGAAATTGCCACTGTGCCTCAGAGATTTGAGAATTGTGAAGAAAAACAAATCAACTGAATAATAATTGCTGAGTTTCAACCCTTTTGCTATAAAACCCAACACTTGTATAGACAAACAGTCTGTAGTACTGAATCCTTACATCTTTGGCCTGTTACCTTATGCAGGAAACAAATTGAAAGGCATCAACAATGAAAAACGAAAGAGATTTGAATTTAAACAAATAGTTTTGCGGTGGAAAAAATAAGCAATTTCTTCTTTTTACACATTATTTTCTCATGTTCAAATCAAAATGCTGTATATGGACTTTACAGGGAGGAACCAGTGGCCTGTTTTACTAAACATCTTACGATCATTTTTTGCGCAAGTCAAAAATTAAAATTGTTTCTACAGTAGTAACTAAACATGGAATTCTGCCATGCAATATCTCATTAGAATGGTCTTAAAGACGATTCCAATGAGATATTGCAGTGCAGAATCTAATAATGAATGGAACACCAGGTACGATTTGTGATTTTGACTTACGATTAATTGTTTTGTAAGAAGTTTAGTGAAACGGGCCCAAGTAAACTAGATGAAGGCTTTACTTGAGTATCAGTAATTCTCCGCTAAAGAAGGTTGACTGATTACAGTATCTAACAGGGACAGTCATGTAGCAATTTTATTCAATCAAGTAGATTCACCTCCCTTTAAATGTGAAGCATTGGAGGCAACTCATAAACATTCTCTGTGTTCAGTTTGACAATTCGGTGCAAACTGTTTGCACATGCAAAGCGGGTAAAAATTTGCTAACAGATGAACCATTTTATCAACCTGAACACAGGGATTGTTTCTTCGTTAGTTCATGAGTAGACAAAGAAAATCATCTACCTCCAATATTAGTATTACTACTCTGACATAACTGACAAACCAGCCCAAAGAACCCCTTATTAATTTCATCATTTACGATAAAAACTAAGTTTGGTCAAACCACTTTTTGAGAGTTTTATTTTCTAGTTAAGAAAAAAAAAACAAAAAAAAAAAACCTTTAAGTTTATTACTTCATATGGAAACAAGCTGCTGCCTGTAATAATCAATGTTTTATAAGCATGTCTGAATTTCTTCTAGGAATCTGTATCATAAAACCAAGGAGCCTTTTTAAATCTTTGGACACTACAACTAGGCAATTCAACTGACACGTTTCTGGCATATGCCCGATCTAGTTAGTGGAGCTACAAACTGTTGGCCCAGACAGGGATTAGTAGATATGGAAGCCAACATTAAAAAAGACAAATATCTAGAAATGCTTCTTTTGTAATAATATGTAAACAGTATAGACCCCTGTCTAATTCCTCAATTAGTTTTTGGATTAGGTTGAATACAAATGATAATGCTGAAGCTTGTTAATATTCAACTTGCATTCCTTGAGGTTCTAAGTATTGAACTGCTTCAGTGAAATTTTCAAATGTGTAAATCATTTAATCGCAAGAGACTTGAAGTCCTTCAAAAGCTATACTTACAGTATTCCTTCAGGCTACTTCAGCATTGCACTAAATCCCAGCATGACATTTGATGGGATTCAAAGCAAAATTATTATCCAATGTTTCTATCACGAGTAATTTTGATCAAGTCAGAGATTTTTAATAGGGCAGTTCATTATGTTTCCACAAATTGCACTGGTACTGAGACAATCAAGCGCTAAAATTGATTGATTTATTGATTGAATGAGGTTTTATGCCGTTTTCAACATTTTTTTCAGTTTTATCACGGCAACTGGCAGCTCCAAACAATTAATTCCTGGTATTTCTCAAACAGGTACTACCATTACATCCATTCTTAGCCTCCAGCTGCCATTCCGCAAAGGTCTACGATTATCAACTCATTGGTGGTAGACAATTAGTCAGTAAGGATGAGTGCCGCTGTTGGGGAACAATTCCAATACCCGTAGAATGACAGTCTGATGCACTACCAACTGCGCAATGATGACTATATAAGCTATTACAAACATTAAGTAAGTCATTAATGTTTGATTTTTACCAAAATAATATGGTATTATGGCATTTGTAGAGAAGTTTAGAAATAAAAATCTTTTATTTTCACTTAGCCCTTACAACTAGCTCACCCTTGAATGTTCCTTCTTTGGTAGGAGCTTTAGAGATAGATAGGTCTGCACATTAGTAGTCAAATCCGACTCTTCATCATCACCTGTTTATTTTCTTTTTATTTCAGAATTGTAAAATGAACTATGAGCCTGTACGTGACATTTCCAACAATTTGAAATGTTAGTGAGGTGCAAATATTAGGTAGTGTAGACAGCCACATACCATAAATATAAAGTTACCTGATGGTCTACAGATACCTTGACACCTTATCTATCAACTTCATGCATAGTGAAGACTCTGGTCAGGCTGTGCAGATGCACAGACTGGTCAGAGTCTTTGCTTTGCGCATATTTGAAATTGTTGGAAATTTCACACACATATTCAATATATTTTCAATCAATTATCAAGTAACCCACAAAAAGGCCTTTCAGCCCTTTGATTTTGATGTGACTGCATACATACCTTGTTGATCGTTCCCAGGTGTAGGCCCACAAGTGTTGACCAAGGCTTCCACAATACATCTGAACTGCTGATAACTTATCCATTGTTTTTCACGAATTTGAATTCCAACACTTTCCACAATGCACAATATCACCTTATGGATGCTTCATATACAGAAGCCATCTCTTTAAACTGAGTCTGTACACTTTTTTTTATTATCTGCACAAAACTCAGGTCAGATCAGGTGCTCAAGAGTTATAGGTTCATAATCTTATTCAAGTAATTAAACTTGAATTTTTTTTGTTAAAACTTTTTTAAAAGAGATCTTTAAATAATAGATCTACATAATAGATTTTTTTTTGCTAAGAATTCAAGTGGTTCATAATTAATTATTATTCTGGAAGTGGAAAACCTCAACGATTCATGTATCTTGACATTTCATCTGAGTTGGTCAATAATTAAGGTTGTGGGTGTTTTCTTTTTTATATTTTAATTAGATATATAATGATGAAGTTATATAATATTTGTTGATTGGTGACCAAAATGTTGTACCTACAGCTTGAGTAAAGATGTAGGTACGACATGTTGGTCGCCCATTTATGACAAGATAATCTGAGTTTCTAAGTTTATGAAAGCCTAGAGAATCGTCAATCAGGAAACGCCTGTCGTTGACATTTCATCACCAGTGGGTCAAGCTTTCTTTCTGCTAATTAATTCACACAAATCATGACAATCGGATTCCCAGTAGTTTTATCATTGACACATTTCTTCCAGTACAAAATGACAGGTCTGTGACAATCCTCCACTGTAAAGGCCTGTCACACTTTATCTTTGATTTCTAATTTCTTTTCTAAAATTCTATACAGGGGTCCTGATTTGAGGGGGGTAGTTAATATATAAGCCAGTCTAAAATCTTAATTTCTAAATGAAACCCTATGTTGTGGGTACTCATTTGAATCATCTTGACGAGACATTTCAAATATATACCAACAACATATAATTTAAGCTAGGAATAATAAATTATTTTAATTTGAAAACCAAGTTACTCCCTCTATCTGTAACGCTGTAGGTATTCAATAGAAAGAGTACCACAAGCGAGCTTTGCACTCACCAAGGCATCTGATAACAAGAAATCAGTTTATAAGACAGTCATGCTGCCCACCACCACCATATTTGTGGAAGACAAATGTTCTAAAGGATTTGTGCTACTGATAAGGCTTGAACTGGAAACCCCTGATGACTGTTTGCCAGACACGCTAACAACTAGGCTATGATGAAGGAATCATTATATACCTAGAGATGAATGTCTTTGCCTATTTTGGAGACAATAGTTCAATTTTGTCTGAAGTTATGATTAGGACAAGCTTTCCTTTACCAATGGTCAGGCCATTAACAGACCTAACTGACCAACTATTAAAAGCAAAGCAGTACCTGGGGCAAGTTTTACGAAACTTCAAATAAATTAATTGTAAGTCAAAATCACAAATCGTACCTGGTGTATTCATTCATTGTTAGATTCTGCCTTGCAATATCTCATTGGAATCTTATTTAGAAGACGATTCCAATGAGATGATGCATGGCAGAATTCCATGTTTAGTTACCACTATTGAAGCAACTTTGATTTTTGACTTACGCAAAAAATGAGTGCAAGATGCTTAGTAAAATAGACCCAGGTCAATTTTTGTTGAAGGTGAGCTTTATCCCTGTTGCCTTTGAATATAAGTGAATCCTCATTGATAGTATCCACCTGAATTGTCTAATCAAGTCTTGATTGGACCAACCAAAAAGTTAGATGCCTTATTCAACTTCATTGACCTAATAGATGAATTTGAAAACACTACATAACTAGACTGGATCTTCAAAACTAATAGACTGGATTCCATGTTTGGATTCTAATTACGGTTAATGCCTGCAGGGTGTTACAGATACTGATCTGGTCCTGCATTATTCAGTTTGGTAATGACTTCTGCATCACCCAGACTAACCTTTGATTTACCCTGTAACAACTGCAATCTAATTACAACTCTCATGACCATTTGAACTGCCTATAGAATAATTTGGATATTGGGACAAAAAAACACATAACTAAAGCTTTTTATTAATATCTAACTCTAGTCATGCTGAATCAGGAATAACTTTGCTTTGATAAGAGGTATAAACAAAGATCAGTCAACACATATGTGAAGTCTGATCTTAGTCTATACACTCAGCTTAACTTTTTAAGCCAGACTCCAGAAGTTTACACATTACATCTCAAGAGAAAAAATAAGTCACAAAAAGCACATTCAGTGCTTTCAGCAACTTTTATTTTAATGCATTCAGCAATATTATAAGGGTTAAGCTATAGTGACAAACCCTGCTTTTGTATGGGCTTAGATTTTTGCCATGTTCCCCAGGACTTCTTATATACCGTAAAAGCTCTAATAGAGCCAGATGCTCTAATATAACCCCATTCCCTTTTTCGGACATCAAATTTCACTGGTTTCTTTTGTTTATTTTCAAAAATTCAGAAAACACAAAGCCTCTCATAAGCCCCCACCACCACCAAATCGATGTAGCAATGATTTTGATGAAGGGTGAATTTTACTTTTTCCGACAAAAAATTAAGTTTTTGTCTTGACTCAATGCTTAAATTGATGATTTGCTTTAGTTTTTCTTTGATTTACCTTAAATGTTTCATGTTGAGAAGACATGGAAAAATGGCTAAAAATGCAATAACATTTTTGGCAATTTTTCCACGTCTTAACAACTGTAAACTATAATAAATATCCACTTGTTTCTATTAGGAACAATGTCATGATGATTCTAATTCACCCTCAGCTGGTATTAGAGCTTTTACGGTACCATGGTGGTAATTACACCTACCCATGGCTTCCTGTTGTTTCTCACATCAGTACAACCACAAGATTTCATCCAAGCCACCATGGAGCTGCCAATATCTGATATCTACAAGCCTGACAATATTCTAATGGACAAAAGCGGTGATTTGTTTACCATTATACTTGCTGATATTTATATTTATTGTTATAGCATGGGCTGTCTTTAATTCTATAGGAGTCTGTAAACTGTCACACAAGGCTGCCTAACAAAAGGACATCACAAGGAAAATCAATTCCTATTGCAGTCAATTCCTATGGCTAGACTTTAACCCTTCACAAAGTTATATGGTACCATGAAAATTTTCAGAAAAATCTTGCTAAGTTAATTTCCTGAATCTGATGCAGATGTCTAAGAGGTCATTGAATGCAATTCAAAAGACAGTATAAACAAGAGCCATCACAGACGGCTTATGCTCCCCCATAAGTGCTTGATACAGAGAGTATGTTGTTAATCAAAAGTTTTAGATAAAAGATAAGTGACATTGGCAATGACTGATAACCTCAACTTAAATATCTATAGGAAGATCTTGTTGTAAGCAATACACATGGAAAATAAGAAGGGCTTTATCACTTACTATTGCAAAGAAATAGCCAATGTAAAACATTGACCTTGATTGATGACCTTGACCTTGATACCAAAAGAAAAGAAGCAATGTGAAATATGTAATCTATACCACTAACCATTAAAAGATAATGCTAATTTTAAGTTTATATAATTGAAATAATTGCAATACATAAATTATGTGAAATATGAACACCGTATCACCTGCCAATCAAGTTATGGCCAATTTAAAGATTCAATGATGGAGATTATTGATCTTGACAATATGACCTTGACCTTAACTGAAAGCCTTGATTTAAGGGATTGTATAGGTAATATAGGGTACTGGTCATGTGTCACTGGTCAAGGGGAGGTAACCTTTCACTCCTTAGCATGTGGTAAGGCAGACTTACAGGTGTTCTCTTAGGGTGCAGACTGACAAACAGGTAATTAAGAGAACAACACATTCATATATCCTGACGGTCTCACAAGACCACACTCAAGATTTAGGAACCTGCACCAGAGGCAATACACTTAAGCTTTTTCCAAGTCCCTATCGGTATATCAAAAAGCAAGACTAAGGCAATTTTTGATTGCAGGATTAATAGAAATTGCTTCTTCAGCAATGTTTTTGTCCATTTTGGTTTTCCCATCAGCATGTCCCTTTTGGCACTTCCACAAAGCAAGATTAGGGCAATTTTTGATTGCAGGGTAGATAGAAAATGTTTTTCAGCAATACTTTCGTCCATTTTGGCCTTTCCATGTCCCTTTCTGTATATTTCCAAAAGGCTTTTTGGTCCCATTCAGCCCCTTTTGATACCTTATGGTCCGTCCCTTTTAGTACCTTTTGCTATTTCCATCCACCCAATCAAATGTATTCTACTTTAATAGAAACAATTCGTGATTTTCAATTCAATAACTATATGAGAAAAACATTTTAACTTAACAGTATTGAAAAGTCTGAAATAAAACTGAATTGAGGTTTTAACCCTTGTCATGCTGAACCCAGAATATTCCTGCTTTGGCAGGAGCTATAGACAAACATCAGCCTGCACATATGTGCAGTCTGATGTTAATCTACACCACCTGTTTCTCACTTTCAAACCAGAATTGTCAATAAATTTAGTTTTTCTAAAAGAAATGACCTACAGTTGGTACTTTCAGTGCTAAATTTTGATCTTTGATTTCGATGAAAATTTTTAGCCGAAATTTATTCAGCATGACAAGGGTTAACAAGTTATCTAGATTGTAACACTGTCACTGCTATGGGGAGGGAAGAGATTGTTTTCAAATCATCAAAAGTTCCCAGATCAGATAATGTTTGAACCAAGTTGGGACATGGCATGCAAACTTTAATGTAATCAATGCCAATATTCCTGGAAACTAGACATGTGAAAGTATATTATCATCAATCATGAAATTTAAACTTGATGCTTCATTGGTGCAAACATGGATGGCTTCAGGAAATAAGAGACATAAGCTTCCATCAGGAAAAGTTGCTAATGTAAATTAAGAGGAAAATAATCGCTCACCCAAGACACTGATTTTTTGGTTTGCCATGTTACTGAAATGACTCTTTTCAACCGTTTTTATGAATGAATGCCCAAATATAAAGAATTCAATATTTGTTGCCATTTAAAATCATATGCACATGGGCTGTGACAAAATATGATCCTGAGGGGCATGAAATGATCATATTTGGTAGATGCCCTGAAAATGTCACGCTACACATGTAGATTCTGGTTCTAATTTTAGAACATTTTTAATGATCTCTATCCTTGTTTCTTAATAAAATCAGATGTTTGCATGGTTAGTCCAAATATGATCCCAGGGTCATGATATGAACAAACTAAGTATATTTAAGGTCTACTATATAATACTACATGCAATATAAGAAAGTTGTCTCTTTTCTGGTTAGAGAGTAGATTATTAGAGTTTCTTATTTTTCTTTTATTTTGCTGAAGCAACCAGAGGGTAACCAGTAGATATCATTTATTTGAACAACTTTGGTAGAACTCCACACAGGGAACATTTCTGTCAATTCTTATTACGATAACGTTTAGCCAACCAGTAAAGGAGGCAAAGACATTTAAAGAAACTGCAGAAGGCCAACAATGATGGATGATGGACATCAGACCATTACAACCGCCTACCTGATTCAAGCACTTCATGCTCTGGGGTGAGCTTAAAAGGTAATTACTCTAGGAATAATCCCTAAACTGCTCTAAACCCAGATATGATTCCAGAATAGAATTAAAATATTTTCAAAATCACTAAAGAAATACATCCATCTTGATAAACACAATACTTAAACAGACCTGACAATTATAGATCAAAGTACCATGGCCCATCACTTAAATGATTAGTACTAGCATTAATTATGCATGATCTATGTGCTTAAGATGGATCCAAATCATGGCTGAATTGTAAAATGTTTGTAACTGCAAGAATAGTGCATATTCAGTTACAATGGTTTATTATCAATTACTCTTCTTTAAAAACACATATTCAATAATGGTGACTGATTCAAGAACATACAAACTTGATCAATAGACTTAAAATTCAAAGGCTTATAAAAAAAAGTCTAGTTAAGTAATTTGAAGAAAGAAGAGGGCCAGAATAGCCCTAAACTGCCCAGTGGCGCTCACCTGAATTTTAGTGGTCCTGTGATTCTCACCCAAGTAACCTTCCGGCAAAGTTCCATTCACATCTGCCTTATTGTTGAAGAGGAGATGTTATTCCAAGAATTCAAAGTTTCAAAGTGAAAATAGGCCCCATATGCACCCTGCCATGTCCAGGCGCAAAACAAGCCCCATCCTACCAGGCCCATACTTAAGGGAGAAGGGGGGGCCTTTAGCATTTTGTGTAGAGGTGAGCCTAAATGAGAATGTCTTGTAGATGCTTATAGGCTTGTCTGAGTAGTAGATAAAAATTCTTCAAACACTAGAATATTGCAAGTTGTAGCCATGCTCTGCAGCTGCAAGTACTCAGGATAGTGGTGTACGACAATATGTTTCAAATCAAAATTCAACAGACAAGCTTTAAGAAGGGTCACCAATGGAACATTTCTGTCAAGGTAAGTTTAAATTTGGATCATTGGTTACTGAGGAAAAAGATCTAAAGATTTCAGGCTCAAAATAAGCCCCACCCTGCGACATCTGTATTTGGAGGTCAATCGAAATTTCATGAACAATTTTTTGAGAAGGTCACCACAGGAAAATTTCTGCCAAGTTTGATTGAAATCCATCCATTTTGAGCTAAAAATAAGCTCTTCCCTGTCAGGTCCATAATTATGAGCCAATCAAAATTTTGTGAACAATTTTTAAGAGGGTCACCCAAGGAACATTTTGGTAAAGTTTCATTGAAATCGGATATGTGGTTAAGGAGATGTCGTTCAATGATTACAGGCTTAAAATAAACCCCTCCATGCCATGCCTATATTTATGGGCAAATCAAAAGTTCATGAAACATTTTTTGAAGAAGGTCATTCTGGTAAAGTTTTATTGAAACCCAGTGGTTCAAGCTCTGCCCTGCCATGCCAATATTTATGGGCCAATCAAAATTTCGTGAACAATTTTTGAAGAGGGTCACTTATTAAGGAGCATTTTGACAAAGTTTCATTTAGATCGGCCCTGTGGTTCAGCAGAAGAAGAAGCTTTTAAGATTGTTGGCAACACACATACAACACACAACAAACTCAGTGTGATCCTAAAAGCTCCCATGGGCTAAAAAGATGATGTATTGTAGGTGCTTCTAGGCTTGTCTGAGTAATAGATAAAAAAGTTTTCAAACACTAGAATATTGTAAGATAAAGACATGCTCTGTAGCTACAAATACTTAGGATAGTGGTGTTGGGCAATCGGATTCAAATCACAATCGATAATCAGTTTTTAAACTGAGTAAATCAACTAATGATCGATTATACAATTGTTTCCTTAGAAATTAATACAACACATCCTGAATCAACCTTTGAAGAATAGATTGTGAAAGTTTTGTTAAAACTCATAACCTAAGACTTGTCCTGCAGAATTTGTACCAACTTCATAGCTCAGCGTGAGCATTTGTAACTGCCTTTAAACATATAGGCAGTTACAACTGTTTCACACTGAGCTGACAAACTGATGTCAGTTTCAAAAACAGTCTATAAAAATATGGCTTTCATTAATGTGTTAGGAACTGATTAATCGATTATGAAATGTCTTAGTCAATTATCTCAATCAGAAGCCCAAACTAACTGATTATTGATTATAATCGATTAATCTGCCCTTGCTACATGATAGTGAAAAATTGAAGCCCAAAAAGAGGCATAATTCTTACAAGTTTGATATAACTTAAAATAAGAAACATGAATAAACAGAGAATCACTTGACATTCTCACTCTGCATAATTTTCACAAAATTCCAATGTAAATTTAATTTCAATGTACTTATCAACAGATAAACTCCATCTTCAAGAATTATTTTACACTTTCTCTCTTAGGTAAGGTCCATATCGAAGTGGTATGTTCAGTCCCAGACATTAATTCCTTAACATTAATTACATATTGTTCATGGGTGTTTCACATAATTCAATCAGATGGAAAGAGTTTTGTAATTTTGGCCAACCAGGAAGACAAATCACCTCTTACAAATCACTTAAGCATTCATTATGCCCCAGCATGCAGATATTGGATCTCAAGCAACAGATTTACATGCTCCTTTGCATCATATTTTTACAGTGAGAAACATGCTTGAATATACAGATTGAAAGATTTTGGAATGAATGAATGAGTAAAATTCAAGGGAAGTAATATTATATTATTTTGTTCAAATTGAATGAAATTAGCAATATTTTTTCCTCCCTTTGTATCGTACGAACTGACCTCAACCAAAGCATAGCTGAAAAATATCTGATGTGAGCCAGCATCAAACCCACGCGGACAACAATATTCAAATTTTTGCGCTAACCACTGAGCCAAACAGTGCCTGTCGCAGGTGTCAGACATTGTATTCAAACCTGAGAAGCTATGCAGGACAGTGGTGAGAGTGGTCTCCCATAACACACTCCCCCTTAAGAGTCATCATATATTGATGAAGATAAGCCTATCTAGGCAGTAATTTGCTTTCCAACTTAACCAAGTGGGTACAATGCCATCATAAATGGCTCAATGGCAAATGCCAGACGAGCCCCAATGTTACGTACGAAACTGTCCTCAGCCGAAGTATAGCTAAAAAATATCCATTGTGAGCCAGTGTCAAACCCACACGGACAATATTTTTCAAATAGTTGGTTTACAAGTCCAATGCGTTAACCACTGAGCCTAAGAAGATCTTCTTTGGCTCAATGGTCAGCTCATTGGACTTGTAAACCAAGGGCTCAGTGGTTAGTGCATGTCACTCACTCAAAAAATAACTTGTTTCGAAACACACACTTTGGAATACAAACTATTACCATTTTCTAGTTAAACAACACTGAAATGGAGCTTTTGTGGCTGTATCCTTGCACAATCATAGCATCATAAATATTCATAGGACAATATCAATATATACCAGCTTTCATCAAACAAATCTAATGCAACATATCAGTTATTGAAATCAAATGAATTCATGCAGGAATAAAGCTATATATTATTGCTATTTCTTTCTTCTCTATCTGACCATTGACTTGCCCTGCATTCAGGATGATAACATAAAAGGGCAGTGGTTCTGAAATAAACTGCCTGAGTTGTCCGAGGCGCCCATTAAACTACACGGACAAGCAGATTTTCCTTGCTAAGTTGTCCGTGGACAAGTGAAAAGTCTCAAGAAAATATTGTAATATTTTCTTATAGTAAAAGTTAGCAGTTTTCTAAAAGATAAATTCCATAATACTTATGTTAACAGTTACTGTAGTGACACTATTTCATGGATGCTTCTTATAGCAAAACCAAAGTATCTTCAATGTCAGAAAAAAATAAGACTATTTATTTGGGAAAAAATGTTTACGATAAAGAACAGACAAGGGGGCGTTTGATACAGACAAGCCAGATTGTGATTGTGGCTTGTCCACGGACAAGTTGACTTTCAAAATATTTCAGAACCCCTGAAGGGTGCAAACTGTTTGCCAATTTTACCTCTCTTTGCAGGTGCATGAGTCACATGCAGGGAATACATGATTTTCTTAAAACATTTTCCGATGGACATTTAATTCTCTCAAATCTGATTAAAATAAGTAAAATCACATAAATGACTATTGTCTGGATTGTCTTTTTTTTTATAGAAAAAGCCATAAGAAAATTGTGATAACATGAGTTTTCTTTCTTGCAAGATTGTGTCATAAGAAAAATGATTTGCGATAGTGATGTATGATAAACAATCTATTATATTAAAATACAAGCCACTATTTTTGTTACTACTTCAGGACATTATTCAAAGGTTAAGCGCAATACTAATGTAGGTGCCTATGAATTTACAGGCACTTACAATGATATTTTGCTAGTGGATCTTAACCTTAGAAGTTTTTCCTGATAATATTAACTGAAGCTGCACCGAATCCTAGTATTTTAGAAGTTTAATTATTCCAAATTTTATACTTATTTGTTAAGAAAAAGAAAATCGTTGTACAAAAATGTACATTTTACCCATAAGATGATACAATTTAGGCAGTTACAACTGTTACCTGCTAAGTCATCGATATTTGTTAGGACTGAAAAGATGGTAAAACTAGAAAGCAATGAATGGCTTGAGTTGCTCCACAGGCTTGAAATTCTTGTAAAGCAATAAAAGTTTTGACTAGACTTTCAGATATTTTGGATTCTACTGATGTTGAAAATGATTTTCAAAGTTTCAACTATATAACATATAGACAAATGACATCCGCCCATAAAATACATATTTTCATCTGATCACAATAATTTTTTGTAGACTGATTAAGGGTCACTCAAGGATCATTCCAGTAAAATTTGGTTGATATCCATTGGTTAGATTCTGAGAAAATGATTTTCAAAGTTTCCACTATATAACATATAGAGAAATGACCTCCGCCCATAAAATACATATTTTTCATCCGATCACTATAATTTTTGGTAGACTGATAGAGGGTCACTCAAGGATTATTCCAGTAAAATTTGGTTGATATCCATTGCTTAGATTCTGAGAAAATGATTTCCAAAGTTTCCACTATATAACATATAGAGAAATGACCTCTGCCCATAAAATACGTAATTTTCATCCGATCACTATAATTTTTGTTAGACTGATTAAGGGTCACTCAAGGATCATTCCAGGGAAACTTGGTTGATATCCAATAATTAGATTTTGAGAAAATGATTTTGAAAGTTTCCACTATATAACATATAGAGAAATGACCTCCGCCCATAAAATGCATATTTTTCATCCGATCTCAATAATCTTGGATTAATGTAGACTGATAAAGGGTCACACAAGGATCATTCATGTAAAATTTCCTTGGTATCCATCAATTAGAATCTGAGAAAATTCACTTTTTACCATATTTGGAAATAAGCCACGCCCATTAAATCCATGTTTTTCATTGGATCAAAATTTCTTGAACAACTTTGAAAGAGGGTCACCCAAGGATAATTCCTGTGAAGTTTGGTTGAAATTCATCCAGTAGTTTCTGAGGAGAAGATTTTTAAAGAAAAAGTTTACGACCGGACGCACGGTCGCACTGACGCACGGACGGACGCACGACGCACACAACGCCATGACAATAGCCCCAGTGGCTTTCAGCCAGTGGAGCTAAAAACCCATAATCCACCCAAAATATTAACATACATTTTGATAGGGAGAAAGGTGCATAAAACTTCTGTTGAATTTTTAGTGATCTTGATTTTGTGGGTATGGGGGTTTATTAGAGGCCTCAAGATGTGGTAAGATCACCTGAAAAGTGGTTGATTTTTACCTCCAAAAAGGGGGTTGGTGGTTAATTAGAGCACATTAGGCTCTGTTAGAATTTTTAGTGTAATCACAAAATTTATAAATCTATTTTTGTATGTAAAGCATGACACATATTTTACAAAAATAATTTTGGATTAAAAATAATTTGAGGGGCAAAAGCAGGACTATGAGGAAGAGTAGGTATGTCCATACAATGTTCAATGATACAAACAAATTCTTATTGCATAACAAGGGAAGTAATTCAACTGGACTCCTTACAAAGATGTGCTTCAATGATCTCCCTTGTTTACACAGAGCACAGTGCAAGACAACAATTTCTCTGAATTTTAAAACAAAAGCTCAGAACACCCTTTTAACTTATGATAAGACAATTAAATTAACTTTTAAGGAGTAGTCAAAAAAAAAAAATCTTTTGGTTTTGAGAATTTTTTTTTTTTTTTTTTCATTTTCGAAGTGTTTTATACTTTTTGAGGGTCATAAAAATTTGGCTAAATGTAGAGGAATTGGTTGAGAGACAGAGAACTTGAATTCAACATGTCTTCTGAGAAAAAAATTTATCAACTTTTCACCAGGTCAAAAGACACATCTAGAAATGGTGAATATTAATTCATTGAATTGGATTCTGTCATTCATTTTTATTTTAATTTAGAAATTGCCTTTCTTCAATTTAGGTGTGTGGGTTGCAAAATTCTCCAAGGCATGTCAAAACTTGAAAGATATATTACTTTTGCAAGCTCCAACATTTTTTTGTTTCAATTTGAGAGGGGTGGATAAAACACAGGAGTCTGATTAAATAACTCTTCCGTTAGTTCACTTTTTATTTCATATTAATTCTTAACCCTTGTAATGTTGAACTCAGGCTATTCATGCTTTGGAAGAAGGTGCAGACCAAGATCAGTCTGCACATATGGGCAGTCTGATCTTAATCTATACCATCTGTTTTGCCTTTATAAAACAGAAAAGTTTAATGTTGTGTTGAAAAGTAAATACTAATATACAATTGTTCATTTTAATTGCAGTGCTTTCAAAAATGGAAGCTTTATTGCAACGGCTGGAGCACCTAATAATTGATTTCTGGTATTTCTCACACCAGTACCTTTCCTAGCCTCCAGCTGCTATCCCACAAAGGTCTTCAATTATTAACTCATTGTTTGAAGACATAAAGTCAGAAAGGATGAGTGCCACCATGGGAATCAAAGCCAGGACCTTTTAAACAAGCAAATTCCTTGTATTGATATCCCCCACCGAACATATTTTCATTGTAAATGGAGTTAATATCCGAAACCAATATCACTCTGTATGTATATGTCTTAAACAGACAGGGGCAGTAACTCTAAATTCGACAGTCGAACCAGGTAACCCCAACGATATGCGCATGTCCTCATTGTAGTGAAGCTGTGTGTCAAGTTTCATTGAAATCCTGTCTATAGTTTTCAAGAAATAGCGCGGAAATGAATTTTACTCTGTATATATATGGCTTAAACAGTCAGGGGCAGTAACTCTAAATTCGAAGATTGAACCAGGTAACCCCCATGATATGCACATGTCCTCATTGTAGTAAAGCTGTGTGTCAAGTTTCATTGAAATCGGGTCTATAGTTTTCAAGAAATAGCGCGGAAATGAATATCACTATGTATGTATATGGCTTAAACAATCAGAGGCAGTAACTCTAAATTCGATGATTGAACCAGGTAACCCCGATGATATGGGCATGTCCTCATTGTAGTGAAGCTGTGTGCCAAGTTTCATTGAAATCTGGTCAATAGTTTTCAAGAAATAGCGCGGAAACGAATGTCGGACGGACGGACGGATGGACGGACGGGCTGAAAGCAGTCAGGGGCAGTAACTCTAAATTCAAAGATCCAACCGGGTAACCCCAACGATATGCGCATGTCCTCATTGTAGTGAAGCTGTGTGTCAAGTTTCATTGAAATCCTGTCTATAGTTTTCAAGAAATAGCGCGGAAATGAATTTTACTCTGTATATATATGGCTTAAACAGTCAGGGGCAGTAACTCTAAATTCGAAGATTGAACCAGGTAACCCCCATGATATGCACATGTCCTCATTGTAGTAAAGCTGTGTGTCAAGTTTCATTGAAATCGGGTCTATAGTTTTCAAGAAATAGCGCGGAAATGAATATCACTATGTATGTATATGGCTTAAACAATCAGAGGCAGTAACTCTAAATTCGATGATTGAACCAGGTAACCCCGATGATATGGGCATGTCCTCATTGTAGTGAAGCTGTGTGCCAAGTTTCATTGAAATCTGGTCAATAGTTTTCAAGAAATAGCGCGGAAACGAATGTCGGACGGACGGATGGATGGACGGACGGGCTGAAAGCAGTCAGGGGCAGTAACTCTAAATTCGACAGTCGAACCAGGTAACCCCAACGATATGCGCATGTCCTCATTGTAGTGAAGCTGTGTGTCAAGTTTCATTGAAATCCTGTCTATAGTTTTCAAGAAATAGCGCGGAAATGAATTTTACTCTGTATATATATGGCTTAAACAGTCAGGGGCAGTAACTCTAAATTCGAAGATTGAACCAGGTAACCCCCATGATATGCACATGTCCTCATTGTAGTAAAGCTGTGTGTCAAGTTTCATTGAAATCGGGTCTATAGTTTTCAAGAAATAGCGCGGAAATGAATATCACTATGTATGTATATGGCTTAAACAATCAGAGGCAGTAACTCTAAATTCGATGATTGAACCAGGTAACCCCGATGATATGGGCATGTCCTCATTGTAGTGAAGCGGTGTGCCAAGTTTCATTGAAATCTGGTCAATAGTTTTCAAGAAATAGCGCGGAAACGAATGTCGGACGGACGGACGGATGGACGGACGGGCTGAAAGCAGTCAGGGGCAGTAACTCTAAATTCAAAGATCCAACCGGGTAACCCCGACGATATGCGCATGTCCTCATTGTAGTGAAGCTGTGTGCCAAGTTTCATTGAAATCGGGTCAATAGTTTTCAAGAAATAGCGCGGAAACGAATGTCGGACGGACAGACGAACGGACAGAAGGAGGGACGGACGGACATGGCAAAAACAATATCCCCCCCGAAAATTTTTTTTCGGCGGGGGATAATAATAGTCTGATTCTATGATGGTGGCACAATATACAATTGTTACCACCAGCAATTACAGTTATTAGATTTTAATGCAATTTTGCCAAAGTTTTTATTCAGCATTACAAAGGCAAAGTGCATCTAAAACATAGATTAATCTACAGGATTTTGCTGTCTGGAAATATGATCAGTATAAGTGTGCCAAATAAAGGCCCTAGTTTGAAACAAGAGGACCATAATGGTCCTAGATCGCTCACCTGACTCTCTTTGATCACTTGAACATCATATCAAGTAAAAAGGCAGATGTCATAAAGAAGATAGTTTTTTACATAAAACTAAGTTTCACCAAGTTTAGGCCATATTTGTGGCCATTAGACTTATTTCAAGTAAATTATCATTAAGACTCCTTTTCCTGTGATATGGCATGAAACCTTCCCATTTTCAACAGAGTTCATTCTTGTGACCTTTCAAACATTTTGACCAAGTTTCGTGAAGATTGGACCATATTTGTAGCGTCTGGAGCTCCTAAAGAAAATTGTCATTAAGGCCCCTTTTCCTGTGATTTGGCACAGATCCTTCCCATTTTCAAAAGAGTTCATCCTCATGACCTATCAAACATTCTGACCAGGTTTCATGATGATTGGACCATATTTGTGGCTACTAGAGTGTAAACAAAAATAATTGTCATTAAGGCCCCTTTTCCCGTGATATGGCACGGATCCTTCCCATTTTCAAAAGAGTTAATCCTCATGACCTAACAAACATTCTGACCAAATTTCAAGAAGATTTAGCCATATTTGTGGCCTCTAGAATGTAAACAAGAAAATTGTCATTAAGGCCCCTTTTCCCGTGATATGGCACAGATCCTTCCCATTTTCGATAGGGTTCATCCTTGTGACCTTACCAACATTCTGACCAAGTTTCATGAAGATTAGGCGATAATTGTGGCCTCTAGGATGTAAACAAGAAAATTGTCATAGAGGCCCCTTTTGCCGTGATATGGCACGGATCCTTCCCATTTTCGATAGGGCTCATCCTTAAAACCTGGAGAACATTCTGACCAAGTTTCATGATGATTGGACCATATTTGTGGCCTCTAGAGTGTAAACAAGAAATTTGTCTTTGAGGCCCCTTTTCCCGTGATATGGCACGGATCCTTCCCATTTTCAATAGGGTTCATCCTTGCGACCTGGAGAACATTTTGACCAAGTTTCATGATGATTGGACCATATTTGTGGTCTCTAGAGTGTAAACAAGAAAATTGTCTTTTAGGCCCCTTTTCCCTTGATATGGTACAGATCCTTCCCATTTTCAATAGGGTTCATCCTTGTTACCTGGAGAACATTCTGACCAAGTTTCATGATGATTGGACCATGTTTATGGCCTCTAGAGTGTAAACAAGAAAATTGTCTTTTAGGCCCCTTTTCCCTTGATATGGCACGGAATCCTACCATTTTCGATAGGGTTCATCCTCGCGACCTGGAGAACATTCTGACAAAGTTTCATGATGATTGGTCCATATTTGTGGCCTCTAGAGTGTAAACAACTAAATTGTTGACGTCTGACGACGGACGACGCACGACGGACGACGCACGACGGACATCCAATGATCACAAAAGCTCACCTTGAGCACGATGTGCTCAGGTGAGCTAAAAACCCAATACAATGTATTTCATTGCCTTTTCCTTAATGCTACATGGCGCAAGCAATATTTTTTATTTTCATTGAATCAGGGAATTATCATAGTGTGTATCATTATTATATGACAATGGATGCAAGGGAGCAAAGATAGCCCTAGATCGCTAACCTGAGTTCATAGTTGCGATTCCTGTGATTTTCATCAGAATATTTCTATTTAAAATAGAATTCATCCTTGTGACCATGAGACAAACATTCTGACCAAAATTAATGAAGATTGGGCCAAAATTGCCTCTCCTGCTAACAAAGTAATTGTTGATGACACATTAAGACAGATGACAGACTTCTATGATCATTAAAGCTGGCCTTGAGCCCAATGTGCTAAGGTGGCCTACTTAAATACCCTGTATCATGCAACAGATAAGAGATTATTGTGATAGTTTTGTACTGACCCCTTCATATGCAAAGATTCAAGCAGGACAGTGGATCTAGAAACAATCATGCACTCTTGCCCTATTGATGTATGGTATAAAACAAGCTGTGTCAGAAAAGATCATAAGGGCATGAGATTTATTAGCAGACCGGATCAAACCAGGACATAAACCTATAAACAAGTGTTTATGATAAATAATGTCATATTTGCAATAACCAGTAAGTCTCTTGGGTGTACTCAATATATTCAGAATCCAAATGGATCACTCTTGTATTGGACTTTATCTCGTTTTATCCTTAATAGGACCTAAATAATGGAGCACCATTAGTTTTGAGAAGAACAAACAGGTTATGCTCAGAAAAATAGTTTTTGTTAGAAATATGCAAATTAGTTATCGAAATCCCTACCAATTCTATGACAAGATGTTGCATCGAAACTAGACGCTTATGTCTCTGATTCACATACTCCCCTGATCCCTGAATATACTGAATACATAGATGTACAAGTTTAAGTGAGTGATCAAAGGTCAATTTTCTCCATACCTGTATAGAGAAAATTGACCGTAGATCACTCACTTAAACTTTTACTTCTAGAGTTAATGTAGAATGATGGCAGTTTTTAAACAAGGGAGACAATTCAAATCCCAACAAATGGAAATGTCAATTTAGTTCTACTTTACGGCAGGATAATTATTACGTGTGGATTAATACCTCACGTAAAGATACAAAATATTACGTGTCCTGCTCTGAAGGACTGGTTTACGTATGCAATTTGCAAATACCAGTTGGTTTACGTGTCAAAACCAACTGGCTTCCATGTAATGATTTCGTACGGGGATAATTATTTGAAAGTTATTCCTTATTAGATGACATTGACCTTGTCAGATGACCTTGACCTAAGTATTCAAAAGCAAAAAATCCAGTTTTTGCCTAAGTTTTATTAAGTTGGTCCTAAAAAAGTCTGATCTTTAATGTCTACACCTCTTGCTTGTCCCTTTTAAGTAAGGTACCTCTACAGATATGATTCTTAAACAAATGAAATATTGACCAATAATCACAACTTTCAAAGCTTTCAGTCCTTTGATTTCGGACAACTTTTGAGCAGTATTTAAACAACAAGAGTTAACCCTTGTCATGCTGAATAAAGCTTAAAATCCAAGTGCTGTAAAAAACACAGGATGCATTTATTGTGAGTCAGAATTTATTTTAAAAACACATGGTTTTTTTTAGACTTTTCTAGTTTAAATATGACTTTAGGTGGTATATACTAAGATCAGACTGCACTTTATTTCCAGGCTGATCTTTGTCTATACCTCCTGCCAATACAGAAATATATTCCCAGACAACGCTTAAAATATTTTGATATAAAATTTGATTCCACTTAACCCTATTATAAGTCATGCTGAATAGAATCTTAAGCAAAATTGAATTCAAAACAAAGTGCTGAAAGCACTAATTTGGAATCAGTATCTACTTTCAAAATAGAAACTTGAAACTGTTTTTGTTTGAATGTACATGTGTACAGGCTGTTCCTTGTCTATGAATCCTGCCAAAGAAGGTATATTCCAGGTTCAGCATGGCAAGAGTTAAGGAAATGCGACTCTTTCACTAACTTCCAATAAAAAACCCAGCTACTCTCAGACTTTTAGGGGGAAACATGTCCCAGAAGTATTGTCTTCATGGAATTGATCGACTGATCATTCCTTGGCCATTAATCATGCCAGAAAATTGACATGTTTTCCGTACTGATGTTTACTATATATCTTTCTTAAAGTACCAATTATATATCCTTAAAATACCAAAATAGAAAATATGGTATAAAATATAAATTTGGCAGCTTTCCTAAGTGTGCATTTCAAGTCATTTAGTGATGAAATTTTAATTAAGACCAAAGTGGAGTAAGGTTTAAGGTCAAAATTTTCAAATCGAGAATCAAAAACTGAATTGGATTTTTGACCTTGAACTTTGTCCTGAACCTATGAGCAAATAAAATAGGTTTTATGTATTTATAGGAACCAACATGAGAAGATAAAGAATTTCAATAAAATTGAAAATAAAGTTTCAGATAAATATTGAATTCTAATCAGGCTAGTTATCTACTAGTAAAAGATTTGACACACACCTTTCTGTGATTCAGATTTTCATTAAAGCTTACAAAAAGATCTGAATATTGGAATACAATAGGGGACTAATTTACACATAGGAGTTCTATCCCTGTCCAAATCAAACCTATATAAGGAAAGCATTCGGTGAATAATTGAATAAGGCTTATTAAGAAACAATTGCCCAATCCCAAATACATGCTGAAAGCTTCCCAGCTCCTGAGAGTTTAGTTTCTATATTATTTCATTTATCATATCACTAGCGGTATTATCCTACAATAGAACTCCATTTGTAGAACTGATTATTTAAGTTTGCAATGCTGCTAAATATTAAAACTAAGTCTTCGATAAAATGATCATTGAGCAAATCATGTCATGCTGATTTAAAACCTTTGCAAAATTGAATTACAGTTGAAGTGCTGAAAGCATCAGATATCAAATTGTTAATACTCATTTTGGAAACAAAATCTCTAAATGCTTCTAGTTAAAGCTGTCCTTTCACAGTTCTTAATAGAATAAAAATACAAAACTGGTTCTTAGATTCGTAAATATTTGCTTTTTCCGATGTTTAAGAATTGCACATAGGTATGGTACTAACAACAACTAATTTCAAACAAGAGGGCCATAGTGGCCCTTAATCGCTCACCTGAAATAACAATCTAAACAAGATGTGTTTGTGAAACACCAATGCCCCCGGAACAGCATTTTTTTTAAAGTCTGACCTTGACAGATGACCTTGACCTTGTCACACGACCATGACCTTGTCAAATGACCTTGACTTTGGTGTACAGCTTTGTATGTCAAATACTTTTGGAGAAAAGGCAAATGTTAAGTTTTCGGGTTAAGTTTTTGGACGGACGGATGGACAGACGGACAGACAGACAGACAGACATGAGTAAAACAATATGCCCTCGATCTCTCGATACGAAAGCATAAAAAGTTTTTCTAAGATTTGGCCCTGTGACCTAGTTTTTGATCCCACTTGACCCAATTTCGAACTTGTCCGAGATTACATCAAGATAATTATTCTGACCAATTTTCAGGTTGATTGGGCTACAAATATGGCCTCTAGAGTGTCCACAAGGTTTTTCTAAGATTTGACCCTGTGACCTAGTTTTCGACCCCACTTGACCCAATTTCGAACTTGTCCGAGATTTTATCGAGATAATCATACTGACCAATTTTCAGGTTGATTGGGCTAAAGATATGGCCTCTAGTGTGTTCACAAGGTTTTTCAAAGATTTGACCCCTTGACCTGGTTTTTGACTCCACTTGACCCAATTTTGAACTTGTCCGAGATTTCATCCAGATAATCAATCTGACCAAATTTCAGGTTGATTGGACTAAAAATATGGCCTATAGAGTGTCAACAAGGTTTTTCTTAGATTTGACCCCGTGACCTAGTTTTTGACCCACTTGAACCCTATTTCAAACTTGTCCGAGATTTCATCCGGATAATCATTCTGACCAATTTTTAGGTTGATTGGGCTAAAATATGGCCTCTAGACTGTCCACAAGGTTTTTCTAAGATTTGACCCCGTGACCTAGTTTTTGACCCACTTGAACCCATTTTCAAACTTGTCCGAGATAACATCAAGATAATCATTCTGACCAATTTTCAGGTTGATTGGGCTTAAAATATGGCCTCTAGAGTGTCTACAAGGTTTTTCTAAGATTTGACCCTGTGACCTAGTTTTTGACCCAACTTGACCCAATTTCGAACTTGTCTGAGATTTTATCAAGATAATCATTCTGACCAATTTTCAGGTTGATTGGGCTAAAAATATGGCCTCTAGAGTGTCCACAAGGTAAATGTTGAGGATGGACACCGCACGACGCACAATGGACATCAAGTAACCCCAAAAGCTCACCTTGAGCACTTCGTGCTCAGGTGAGCTAAAAAATTGTAGCTTGAATGTTCGAAGCGGCAAGGTCAATAACCAAACCAGTGTATTTGTATCCAATCTGTAAATTACAAAATTATTATTTTTCATGTATAATGTTTCAATTTTCGCATTTATCGATATGAAGTTTCCCAATTGACAAATACTTTGACCGTGACCTTTGATAGAATTGGACAAACAGGTGGAATTGCATGCATAAATAATTGGCTCAAAATTTAAGAATAATCTTTTAGGCTTTAGTCACGTAAGTTGCTTCATTTTTTCAGAATGGAATTACGCTTAATTCAGGAATATTTATCTTCTTCATTTCCTTACCAGATCGAATTTTATTATTTTAGAGTTTTCTACACAATGAAGTCATAATTTCCAATTAATTTTACAAATGATTAAAAAATCGCATTTTCCCAATCTGTGAAAGAGTAGCTTTCAAAGAGTAGCTTTTAAATGAGTTACAAAATTACAATATTAATATATGCTGTAACAGGAAAATTTTGCAGGCAGGCCTGTTTTTAGCTCACCTGAGCACTTTAAGGTCAACATTTACCTTGTATGCACTCTAGAGGTCACATTTTTTGCCCAATCAACCTGAAATATGGTCAGAATGATTGTCTTGATAAAATCTCGGACAAGTTTGATATTGGTTAAACTGGGGTCAAAAACTAGGTCACGGCGTCAAATCTTGGAAAAACCTTGTATGCACTCTAGAGGTCACATTTTTTGCCAAATCGACCTGAAATTTGGTCAGAATGATTGTCTTGATAAAATCTCAGACAAGGTGGAAATTGGGTCAACTGGGGTCAAAACTAGGTCACAGAGTCAAATCTTAGAAAAACCTTGTATGCACTCTAGAGGTCACATTTTTTGCCCAATCAACCTGAAATTTGGTCAGAATGATTGTCGTGATAAAATCTCTGACAAGTTCGAAATAGGGTCAACAACTAGGTCACAGGGTCAAAGCTTAGAAATACCTTGTATGCACTCATGAGGTCACATTTTTGCCCAATCGACCTGAAATTTGGTCAGAATGATTGTCTTGATAAAATCTTGAACAAGTTTGATATTGGGTAAACTGGGGTCAAAAAATAGGTCACAGGGTCAAAGCTTAGAAAAACCTTGTGTGCACTCTAGAGATCACATTTTTTGCCCAATCAACCTGAAATTTGGTCAGAATGATTGTCTTGATGAAATCTTGAACAAGTTTGATATTGGGTAAACTGGGGTCAAAAAACTAGGTCACAGGGTCAAATCTTAGAAAAACCTTGTTTTTAATGTACTCTGATGATCACATTTTTTTCGCCTGATCAACCTGAAATTTGGTCAAAATTATGGTCTTTATTAAATCACAGGCGAGTTTGACATTGGGTCAAGTGGGGTCAAAAACAAGGTCACAGGGTCAAATCTTAGAAAAACCTATACTCGCAGTGGAAGTCAGATTTTCTGCCTTAAAACGAGTTTTGGACAGTGCACTCAGGTGAGCAATTAAGGGCCACTATGGCCCTCTTGTTCAGTGATGCAGCATAGTGTCAAAACATGGCAACAATATATGCATGGTCACATGATGAGGGACATTCAGTGAAAGTTTCATGCGTCCATAATTGAAGGATGAGTTTTGTTAACAAGAAATAAACTGATAGACAGTCAGGCTGAGATACAGAAAGAAAAGATGATTTTACCAAATTGGGATGATCGGGAGTCGAATGTCTGAAATGATATGTGCTGCTACTGAGGATCAAATCAATGACAGCTTATCCCTTGTCATGCTGAACCCGCAATATTCCTGCTTTGTCAGAAGCTATAGACAAACATCAGCCTGCACATATGTGCAGTCTGATGTTAGTCTACACCACCTGTTTCTCACTTTCAAACTAGAATTGTTCATAGATTTAGTTTTTCAAATAAAAATTGACCTAAAGAAGCAACTTGTGCTTTTTGCCCTTTGATTTTGATGAAAATTTTCACCAAAAATCTATTCAGCATGACAAGGGTTAAGATTGAAGATTGAGACTTTGATACCCTACCAACTCCACGATGATGATGGCAATATGTCATTAAGGCAACAAAACCGTAATAGTTCAGTAACATTTGGGAACACATGGTCTTTCAAAATGATGACAGAGGTTTCCTAATGATATAATTAGGTTAACACTGTTAAAGTTCATAATTCCCAAAACAGGTCCAAAGCTTTAATATTTCATATCGAAAAAGGCTAAATGTTCAGCCAGACATAAATGTTACCAGGACAAAAAATCCCATTTATCTTTCCTTGTTATCAGAGACAACAGACTTTAAGGAAAACTTGGCATGGGACCTGAATATTGAGTTTGCATTAGTCTTTTATGTATTTGATAAATTCCGAGTGTTAGAATCATTTTTAATCAGACAACATTATATTCCTTAAATCTGACCAGATTAAAGCTCATATATAATGTAATGACATTTAAATCTTGTGGAACTAGCAGATACCTGGTTATGTATTTAAGTTGCAAGGAAATTGTAAAATAAAGTTCATTATCTTTCTTTAAAATTTTCTTTTCTCAAATTGTTTAGTTACAATATTGCAACTGTGAAATGCTGTTGTCTTTCAATAGGCTAATTTTTAAGCACTTTCTATCCATACTGATTAGAAAATAAGAATTAGAGGCTAAAGATTGGCTTGCAATATTCCATGGGCAATTATTACCTTAATTTATGATGCATCACTATATATGCTTTAAACATGCAATTCAGGAAATAATTCATTTGTATGTGGATCATCACTAAAGGCCAATGTTAAGGTAACAGCATCATATATCAAGATAACTTCATATGGAAAGGGTTACATATAATGCCAAGATTTTTCTATGAATGTTTCAAGGAAATCTGAACATTAATGTAAGCAGTGTTATAATATTTAAACTAGAAAGCCATGAATGGCTTGTGTCGCTCCACAGGCTTGAATTTCTTGTAATAGCAAATCTAAGTTTTGACTAGATTTTTAGATATTTTGGGTTTTACTGATGTTGAAATGATTTTCAAAGTCTCCAACATTATAAAAAATAGAGAAATTACTTCCGCCCATAAAAGACATATTTTTCATCCAATGACAATAATTTTTGGCTGCATGATAATGGATCACCCAAGGATCATACTTATGAAGTTTGATTGATATCCATCAATAACATTCTGAGAAAATGATTTTCAAAGTTTCAACGATATAACATAAAGTGGAAATGACCTCCGTCCATAAAATATAAATTTTTCATCCGATCGCAATAATCTTTGGTAGACTGATAAAGGGTCACACAAGGATCATTCATGTGAAATTTTGTTGATATCTATCATTAGATTCTGAGAAAATGATTTTCAAAGTTTCCACTATATAACATATAGAGAAATGACCTCCGCCCATAAAATACATATTTTTCATCCGATTTAAATATTTTTTTGTAGACTTAATAAAAGGTCACCCAAGGATCATTCATTTTTAATTTGGTTGATATCTATCAGTTAGATTCTGAGAAAATGATTTTCAAAGTTTCCACTATATAACATATAGAGAAATGACCTATGCCCATAAAATACATAATTTTCATCCAATTTCAATAATTTTTTGTAGACTGATAAAGGGTCACCTAAGGATCATTCATGTAAAATTTGGTTAATATCTATCTATTAGATTCTGAGAAAATGATTTTCAAAGTTTCCACTATATAACATATAGAGAAATGACCTCTGCCCATAAAATACATAATTTTCATCCAATTTCAATAATTTATTGTAGACTGATAAAGGGTCACCAAAGGATCATTCATGTAAAATTTAATTGGTATCCATCAATTAGAACCTGAGAAAAGTCACTTTTTACTATATTTGGAAATTAGCCACGCCCATTAAATCCATGTTTTTCATTGGATCAAAATTTCTTTAACAACTTTGAAAGAGGGTCACCCAAGGATCATTCCAGTGAAGTTTGGTTGAAATCCATCCAGTAGTTTCTGAGAAGAAGATTTTTAAAGAAAAAGTTTACAACCGCACGCACGCACAGACGGACGCACGACAGACACAACGCCATGACAATAGCCCCAGTGGCTTTCAGCCAGTGGACCTAAAAAATAATGTTATATTATTGGCTCCTTTTTTGCATAGCTTTATAATTAGCATAATATGGGTTACACACAGGCAGATGACCACACACATTGAGACAAGTCATGCTGATAGCTCAACGAAACTGTAAATGAAAGGCTTGGTACAACACTGTTGTATTTGTTTTATAGAATGGTGTTAACACTGCTTTCAACTACCTTTCAGTTATAACACGGCAGCTGGAGCACCTAACAATGGATTCACAGTATTTCTGACACAAATACTACCATTACATCCCTTAATTCCTAGCTTCCAGCTGCTGTACATCATAGCTCTACGATTATCGACCCATTTGTGAGAGATAAATAGTCGGAAAGGATGAGAGCCGCCGTCGTGGATTGAACCCAGGACCTCTTGATTGATAGCCGGACACGCTATCAACTGCACTATGACGGCAGCTGCAACACTGTTGTAAGTGCCTATATAAGAAGTACTAATGATAAGCACAACACCATGACAAACTTAGCTTCTGTAACCCCTCAAGCTAGAGGAGCTGAAAACCAGAGCCAGGAAAAAAAAGCTGACAGAAAAAATATTCTAGTAAGAGAAAATGATGAAAATTAAATTTCTTATTCAAAATTAACAAAAGCCCCATATTTTCTCATTTTTTTCAACCAAGTTGCTATGGTAACTAAGGGTAAAAAAGAAGTTCAATTCTTTTAATTTTCTGGGTTCCTGTGCACTCAAGAGTATTTCAAGTAAATGACTTTGAATTCTTCCTTATTTCTATGGGATGCTTTAACCCTTTCAAGTTAAGACCCTGAACTTTGCTTCTCTGTGACATTCAGTATTGTAACTTGAGAAAATATTGTGGAAAAAGGTGAAATTGATTGAAACAAGCAATTTCTCCTGTTTTCATAATATTTTCTACTACATAAAGGGATTCTCAACAATTCTGAGAATTTAAAAGGTCATTCATTGAGATTTGATGAATGAACCTATAAGCCAGTTTGACACAATCAAAATTTTTATAAAAATACAATATCATTAATTTGTGATTGATACAATTATCAATATAACCAATAATATTTTCAATACTTCTTTATTCACATTTTTATATTGATCTTTTGTGGGTGATATTGATGATTACCGTATTTCTCCTAATAAATGGTAACAGGAGCTATACATAACATGGTCCTGGATCTATTATTAAGTATGCATTTTCTGATTTATAAAATCATTGAAATTGATTTTCTTTTCGGCCCAGTTTCCTTTAATTTGAGAGGAATTTCCTCTAAACAATGATATAAATGATTGTTTAGAGAAAATTCATCTAAAATTCGAGAACAAGTCCTAAAAACATCCTAAAATTAGGGCCCTTGAAGTGGGTTCACTTAGTAAAAATGTAGGGGTGCTACAATTAGGGAGGGCACTATTATTAGAGGAAATACGGTACCTCAATTTCTTGAATAACTTTTTGTAGTTTACTGAGGAATAACAGTATATTATCATTATTTTCCGTAAAGCCTTCGGCTTTCACATGTAGAAACAGCATATCGTTCCGAATATTTATCGATCACCGCGCTTTAAAGATAAATCAAGTACACCCCTCAACAACCGGAAGTCCGGTCCATGCTTTCTCATAATCGTTCGGGCGTTCGATCTAAGAAGACGTACAGTCGACTAATGCGCTATTTTTTATTCTTAGCTCTCGTTTAGTGCTTGTGTTGTCTGACCCGCTGGAGAGGCTTAGACTGCGGACGTAGTCCCAGTTATTTTGTGTCGTGTGCTTTCATTATGGCCTCGAATGACGATGCAGTGGTGAGTGTTGACGGGTCAGACCAATCATTCTCAGGTTTTAGTTCTCTTCCCGAGTCGGACCATGGAGACGACGCAGTCGCTCCAGCCTCTAAAAAGACAGGTAAGCCTACGAATAAAGCTAAAGGCAAGAAAAAGGACACTCCGAAGGGGAAAGCTCCGCCAAAAACAAACAAAAAAGTGACGAAATCGTCGAGTAATGGCTGCTCAACAGCTCCACGTGGAACTAGTGGGCTGGATTTGACAAAGTTGTCTGACTCTGACATAAACAATTTAAGAAATCTATTGGGTATACAGGCTCCATATAATATTGATAGTGGTGACTATTATGACTCCAGCTTTCATGAGTTGTCAGGGAGACCCCTTTCGAGTCTACCAAGATTAACTGTCGAAGTCAATTCAGCCGACATTTCTGATGGGGACTCCCCACATGAAGATCTTAATAGAAATAGAAACAAGCTACAGGATATGTCCAGTGCTCTCTTTGAGGAAGGAGAGATAATAGAGAATGACTCAGAATGGGACTTGCCACGTTTGAAGACCCCTGTTAAAGGAAGGGCAGTGGCTGATTCTTTAGCTAAAATGATTAATTTAGCCTGCACAAGCCAGTGTGAAACTGATAATATTACGAACAAGTATAAAATTCCTGAAAACTGTGACAGGGCCGGCAGCCCCTTAGTAAACAATGAAATTTGGAAGGTGATGGACAAAAGAGCTCAGACTTTAGACCGTAGTTTTGCTGAAATTCAGAATCTTGTGGTTTCTAGCATGATACCCATTCTCAAGGTGGCAGATTTGTTGAAGCCCCAGCTCACTACTAATCCTGAAGCCAAAGTACTGATTGCAGATGCCATTACTTTAATGGGTCAGGTTCAATTCAATCTGTCTGTCAGGAGACGTTACATGATAAGACCCACACTCAGGAAAAAATACCATTCGTTGTGTAACATTTCCATGCCCATTACAACCAATTTATTTGGGGATGAAGTCAGTAAGGATATTAAGGCATGTGACTCTCTAGTGGCTATTGGAAAAGACCAATACAGAAATACATCATATCGCGGGAGAGGTAATTCCCGCTATAATCAGAGAAGAGGGAATTACAGTAACTACAATTCTACTGGCTATGGCAACCAGAGATTTCAGCCCTACCATACAAATAGAGGCAGCTACAGTAATCGGGGTTCAAAAAAATACCGAATTCCCAAAAAGTCCCCATCGGCCACAGTAACATCACAAAACGAATAGATGTAAGTATGAATTCTTATAATGAGCCTAGCTCAGTAAGTGCAGTTGGGAAATTGAGATTTAATACAGAGAAATGGCATCAATTGACAAATGACCCATGGATTCTCGAAGCTATATCGGGTTACAAAATTCATTTTGATACTCAACCATTTCAGCTTAAGGTACCAAATGAAATACCATTTCAGGGTGATCAATGGCAGATTGTCGATAATGAGGTTACTGATTTGATAAGAAAAGGGGCAGTTGTCCCGTGCAAAAATGAACCAGGGGAATTTATTTCTACTCTGTTTGTTGTACCTAAAAAGAATGGAAAGTTTCGCCCTGTCATCAATTTAAGGTATTTAAATGAATTCATTCATTATGACCATTTCAAACAAGAAACCTTTAAGGTGGTTTTGGACTTGATTCAGAAAAATGACTATTTTACATCTATTGACCTAAGTGATGCCTATTTCTCTGTACCAATCCACAAAGATTTTCAGAAATACCTTAAGTTCTCATGGAAAGGTCAGCTTCTGAAGTACGTAGCACTACCGTTTGGGATAAAATCTGCACCGTTCGTTTTCACAAAGATCTTAAAGCCTGTATATGCATGGTTTAGACAACAAAATATACGCTGCAGTTACTATATTGATGACTCAATTAATATGAACAGTTTCAGAGATATTTGCCAGTTAAATACAAATACGATGGTTCAAACACTACAGGGATTAGGTTACATTATCAATTATAAAAAGTCTGTTCTTATTCCTACCCAGAGAATTATCTTTTTTGGTTTTTTGATTGATTCTGTAGCTTTCATGGTTTTCCTACCAGAGGAGAAGGTTGAAAAAATTCAAATTAGGGCCAAAACTCTGCTTTCAAAAAATGAGGTCATAGTGAGAGACTTGGCATCTTTTATTGGCCTTGTTGTGAGCGCATTTCATGCCATTCTGGAAGCTCCTTTACATTACAGGGCAATGGAAAGACTCAAGGTCAAAGGACTAGGTCATGAAGATAATTTTGACAATAAAGTGTTACTGTCAAAGGAATGTATTGACGAATTGAACTGGTGGGAAAACAATGTAGCTCGCAAAAATGGGAAATGCATACGGTTTGATAAAGCTGCTTTTACATGTAGGACAGATGCTAGTTTTTCTTGGTGGGGAGGAATAGAGTTAGAATCTGATAAGAATGCCCAAGGTAGATGGGATTCTTATGAGCTTGAGAATAACATTAATTTTCTGGAGCTTTTAGCTGTGTTCAATGTCATGCAGGCCTTCTATACAGCAGTCAATAATGTTCATATTCAAATTCAGTGTGACAATATAACTGCAGTGACATATATCAATGATATGGGTGGCATGTGCTCTAAAAAGATTGACTTGCTGGCAAAAGAGATCTGGGAATGGTGTCTGGATAGAAAGATCACTATTGCAGCAGTGTATATCCCCGGCCGGGATAAAACTGCAGATTTTTTTTCACGAAACTTTTCAGATTCCACCGAGTGGATGCTGAAGTATGAGATTTTTGAAAGAATTTGTTCCCATTTCTTTGTGCCTGATGTTGACCTGTTTGCATCGAGAATGAATGCTCGTCTGGAACATTTTGTCTCATGGTATCCCGAGCCTGGAGCCATGCACCATAATGCTTTTGCCTTTAACTGGAGGAATCTTAGGCCATATATTTTCCCACCTTTTAGTTTGGTTGGGAAAGTTATGAATAAGATTTTGACTGATGAGGTCAAACAGGCTATTCTGATTTTTCCCTTTTGGAAAGCTCAATCCTGGTTTCCTTTGGTTTTAGAGAACATATCTTCATTTCCGGTTAGACTACCACGGCACAAGGACCTGTTGAAGTTACCACACAACCACCAAAACCACCCTCTCCATCGGTCCATACAGTTGATCGCTGTGATTGTATCAGGAAGGAACTGTGTAAAAATGGCCTTCAGGAGGACGTTGCTAGAATTATCATCGAGTCCTGGAGCAAAGGTACCAGAAAACAATATAATCTCACGTGGAGAAAATGGTGTATTTGGAACAGTCTCAGGTCAGGAAATCCTTTTCACTCGACTGAAATTGAAGTAATCCAATTCATGTATTTTTTGTTCAAATCTGGTAAATCCTATTCTTGCATTAATACGCATAAGGCCATGTTATTGCAGACCTTACCATTTCTTGGTAATGACTGGTGTAAAAATTGTAGCCTGATAAATAGGTTTACGAAGGGTGTTTTTTATCAAAAACCTCCTTTGCCTAGATATCAGTTTACATGGGATGTCACAGTAGTACTAAATTCTTTGTCTGGCCTTTTTCCCCTGAGTAAGCTTACATTAAAGTTACTAACTTTTAAGCTTGTAGCCCTTTTGGCACTGTCCTCTGCTCCTAGAGCTCAAACTTTAGCCAGCTTACATTTAGATTATATGTGTAAGGAACAATCGGTGGTTACTTTTACCTTCCCACATTTATTAAAAACCTCTAGACGTGGACATTCATATGTGTTTAAAGTTGAACATTTTGAAAAAGAATGCTTGTGTGCTTATCATACTCTTTTATTTTACATTAATAAGACCAAGAGTTACAGACTGAGTAGGTTATTATTAATATCTTATCAAACATTTAAGAGTATTACTACTAGCACGATTGCTTGATGGTTAAGATGTGTTTTGGAGTTGTCTGGTATCGATATATCAATGTTCAAGGCTCATTCTTTTAGAGGTGCTGCAGCTTCAGCTGCCTACAACAAAGGGTGTTCATTGAACAATATTTTGTCTACTGCTGACTGGTCCACGGAGAAGAATTTTAGAAAATTCTATCATAGACAAGCCTTATCAGATAAGGGACCAAGTTTTGCAAAATCTGTGCTGAATTCATGATCATAGTCCAGTTGGACTCAGACTCTTGGGGTTAATGTGTAGCGTGTTAAACAGTTGTTTGTGTATTGGTTATTACATATTTAGTTCTGTTTTTTGTTAATTTTCAGTTACTCATTATGTTTATTTTGTTTTGAACAAGTACATTTGAGTTCAGTTCTATTTATGTTTTGCTTCTTTTGTTTTAGTTTGTTTAGTTGCTCTTTAAACATGCTGTTTCTACATGTGAAAGCCGAAGGCTTTACGGAAAATAATGGCCCCCCATCCAAGCCTTGGTGATGGATGGAGGGCATTATTGGAGTAAAGCCGGAGGCCGAGCATGTAGGAACCCTACCCACTTTTGTTATGTTCAGTTACTACTATAGATTTGTTTTACATTTCCTTCAGAGGAACTTGACAGAATTCCCTCCCTTGGTTTGCAGCAACTAAGCAAACTTATCTCTCTTTGAATTATGAGAAAGCATGGACCGGACTTCCGGTTGTTGAGGGGTGTACTTGATTTATCTTTAAAGCGCGGTGATCGATAAATGTTCGGAACGATATGCTGTTTCTACATGCTCGGCCTCCGGCTTTACTCCAATAATGCCCTCCATCCATCACCAAGGCTTGGATGGGGGGCCATTTTGTTAAACTCATTGCCTCATGTGAGACAAATATGTGAGGTCACAAATAGAATAATTGTTTATTTTTTTAGTAAAATCGCCTAATATTTTAATTTCGTGAACAACAAAAGCTATATTTTCACTTATCATTCAGGCTCCGCCACTCTTGTTAATATAGATTTTGTTGTTCACTCAATGAAATATCGATCAATCTTACACTGAAATAATCAATTATCCTCTATATTAATGCCAATAATATTTTCCTTGAACAGCAATATGCTAGCTTCAAGTATAAATGGGCCTGTGTGTGACATTTCCAACAATTCACATGTGCGCTATGTTGCGACTCAGATCAGCCTGTGCGGCCGCACAGTCTGATCAGAGTCTTAACTATGCCCTCCATAGATGGCTACGACCATACAATCCCTATTCACAACCCGAAATTAATTTTAATGAATGTCTAGGATACTCAACCTCTTCCCATCACGCACAGGCGAAATTGCTGGAAATGCCACGCACACACTCAAATTATTTCTCATGAGGGAAAAAAGTTTTCAGAAAAGTGAGATGCATCATGCTGTCATCACACACATTCAACACCATGCAAAGGAAGCTAAAAATCTAATTTTCATCATACCATTATTTTGCATAAATACCCAACTTTGAATAAGGGCTGTTGATTAACTTGTGAAATTTAGCATACCACTGATTGGTATTAGTTACAATAGCTCATTTCACACATCTCTCTATTGATTATTGAATGTTGGCTTATGGAATTCTTGGCATTAAATCCCTTCTGTAAATATATCTGTTCATGAACCAGATTTGTGACCTATTCCTGCCTTAAGAAATTACCTTAAAACATAAACCTGGAGTTTTGAGAACTGTCTGAGAATAAACATGTAGTTTCTAAAATATTTTTAATATAAATTTTAATTCTTTAGACAATTCAGAGTCTGTAAATTTGTGATCTTCTATATTGAGGGGTCATTGCAACACTATTGTAAGTGCCTATAAATATACAGGCACTTACAATAGTGTTGCGCTAACCCCTCAATATGAAAAGTGGCTAATACAAGATGAAAACTATCGACGGCAATATTGACAAAAATATAAAGTTATTCTTCATGACATTTGAACATATTATTGAATTTTTATTGCAATGCACGAAAAACAAAAAACATACTAATTCTATCATTTACCAAATTTTTATGAACAACATGTGTTAACTTGATCTTAGGATGACCTTGATATTTTCAGATGACATTCATATCTTCAGATGAATATCAATGAGACATTCCATCATACTCAATGATTTTAAAAGCTTTGTTTCGTAAAAGTTTCAAAAAGTATAAGTAGAATTTGCAATTGTGACTTGTTGATTGCATAAAAACGTATTGTAATCACAAGTCACAATATTGTATTCCAGTTATAATTTGAAATTGTTATGTTGATGGTTCAGATATGAGAGTTTTGTTGTACCTAGACAGAAGATCTTGACCTTGTCAGATGACGTTAATATCTTGGTTCCTGCAGATGCATTTAATGAGATCTGCCATTGCACCAAGTATGATCGAGCATCATATTTTGTGTTTGGTTTTTGAGACAGACAGAAAGACTGACTGGCAGATAGCAATGAGATATTAATATGGTATAAAAATACCCCCTCACCTAATTGATGCTGCAAGGGACATAAAAAGAAGTTAATTGACAGTCACCTGAAATTTAAACACAAAGTTTCTGCCAAATATCCCCTCACCTAGTTGATGCTGGGGCATAAAAAGAACTTAAATGACAGTCACCTGAAGTTTAAACACAAAGTTTCTGCCAATCGCTGCAAGAATTCGGTGAATGCAAAATACTCAATGATTCTCCAAAAGGACTTTTTCTCCAATTGTCTTGAGGTAGCTGAATTAAAATATAGCTAAAAGCTTACCTTTTTTTGAAAAAGCTATCCATGTCATTTATAGCACAAGCTTCATAATAATTAATATTCCGGACACTGGTGACGAAACTTGTGTGTGAATCAAACACAATAACAATACAACCATATAATACAATAATTGGTTTTGTATGAATGGGTGCTAATATCCCGTTTGTATCTGCTCTAACAGCCAGCCTTCTTGGCTAAAATCAATTTCAAAATTTTCTCTCCCTCTCTATATATTTTAGAGCCAACACATCCTGAATATGAAAAGAGCTTAATGTGTCTTGCTTTATGGTCGAATTTGGCATTAAAAAATATAATGCACAAATAAAAGTCTTTAGAGTGGAATCTTGGCTCTCTTCCTACGGAACACATCAACAACATTACAATAACTTACTTTAATGCAACTGTTGACTTCTTAACAATTTAGGAATAAAATAACAGCACATTTCCACTGTTAAAAATATTACTAGTAATAATACCATATTTCCTCTAATAATAGCACCCATCCTAATAGTAGCACCCCTACATTTTTTTCACTAAGGAACCCACATCAACTTTCTAAAGTTTATGAACTTTTTGAGACTTCTTCTCTAATTTGAGATGAGTTTCCTTTAGATTATGATTTATATGTTTGTTTAAAGGAAATAACTCAAATTAAAGGAACATTGGCCTAAGAGACATGAAATTCAATCATTTTTTTTAAATGATAAATTCATAATAAACAAAAGCTCCAGGACAACATTTTGTATAGCTCCAGGGAGCGTTTACTAGGAGAAATAAGGTAAATCAATGTAGGCCTCCTGCTTGTCCCAGCTACATCAGGTCAGTAGTAAAGTGCTCTTTATCACCTATAAATAGTCAAATATAATACCCAATAATTCTGCTGCCGTTCCACAATCCAAGGTGATGGTTACAAATGAAATTTCTAGATGGTGACATAGAATTGTCTTAATTTAGACAGTACAGTTCAGCGGGTTAAAAGCAAAATGGAAGCAAGAAGGCAAATTCTAGAAGTTTAAGAACTGGTTCTAGATGTTCAATAACTGCTTCTAGAAGTTTAAGAACTAGTTCTTAAACGTTCAGCAAAAAATATGAAGTCTATATAGAGTGGTATAGTCCGTTTGACTTCTATATGGACCAACATTTCGCCGAAAATCTCAGAAATTGATAAATGAAACGCATATTTTTCTTGTCATATCATTTTTTCCAGCTAATACCATGACGAATTTTGTTTTTTCAGAATTTTTGAATGTAAAATAATGATTTTGTCCGTCCGTCTACATGTTAACTTTCAGCATTTCATACCTACTTGTTACTGTATTAAACGGAACAGCGAATTGTATAACCAAAAATAATACTGATTTGCATAGGGGCCGAGTCAAAAGAGTAAGATTTTAAGTGAATTGTATTACTATAAAATCGAGTTTTTCAATAAAATAAAGTTTGTCTAAGATTTTTGCTACCGTTAGATATCAAATCGGTGTATATTCTCTCTTTCTTCAGAAACTGTTTGACCAGATAATTGATTATTGATTTTATTCATTTTGAGATGAGCCCTATATTCACATGTTAAGACCAATCAAAAACGAGGAAAACTTGATGAAAAGGCGTGTACTAACGGTAAAAATCACGTGCTATTTAAGTTTAAGGTGACATGACCGTCGATATGCTAATTGGCATGTCCAAATAAGGAATAATGGACATTTCATCTGTCAAAAGTTTAGTATAAAACCACGTGTTTTTACTATATATGTTGACATTTTCTTTTTATTGAACAGCCTCCATTACCCCTCGTGTTTAAGAACGGATAATGCGAAAATATTAACATTAACTAGATAGACAAAATCATTATTTTGAAATCATTTTATTTTCAAAAAATATTTTTTGGAATGGTATTAAGCTGAAATTAAGATTTTACTACATACAAATCCTTTATTCAAACGCAATTTTATGTAATTAATGAAAAGGTTGGTCCATATAGAAGTCAAACGGACTATAACACCAAATTGATTTGATATACCATATGCTGGACTTTGAAGCACTACATATTAAGTTCAACATGAGAATTCTGTACTTATGTGAGATAAAAATTCATACAGATGGACTGAAAGAATGACAAATGGACAAAAGGAGGCTGAGAATTGATTGATTGATTGAATGGGGTTTTACGCCGCTTTCAACATTATTTCAGTTATATCGCGGCGGCTGGAGCACCTAACAACGGATTCCTGGTATTTCTCACGCCAGTACTACCATTACATCCTTTCCTAGCCTCCAGCCACTATCTCACATAGATCTACGATTATCGACCCATTGGTGAGAGACAAATTGTCGGAAAGAATGAGTGCCGCCGTCGGGGATCAAACCCGTGACCTCTAGTTTGACAGTCCGACGAGGAGGCTGAGAAATTGAGCAAACAATTTGTTTGTTTGAATGGGGTTTCATGCCACTTTTAACATTATTTCAGTCATATTGCAGCACCTAACAATGGATTCCTGGTATTTCTCATACCAGTACAACCATCACATCCTTTCCTAGCCTCCAGATGCTATCCCACATAGGTCTATGATTATCAACCCATTGGTTGTAGACAAAAAGTTGGAAAGACTGAGTGCTGCCGTCGTTGAGCAAACAAGATTAATGCATTGGTTTAGTAGAATAATAAATGCTCATCTCTGCTTCATGTAGTGAAATTGAGTGGAGAAGGAATAAGCTTCAAGAAGATGGAAGGAGGGCCCACCGATGGGTTTTTAAGAATTGATGCACAATATAATCTTTTTAACCCTTTCCTGTTTTACAAAATTTTGGACCTGTCCAAATTCAAAGGTTTTGCAGACGAAAATTTAAAGTGGATTAATTTGAAAAATAACCATTCAGTAGGGTAGAAAATAGTGTGGAAAAAGAAGAAATTGCTTGTCAGAAGCAAATTCTTCTTTTTTCACAATGTTTTCTCAATCATAAAATCACAGGCACGTAAAAAGCAGGGATTAAACAGCAAAGAGTTAAGGTGTATTCTAGTCTGAAATTTTGTTTTTGAAAAAGTATCAAAGTCTAACTTAACCAGTTCTGACTCAAGAATTAATCTGATAAAAGATTTTCAAATTTTCTAGAGATTTCAACCAATTCATATATAATGCAAAAGGTTCCTAAAACTAATTTTCTCTAGCTAGATTGGTTGTAGAGTTAATAGGATTTAAATTGTTCATATAATGCATATTCATTTATTATACACAAAACTAATTATCTAAATATACATTAGTCAATTTAAATTCAACGACTTTGGAGAAGTTCACAGCTAAAGCTAATAAGGTTCTTGAAATTGTGATAACCATATTTTATCCTGATAAACATCCACAGTCTTAGACAAAAACATGATAGGGAGCTTTTGTATTGGTACCCAAATTTGTGACGCAAAATCAAATTGACGACTTGACTTTTAGCCCCCTTTACTATGAGATTATTTTAGTCTGTTTAGGGAAAATAACCTTCAAATTAGAGAAAATGCTTTGAATTTAGATAATTTCAATCAACTCAAATTTGTGTGTAGGTGGAGCTACCATGTACCCAAAACATAGGGTTTGTTTAAGCTCTATTTAAATGGCTCCGAATTATTACTAACAGCAAGGTATGCTTTCTGAATTCAGAAGATGGCATAGAAATTGTGGTTGAACAAGAAAGACCCTTTTATTCCAATGAAGCAAGGGCTTGAAATCAAGTTCAAGAGTGTTATATTAGGGCAGTTCAAGATATATGCTTCCAGAAATAACTTCAGTGGAATAAAATAAACCTTTCTCCAAGAAATGATTTTCAAAGTTTGGAAACTAGCTCAGTCTGGGAATGCCAGGTTTTGACAAAGCAATCATGATTGTATTTTTTTTTTTTATTTATTTTTGGTGAATGAAATTATGTTATACTGTGTGAGGAGAATCCTGTAGGATCTTAGTAGATTCGAAATAAAGCAGTACCCCTTTAGATTCAATTTAGTATATCTCAAGACTTCTCTCCACAAATTCACTGTTTATTTCCTTAATGGCGTGATACTAGATTTCTTCATCAAGTGAAGATAATGAAAATTACCATTCAAAAACACAAAATTAACTTGCAATGTTTAGTGAAGTGTATTGATGATCTGTGTAAGCTTGTCGAGGGTTTAGAGCAAAGACAAGGTTTGTGTCTATACTCTGTATAGAAAGATACTTTGTTTTTGATCTAAGCCCTCGCTATTGCAACTTGTAGTAAATTGCCGGAAATACATGTTTATTTAGGTCGTGAACACTTGAACTTCTACATAACTCTCATTGGCCATACCACACGTGATGACCTACTACAATTTTATCTGCCTTCTTATGAATGAAATCTGTACTCATGAGTTACGAAAGGTCAAGTTTACAAACGAATAGAATGTTCCAATATCCAGTCAAAATTCTCATTATAAAAACATGCACCACTTGACCGTGACCTGCCTTGATTTCAAGTAAAATTTAACCCATTACCAGACAACTTTCTACTTTCAGACAACTACTATGTTCTCAACTACCAAATTTACACCTCTTGCCTAAGTCCCGTTTATATCTTAAACCTCGTTGTTGCATTCTTGTGTAATTTAAATATCTTCAGTTATGGGTATAATTGTATCATATTCCCCAAATCTCATTCCTTGTTTTTTTCGTTTCCAACAATGACTGAAAACAGGGGATATAGCCATCTCGGTACAACTTACTGTTAATATATGAATGTCGTTGTTGCTTTGAATTTAAAAAATAGATAAATACATAAAAGAATAAACAATTATACCAAAACAATAGATCTAATTTCAAATTTTAACATCGAATGGAGACTGAAACGTCGTAACTGTAGAATACTAAACCTGCAGCTGCGATGTTTAAGTCTCCAGCGGTGGTTTTTGTCCCCTAGTTTTACACTGATAATAAAATATTTTTCTTCAAATTACTTGACACAGTAACTACAACTGTAAGTAGCGCTTCTATCCCTAGGATGAGTCTAAATTTCCTAAATCCAATCATTCATCTTTTTGTTTTACCGGAAGTACTTAAAATATAATTAAAAATGAAATTTAGATTGTGAATCAATCGCCTGTGGATTGGAGTACCTAAACATGGAATCTGGTATTTCTCGCACCAGAACTTTAATTAGTATACATCCGTACATAGCTGCCATCGTCTACCCTCTTAGGTTTAGGATTATCTTCCGTTTGATAGGAGCAATAGAATGTAAACAACGACTATATTTGGACAATTCATTAGCTGTACAAAATACCTACCTACATAAATTGAATTGCTTTTCTTTAATCCTTTTAAGCAATGGCATCAGATAATCATTCCTTACACAAAACTGCATAATACCGGAAGAGACCAAAACCCTGTAGGTTGAAGCCGAAACAGCAGTCTTTTAATTTGGAGGATGGGGGACTTTATTCAGGTCGTTCCAGAGCCATAGCAGACGATGTTTAATAGTCAAAATGCAGAAAGACTGCTGTTTAATCTGGCAAAATATGGGTTCCGAATGTTGAAATTGAATAATCTTTCTGACTGCTATTTTTTGAGTTAAGAAATCAGTCATTAGTCTAGACACTACAGTTGCCTATTTTCTTTTCTCTATTGCTCTCTGTCTATCTGTCTGTCTCTGACTGTCACTCTATCTTTCTTTCCCCTTCTTTCTCTTTCTTTGAATTTACAGTTCGGCTAGAAATTTTGTCAAAACACTTTCCCTTGATTATTTTTTACATATATAATTTCTCTTTTCTCAACGAATTTAATATATCACTCTAGAATGCCAACAGATTCGTTAACCATCAGTACTTTAAGTGCTTTGAATTCTTTGGCATGTATGGGGGTCTCTTGTAGTTTGATTCAAAATCATTTTTTTTTAAGTTCATTTGAAATTAATCTTCTTAGGTTGTGAGAAAACTAGACTGTAACAAAGTGGACAAATAGCCTCTTACAAGATTAAGTGCTTGTCAATGATGAAAAAGCCATTTAAGATCAAAGGGTCATATCTGTAAAGTTTCAATGAAATCCTGCCATTTGTTGCTGAGAAATTGAGCGGACACGAAAAAGCTACAGACCGACAGACCAACTGACTAAAAGACCGCTATAACACCCCCCCAACATAGTTAAGGAGGGTATAATGATTTCTCTTATTATCTGGAGGATAGTTCCTGTGAAAAATGTCTGAAATCTTCCTTGGTTTGCTCACCTTCGGACGATTTTACAGTTTGCTTGTTTGGAACATTGGGGATTTAATTCTGAAAAATAAAAGATATATTCAAACAAACATTTATTTGTAGGGACGTGAAATCAAAATTGCCAGGCCGTCGTCTTTGTCTGGTGACAATCTGTTCCGTATTTAAGAATTAATTGCAAAAAATATTACCTTAGGCGAGCGATTTTCCTCCCCCCCTTTTCCAAAAAGTCATGGGGTTTATACACCCTGATCTTAGAATTGAATATATATGATTTCACATTTATTTGTTTGTTTGAATTGGGTTTTAGGCTGCTTACAACAATCTTTCAGTTATATTGCAGCGGCTGGAGCACCTAACAATGGATTCCTGGTATTTCTCACACCAGTACCATCACATCCTTTCCTAGCCTCCAGCTGCTATCCCATAAATGTCTAACATTATTGACCCATTGGTGAGAGACAAACAGGCGGAAAGAATTAGTGGTGCTGTCAGGGATCAAACCTGGGACCTCTAGATTTTGCATTTAAAAGATGTCTTGGCTGAATCAACAAATTATGTATAAATCTTGAAAAAGAGTGAATTGAACCTTAGTGAGCACTCCTTTTTTGAAAAGCTATTAACATCTGACTGGATTGGTCTTACGCGGTAAAACTGGAAAACATAAATGTCCACTAAAAAATCTTGTCACTACACTACAACATTAATGTTCAAATTCAAATTTTAGTTCAAATTTTATTCATTTTTCTATTGTTACTTTTAACTTCTTGTCAATGGTGTATATTGTGTTAAGAGGCAACTCTGTGTCTTTTCCAAGTACATGTATGACAAAAGTTTTTGTACGCTTGCATGTGAAAACCTAGAATTCCTATTCCTTCAGAGGAGAGGCTACTGACATTCACAATAGGTGGATCAGTCTTTAACCCTTTCCTGTTTTACAAAATTTTGGACCTGTCCAAATTCAAAGGTTTTGCAGACGAAAATTTAAAGTGAATTTAATTTGAAAAATAACTATTTAGTAGGGTAGAAAATAATGTGGGCAAAGAAGAAATTGCTTGTCAGAAGCAATTTCTTCTTTTTTCACAATGTTTTCTCAGTCAAAAAACCACAGGCACATAAAAAGCAGGGATTAAACAGCAAAGGGTTAAATTAAGGTTGCAGAAAAATATGCTTAACTTTATGCCAATAGAATATTAGTTAAAGGATAAACATGATATACAAACACAAGTAAGCAGCAAGACCAGATTTCATTAGACTAATGAATAGTGTTTTCCCTATGGGAACTGCTCTGGAACACAGTCATTTGTCTGGGATTACTTCCTCCCAAACAATCTGACTTCCCTTATATTGTTTGTTACATTGGACTGTATAGCTGATAATTAAAACTCTGATGATATGGAAAACAATCAGTAAGTGTAAAGCTGATGTTAGTAACATGGCTTTTTCTTGAATTACATGAAATTCAAAAAGATCACAATATCTGAATCAAGTCTCAAATTTTGGTGTCTGCAGTGTGTATTTTTTATGGATTCCTAAACCAAATTTAAGGTACATTTTTGTAAAAGGTTTAACACAATTTCTTTCTTTTTTCCTTTCCTTTTCTCTAAGGAAGGAATTAATTGGTATCAGTTCCGACTTCAAATTGTCAAGTTGTTGAGCAGTTACTAAGGCTCTGAGAATCATCTTTATCTTGAGGCTAAAAAGGTGCTCAAACCTGAAGCAAGGGTAACCATAGGCTGATTTAAGTTTCATATAAAATCTTCCCTTGTGGACCGTTCTAAAATTGTGTTCTCTGGTAATGGTTGTTAACACTACTCACTGTGGTATCTACCAATCATAAAACATTGACCCAAGCAGGACCCCAGTAATAGAGACGTCAACAGTATCATACATTACTGGGACATTCAGGACAAATTGCTGAATTATTTATCATTCCTATATCTGATCTGCCTATTGTTTTTGGACAATCAATAAAAATTCTCATAAAAACAACCAATTATTTTTATTAAAAAGAGACACAATATCCCCTGCAATTGTTTTTTCATCAAGAAAAGAAAACAATCCCCATGAAAATGGCATGACATTTGCCATTCTTATAAATCTTTGTCACGAAAGTGATTGTTGATGTTTGGTTATTATCGTCATAAATTACCACATAAAGCCCCGTGTCTCCACCTAAATTGCAAATCAGACCCACGATATGAGAACCTTGATTGCCAATAGAATTTGGACATTCTGACAATCCTGCTGCCTGCCTCTTAAGCTTTCTACTACATTGTAGATTGGCTTCAATGACCTGACGTTGACCTTTGTAGTTTAGTTGAACTAGATTGTCGTAAAGCGGACTAATACCATTTCAAATGCTTGTCTATCATGAAATTCCATTTTCCATCAAAGGGCCATAACTCTGTCAAAAGTCAATGGACAGCAAGCAAAATTAAACTTGCACATCTCCCCTTGATACTGATCATATCTGTGAAGTTTGAATGAAATCCTTTCTTTAGTTGCTGAGAAATTGATTGGAAAAACTAGGTGGTTCACCGTGGTTGTCACTGTTAGGACAACTGCTGCTAAGCACACAAAAATTTGACTGCCTTTGATAAGTCTATTTTTTTTACATTTACCCTGAGCTGTGGCCTTGACCCCTCAGCTATCTGAAAATTTCTTTCAAATAGCACATCTATGAAAAGAGTTTTGTTATGTTATAATCCATGATTTTTGCCTTGGCAAAGCAGAGCCTTATCTTTGCATTTAAGGTTAAGGTAAATCAGCTGAAGAACACCTTGACAAAATTTCATGTAATGTAAGTGCAAAAAGTTGACAATATAACCTTCAAATGATAAATTTTTGGACGGTAATAAATAAACCCTAGTTTGAGAGGAGAAAATTTCTTTATATTTGTTGACGGATGGACAGGTGGATGAACAGACATTGACCTGAGTCACAATAGCTCACCTAATGAACCTATAGCTTGTGCTCCGGTGAGCTAAAACTAGAAAGCCATGAATGGCTTGAGTTGCTCCATAGGCTTAAATTCTATCAGCCAATCAGTTGACTAGACTTTTAGATATTTTGGGTTCTACTGATGTTGAAAATGATTTTCAAAGTTTCCAATGCATAACACAAAGAGAAATGACCTCCACCCATAAAAGACATTTTTCATCCAATCAATATAATTTTTGGCTGCATGATAATGGGTCACCCCAGGATCATACCAATAAAGTTTGATTGATATCAATCAGTTAAATTCTGAGGAGGTGATTTGCAAAGTTTCAAATAAATAACATATTGAGAAATGACCTCCGCCCATAAAATGCATATTTTTCATCAAAATTTTTTGAACAACTTTGAAAGATGGTCACCCAAGGATCATTCCTGTGAAGTTTGGTTGAAATTCATCCAGTAGTTTCTGAGGAGAAGATATTTAAAGAAAAAGTTTACAACCGGAGGCACATACGGAAGGACGCATGACGGATACAACGCCGTGACAATAGCCCCAGTGGCCTTTGGCCAGTGGAGCTAACAATGTACATGTCAGTCGGAACTTGATAGATAAATGATAAACTCCTCAACCCTCAACCAAAGCTACAGATAGGTGGGGTATTTTGGATTTAAGATCAAATTATCGTAGATTAAACCCTATGTTGTGGTACTCATTGGAATTGTCTTATCGAGGCGTTTCAAATGAGTACCAACAACAAAGGGTTTCAATGAGAAATAAAGATTTTAGACTGGCTTTACCCCCTCTTTATCTGCACCCCTGTCCAACAGCCATGAAAAGAGCTGGTGTTGGCCACATATATAGCCCGGAGAGATAAAAACCAATTTTCAGGAAGGAAATAAATTCACACACATAACAGCTTGCAGAGGATATAAAAAATCTGCCAATTTGATGTCCATGGAAATGATTGGGGCCTTAGAACAGTGACCGGTCATAATAAAACATCAAATCAGTCTCTATTACATAGGAAACACACACCATTTGTCTATATAGATCCTGGCAGTTTCTGGACAATCCAATATACTTCCCACTGAGATTCTTTATGAAAAGCTGCCCAGACCTTAATAAAGAGTGTAATAAGGCAACATTTTAATTTGTGCCCCATGCAGTACTTAAAGTTATTGGGGGCTTTAATTCTGTATAGACACTTATTACCTTTAAGCCCTTTGATGTCTATATGTGATTTCATTGCATTTCATTTTATCTCATTTGTGTAGGTTTAAACTAAGCTTTCACCAATTGTTATATCATTACCATTGGAGCACCTATCTATGTTTTCCTGTTGTTTCCTACACCAATACAACTGCAGCTGCACAGTCTGACCAGAATCTTCACTCTGCGGCATGTAGATAGATAAAGTTTTGATCAATCTGCATACAGTCAACATATGTTTTTATTGAATTGTGTCCATATCAATGCTGATGTTTGTACCTCTCACAGGTGTGAAATTGTGGAAATGTCACAGGCTCAAATCATTTTGTTTATATCAATGTTTAATCTGTGACTTTGTGTGATTGTATGATAATAGATTTGGAACATGTTGGGTTTCTTCCAGAAGTCTTGAATTTCCATGCTCGACTTGTCCGACATCGGCTTTCTTTCTTGCAGACAATTGCAATTTTTAAGGATATTTGTCCTTGGACCAGGCTTAGTCCAATATTGTGCAAAAATATCTCAAAGATGAATTATTCTAATGCATATAATATGAAAGGAAAGAAAATTTATACTGTTGTTGATGAAGAAAATGCTGGGTTCCTGACTGTTCTTCATTTACATCAGTGTTTCCTTTTAAATTTGTCAATTAAGTTTTTGGTGAACGAACGTCGTTCACCAGTGTTATATACCATGTCAAGAAAATCCTGTCGGATGTTAATACATTTGAAATAAAGTAGCGCCTCTTAAAATTCAATTAAGTATCTTTCAATATTTTTCTCCGCAAAATCACTGTTTTTTTCTTTAAAAGCGTGCTACTAGTATTCTTTATCAAGTGAAAATAATGAAAATTCGCCTTGAAAAACACAAAATGATCTTGCAATGTTTATCAAGGGAATTTTTGATCAGCGTAAGCTTGTCGAGAGTTTAAAGCAAAAACAAAGTTTGTGTCTAGACACCGTAAAGACAGATACTATGTTTTTGACCCAAGCCTTCGCTGGTGCAACTTGTAGTAATTAGCCGGAAATACGTGTTTATTTAGGTCATGTCCTCTTGAACTTACATATGGCAATACTCGGGCGATCTCCGACGGCTCCGATTTAAATGTAGGTTAGAGGAATCGGCCGAGTTGAAACGAATGACACATCAAGACACCTTGTGTCATTAGAAACGGTAACGCGGTTTTACTTAACTTTTCAACTAGCGACAGTCAGTCTAGAGACGGGTTTTAAGAATGATTCGACATGTGTTTTACATGTACAACCTTTCTTGTACTTTTATTTGAATAGGGATGAACGCCGCTATTAAGATTTTTCTGTAAAATTGCGTTGGCTGAAGTAGGGCTTGTAAGGATACACTCGAATATTCGGTGAACTTATTCCCAGCGAAAACGTTTCGTATTCGTCTGTCTCAGAAGCGAATATTGCCGAATACCAAATGCGACAGGCACGGACGATATTTCATTTGGGCCATTCTACTTTGCATTTTTTCAATCTGTAAAACCATATCAATTCAAAATTCTTTTTGAAAATTAAATAAATGATAGCTAAATATTCAACCCTAGATACCACTCCAATTGACGAGTAGATATTGCCGTGGTCAAGGGGGGACCAGATCCGTCATGCACTTGTTTACAATTCGACAGGCGGGTTTAGTTGTTAAATTATTCTGGAAAAGTCATTGCGTTTTTTACAGAAATCATAAAAATCTAAATCGATGAATAAAAACTGGCTCCATCCTTCCCAAAATACGTTTAGAATTGGTTAACTACAGTTTAAGCAAAAACTAGCTCCGAGCAGAAAGTCTAATATCAGCCGCAATACTTTAATAAGATATCGATAGTGAGTGATTTTACAAGCATCCAAACTCTTGAAGGTAAACAATAGGTTCTCGTGCAAAAAATAAACCGACCATTGTAAGGATTCTCAACTCTTTTTGGAAAGAAAGTTGGAAGGAAAAAAACATTGTATTATACTTAAACATAGTCATAGACATAGTCATGCAATTATTACCTCCCTTTAAAAAATAAACTTCTTAAATAAGATTCTTATTCGCTTTTGATGTAGAAATTACGTTACAAAAATAATATTTATAAAGACTTTAAGTATGCAATTTACTATGGAGCAATTGTTTAATATAAAAAGTTATACTTTAATTTCTAAACCTTAAACAGAAATTATCTATGAATTATACTAATAGGGCACTAGACCTCCTTTAACCTATACCTAAATATTTCTCATCCTGCAGTGTTATAAAATTGAATAACGACATAAGTGTCAACCACGGAAGTGGTTATGGCTTCAAATATGTTAAAAACTAATCTCTCAGGTTATGATTCAAAATACTATTAGTAAGTTAACAAATCATAACTTTAAACAATGAGTACAGTTCAGGACTGACTGATATTCATAGGTGTTTCTTTGGTTGGTACTCAAAGACCATTTCATCCTCTGAGAAGAAACAAAGATAGTTAAAAAAGTTAAAACAAATACAACAAATTTACTTGAAATAAGCTTAAACATGATAACAACTACTTTTGTAAAAACAAACACCATTGGATATAGGTCAAAGACAGTTTTAGATAGGATTAAATCGTTTTCTCCATTTATGTTTAATTAATAAATGTACCTACTTCAAGTGTGTAAAAGAAATTTTCACAGAGTAACATCTCATATTCTAACAAATATTTTTCTAACAGGATTTTCCTCTCTTTCCCTTTCTTTGAATTGGCTGTGAAATTTCCGAATAACGGAAATTTTGTCGAGACAATTCTTCCCACTTTTTTACATTCGTAATTTCTCTTTTCTAATTGAATTCAATATATCACTCTAGAATGCCATCAGGTTCGTTCACCATCAGTACTTTCAGTGCTTTGATTTACAGACAAGTTCATTTTGATCTAATATAAGAAGGAAATTGTCTCCTACTGTGTGCAAGGCCAACTGAAGAAAAATGTGTATGTCCACACCCTGTCTTTTCATATATTCTTGGTGCAGTAATGAGGTAATATATCACCTTGATTCTATCTACCAACATTGGTGGAAATTCAATAAATATTTAAGAAGCTTAGATCAAATATAATGCATATAGAGCCTCATTACCAGCTTATAGATGCTTTGTAGTCATTTTCTCCTTTACATTGCCCAAAGAGATGTGGAAGGATAAAAGACTGTGAAAAACTTGAAAGGTTGCCAAAAGCTAAACGGTGTCAAGCCTGCAAAAGCTCTTTTTCTGTATTTGACTCTGATCCAATGACCTGTGAGCTGCGTGGTTTTTTTTTTGTGTTTTTTTTTTTCAAATGGAATACCTATTCATGGTGAAGAATATTTTGAGGGGTCAGTACAACACTATTGTAAGTGCCTATATATTTATATATCATAAGCATGGACTTACAATAGTGTTGTACTGACCCCTTGATTGGTCCAAAAGAAAAAATAGAATTTGTACTCATAAGTGAAATAAATGCTTGAGATAACCTTGATTTAAATGGTTGATCTTGTGTCTTGTGCTCTGACCTTGACCAAGCTGTCTGAGAAAATGTTTACAATGTCACAACTTCTCATGGTGGAGAATGTTCGTGAAAATTAATTTGAGGCCCATAGTATTCATGTAGGACCTAAATGCTCTAGACAAGGTCAATTTAAATGTTTGACCTTGAGCTGGGCCCTTGACCTTGCATCAATATGTTTCACATGGCCCATCTACTCATGATGTAAAGCAATTATGCCAAGGATCTTTCTTTGAGCCTTTCTGGTTTTGTTGTTGTCGTTTCGGATTGGGTTTTTGTGTGTGTGTCTGTTTTGTTTTTTTCTAAATCCTGAACAGCTGGAAAACCAAGGGATAATTAGTCCGATAGACGGATTCACATATACTAACATAATATGAAATAGATGGAACCTTTTTATAAAATGATTTTGTCTTTTTGTGGGTATGTGTGCATTTGTGTATTTTTGTGCTTCTTTTTGTTTCAGGGGCTTTGAATAATGAAACTGATTCTTCAAACAACCTTTTTTGTCATCCTTGCAAAAAGATAATTTACATATCTTCTTCATCTACGACTTTAAAAATTTCATTGTTATGCTAATGCCTAAAAGAATAAGGACGTAGAATTTTCTTCTATTTCAGAAAACATGTTACTGATGTCTTTACTTCCAGAAAATTGTAATTCCATTCATTAATAATTCATTATACCTGACTCTTTCTAGTCAAGGACTTGTGATCTGAAATTCAATCATGAAGCCTTTCTCAATTTGATCCATTACCATAAAAATCTAGGCCAAAATTTATCAAACTTGTGCATTATAGCTCGACTTCTTCTGTGTTAAATTCATTTTAGACTGCATGGGCATAGCATAATCATAGAAATACAATGCTGAATAAAAACCTTAGCAAAATTGAATTTAAATCAAATTAATATAATATCAAAGAACTGAATGCACTGTGAGCGATAATTCATTAAAGAAAAAGTTGTTTTAAAACTTTTCAGGTTCAACACGGAAAATCAGGTGGTGTGGACAAAAATCAAGCTGCACACATATGCAGGCTGATCTTTCTCTATTCCTCCTGTCAAATTAGGAATATTTTGGATCAATATGACAAGGGTTAAATGATTGATTTGATTGAATGGAGTTTAACGCGGCTTTCAACATTTTTTTCAGTTATATGGCGGCCACTGGAGCACCTAACAATGGTTTCCTGGTATTTCTCTCACCAGTACAACGACCACATCCTTTCCTAGCCTCCAGCTACTATCTCACATAGGTCTACTATTATCGGCCATGGGGTCTTAAGGGTCAGTCCTATTAGCTCAGTCAGAAGAGCACCAGACTTCAAAACCATTGATGTTCTATCGCATGGGTTCAACTCCTGGGCTATCACACTAACTAAGTAATTGTTTTTCAATCGAGATGTTAAACCGAGGTTCCGAGAGATGGTGCTTTACACCGAGCATGTTAAAGAACCATGGCTGATCTAAGCAGTAGTTTTGTCATGTATCCTTGCACTTTCCCCTGTAACAACTAATAGTCGTCTTGGGGCATTGCTCTTATAGGCATGTGCTATGGTAGCAACGATAAACAAGTGCATGTCGTATTGCGATGCAATACAGGAGTCCCCCACCGGATAACAAAAAATCCTTTCTTATAATATATCTCCTACTAACTAGATCTATAACTGTATACAAAATTTGAAGTTGCTAGCACATAAGGTTTTGAACAAAATGTCCCAAACAAAAATATAAGAGTAAAAACAACCAATGGCAAAAACTCAAAAAGTGGGTGGAGAAGAATGATTCTTGTACATGCCACTTGTCCTCAATGAGATCTATAAGTGTACCAAGTTTAAAATTGCTAGCACTGATGGCTCAGGAGATATGGTCTGGACAAAAATGTCAGGATAAAAAACAACAATGGACAATAACTAAAAAAGTGGATGTGGCAGAGTAACATTTCTTGTGCATTACACTTCTTCTCAATGAGATCTACCAGTGTACAAAGTTTGAAGTTGCTAGGGCTTATGGTTTAGGAGATATGGTCTGGACAAAAATGTCAGGATAAAAAACAACAAAGGGCAATAACTCAAAAAGTGGACATGGCAGAGTGACAGTTCTTGTACATGACACTTGTCCTCAATGATATCTATAAGTGTAGCAAGTTTGAAGTTTCTAGCACTTATGGTTTAGAAGATATGTTCCGGACAAAAATGTAAAGGTAAAAACAACAAAGGGCAATAACTCAAAAATTGGGTGTGGCAGAGTAACTGTTCTTGTACATGACAACTGTCCTCAATGAGATCTATACATGTACAAAGTTTAAAGTTGCTAGCACTTATAGTTTAGGAGATATGATCCGGACAAGAATGTAAGAACAACAAAGGGCAATAACTCAAAAAGTGGGCATGGCAGAGTTATGGATCTTGAACATGACACTTCTCCTGAATGAGATCTATTAGTGTACAAAGTTTGAAGTTGTTAGCACACATAGTTTAGGAGATATTTTCTGGACAAGAATGTAAGGGTAAAAACAACAAAGGGCAATAACTCAAAAAGTGGGCATGGCAGAGTAACGGTTCTTGAACATGACACTTTTCCTAAATGAGATCTATAAGTGTACCAAGTTTGAAGTTGCTAGCACATATGGTTTAGAAGATATAGCCCGGACAAGAATGTAAGAGTAAAAACAACAAAGGGCAATAACTCAAAAAGTGGGCATGGCAGAGTGACGATTCTTGAACATGACACTTCTCCTAAATGAGATCTATAAGTGTACCAAGTTTGAAGTTGCTAGCACATATGGTTTAGAAGATATAGCCCGGACAAGAATGTAAGAGTAAAAACAACAAAGGGCAATAACTCAAAAAGTGGGCGTGGCAGAGTAACGGTTCTTGAACATGACACTCCTCCTCAATTAGATCTATAAGCGTACCAAGTTTGAAGTTGCTAGCACATATGGTTTAGAAGATATAGCCCGGACAAAAGCGTGACGGACAGACGGACAGACGGACGGACGGACAGACAGACGGACAGACGGACGGACAGACGGAATCGAGCAAACCTATAGTCCCCCAACCGGTAACCGGTGGGGGAGTAATAAACATAAAATCACATGCTCTTCAGGGTGAATCATTCATAATTAAATCAGTCTTTATATTTTGTTACAGGTGATTTGATTGGCTGACACGCCTTGTCCAGTCAGAACACTTGATGTAAAATTATTCATCATATTACAAGTAACTCAGGGTTTTACACATCAACATAAGTCCTTGATGGTCAAGACAATAGGATTCCTTTCAGCTTAAGGTTTTAGAGTCAGTGCTTTAAATGTAGACTACCTAAACTAATTAGCGTGCAAAGACCTACTCTGCGTTCTGGAAAGCAAAGTACTAGCAAACATAAGCAAGATTCCTGCTTTCCTATTTGATTGATTGAATGGAGTTTAACGCCGCTTTCAACATTTTTTCAGTTATATCACGGCGGCTGGAGCACCTAACAATGGTTTCATGGTATTTCTCTCACCAGTACAACCACTACATCCTTTCCTAGCCTCCAGCTGCTATCTCACATAGGTCTATGATTATCAACCCATTGGTGAGAGACAAATAGTCCGAAAGAATGAGTGCCGCCGTCGGGGATCAAACCTTGGACCTCTAGAAGACAGTCCGACGCGTTACCAACTGCGCTATGACGGCGGCTCTTTCCTATTTGAGCGGTGTGCTTATCTGGGGCGCTTGCCATAATCAGGTAGCAATGTCAGAAGGTTATTGTATAGTGAATAGATAGCTTGACTATTATCGATTTTTTGAAAATTGTGTGATGCTCATTTTGTTTGGATATTTAATCATCTGAAGGGAGGGAGATCTATGAATAACATATTTTTTTACTTCATTTTGCAAATCTGAGAAAAATGTTTCCTGAGGGTTTTCCTTGAATGGAGTCACTTTTGTTGACTAGCAAATCATGTCATTTTCAGAAAGCGCTTGTGGTGCATTCAAGATAGACTGCTCGCTATAAAAACTGTTTGCGACAAGCGCTTTTGTATGACCTGAACGCAGGACTGTTTCTTAAGGTACAAGTGACCTTAAAGCTTTCATAATATGAAGTCTTATAATGGCAGCAAAATATTATTTGATTATGACAAGTAATCCAGAATTGGGAAATGGAATGTCAGGAAACCAGATTATCTTGTGGAGTCATCCATCATAGAGAAACCATATCTCTGTATGCAATCACTGCACCGTAATCAGACAAGATATTGAATATCTTCTAGCCTGCCATTCCAAACAGTGTACTTTTTGTGGCAGAAGGATTTTCTTGTTGGGTTTCCTTTGGACTGTAGAAAGAATTCATATCGCTGTATGCAAAAATCAATGGACCATAACCATAAAAGGATACGCACATATTCGACTCATACTGCTCAGTCCTTCTTTAAAGTTTGAATGAAATCAATCAAATGGTTGCTAAAAAATTGAGCGGATACAATTGTTTACTAAAGAGTATTAACTCTTAAGAGTATTTTAAGAGATATGCTTTGGACAAAGTGACAAAATGACAGAGATCACAATTTTATCCCCTATGTCAAAACAGCAGGGACGAAAATCTAAATGAAACCTTGACCTTACAATGTAACCAAAAGTTATTTGGCACCTTCTTTTGCAATAAGAAACATTTGAATGATATAGTTTTCAAACTAGGTTCCATTCAATGGCCAAGAATCCCCATATTCTAGATATTGCAAGAGTTTTGTCTTATATCTGTGTGAGTAGTGATTTGCCATTAATAATTCAGACTAACTATCTGATAAGGCCAGCACATGCTAAACCAAATCCAATGATTTTCTGATTTGCATTATAAATATAGGAAAGAAGGAACAAATCTCATTAACCCAATGATACAATGCTTCCATTAGGCTACTGTACTCAATGCATGACACAGCTCATTCAGGCTCCCAAAGCCAACCTTTGTGGTTATCATTTCAGCAAAAGACCTCAGATTTTCATTCAATAAGAGCACGGCCTATGGGTGCCTTTGCTTGGCTGTTAAGGGCCGATTGGAAGATAATAAATCTAAGTCAAAAAGGGGCATAATTTGCACAAAATGCATCTAGAGTTATTCCCCTTGATATTGCAGGTTGCCCTTTTGATGATGAGCATGTGTGCCAAGTTTCAAATGAATGCTTTCAGTAGATATAGTATAAAATGTCTAAGTTTACCCATGATGACAATGACAACGACAATGAAGCCATGGGTAAACAGCCTAGTTGAAAAATTAAACTTTAGTCATGCTGAATAAAAACTTTGGCAAAATTGTACTAAAATCAAAGTGCTGTAAGCACTGTATGCAGTTATTGTAAAAAAAACCTTTCTTAAAGGCTTCTGGTTTAAAAAAGGAAATTCGGTGGCATAGACCAAGGTCTATACCTCCTGCCTAACTACTACTCGGGTTTATATTTTGTGTTCAGCACAACAAGGGTTATGTTTATTCAAGATTCTTCTTCATATATTTATCTTACCCTCATTCCTAATTTTGATTTGTTTGTTGGAATGGGGTTTTACGCTACTTTCAACAATCTTTCAGTTACATGGCGGAGGCTAGAGCACCATACAATGGATTCCTGTTATTTCTCACATCAGTACATCCATTACATCCTTTCCTAGCTTAAAGCTACTATCCCATATAGGTCCAAGATCATCAACCCATTGGTGGGAGACAAATAGTTAGAAAGGATGAGTGCCGTCATCGGGATCGAACCCAGGTCCTATAGATTGACATTTTGATGCACTATGTCAGTAGCTTCTTATTTTTCAATCCATTATTCAGGTAAGGCTGATGATATATTACAGTGAGTAGTCAGCATTAGACTTTCAGTAAGTCCCTGGCACAATCTCCAGTTTCAGCACTTTCCCTTTCAACAAAGTATTTTCTTACAAAGATAGAAGTGTGACAAGTAGAAGAGGCTTGAAAAGAATTTATTGATAAAAAGTTTTGGTTTGAATTATACTATGAACAATGGTGAGGTCCTTCAGTCATTGAAATATATGAGTACAACAGTTAAGGGACTGAATAAATATTTTTCCAGATATTTGATAAATTTTAATGCCTACATAATTTTAAATTATGCTGCAAAAAAATTAAAATAAATAAGATCATTTTTAAAAAGCCATTTAATTTTACAAAATTTCTAATATCAGCTACTTTTTTCCACTCATACCTTGATAAATTCAATTTTATTCAAACTGTACCATTGTACATTTTACAAAACTTGAAATATGTTGTTTCAGATTCATGCTCAGGAAAATAGATATTCCAAAAGCATGAAAATTAAGATCATAATCTCTTATTTTTTTCTAAATTAATCAGTTGTTTCACACCTAATGCTCATGTTCCCTAAAATATAATTGAAAACCTAATCAATGTTTCTAAGGTCAGTCAACTTAAAAACATTTTTTCCCTCATAATCCTTTCACATAAACAAATTGAGTTAGGCTACCTTGAAGGCCAAGAAGTTGACTCCTGTCTTTGTTTTTTGTGGACACAGGTTGGAGCCCGACCTACATCAATATCAGAATTGCCGATTGATTTGTTTGTTTGTTTGAATGGGGTCGATACAGCTTACAATAATTTTTTAGTAGTATTGTGGTGGCTGGAGCACCTAACAATGGGTTCCTAGTAATTCTTGCACTTGTACTACCATAACATCGTTCTCTAGCCTACAGCTGCTCTCCCTGTCTGGTAAACAATTATCAATTGGAGGGAGACAAATGTTTGAAAGGATATGTGCTGCCAATGGGTTTTAAGGAACACAGGTTTTGGGAGTCTTAGTCTCTCAAAGAGTAGCTTAAGGACTCTCAAAACTATCTGAATTGTGTCCCAAAGACCCTTTGGGGATCAACATCAGAAAAAAATTGAAGACTTAATACAGTCTTTAATTTTTTCCAGAAGTCCAGCCCAAAATGTTCTATTTGAATCCAATACTTTCTTTACTTTTTACCCGGGAATATCAGTAAACTTAGTAATGTACATCTTGTACACTGAGCAAGACTGAAATACACAATCCGAAAAACCGATCGAAATTCCTATATCTGTTCAAATGACAACATATTTTTTTTAATAATTTGATGGTACATTGAAAGGTTTTCAAATTCTTCTTTTTCTACCCTCGATGACAGTGTATTACGATTTTTCAATGTTTATTTGAATTTTTTAAGTTATTTAATCAATCAATACCTGTTTAAGTTTTCAATGTTTCAGACCTTATCGATGGCATACTCCAATATAGTAGAATGCATCTATATTGAAGTAGGCGAAATTTAAAATTTGGAATAAATTCAAAAATTAAGCCGTCTTTTAAATAGAAATAATTTAGAAATGATAATTTACTTGAATTTTCATATGAATTCTTTTATTCTGGAGTTTTTCTCCTTCTTTTCCAGCAGACTGTTCTTTAAACACATTAGAAATAAAGAGAATAAAATATGAAAATAAAGAAAGGAAGAAAATAATAGAACAATTTTTAGTAAAAATCCTATATCTGTGTAAAATAAATCTCGTGTGATAATATTGTGGGAGCCGAAGAATTAATCAAATTAGTTGTTTATTGTTATAATTTGTCTTCATTATTTATTTATTTGTTTATTTATTCATTTGTTTATTTATTTGAATTAATTTTAATTTGAAAAGTACCCATATTGCAGGTAGTCACAATGTTACGATAAATTCAAAACTTAGATTTGCTATGAAACAACTTATTCACGACGTTTAAAACAAAGCAATCACGCGCAATGTCCAATCCAAATCGAATTACACATGTATTTGTAATTAAAAAGGGATTATTTGATTTTTATCTCTAATATATATGATATATACATGTTTTAATGTGGGGTATTCCAAAATCTCGTGGCTACAGCTTATTCAAGTTATGATTAAGTAGTTTTGCCGCCCGTTGACTATATTCTTTGTAGTATAGAAATATATTTTCTTTCAATAATAATAGAAAAAAACAAACAAAAAAACTGGCCATTAATTTTATTTATTTTTATTTCATACATTTTTTTGGGGGAAGGGGGGGGGGGGGGGGAAGAGAGAAGGCTATCCAAAATGTTCTTCTATGGAACAATATGGGGGAAAGATTAACTCAAAATCATTTCATGTTATTTTTGTTAGTCGGCAAAAATACAAAACGTGTGAAAGATACTGTCTGAATTCCCAACTCTTTGGAGCTTCGGAAACATTCACGGTGGACAATGAGGAAACTTTCGGCTTACTATTCCTATCATTCTGATAAAAAGGAACTGGTTTATATTATGTTTATTTTATAAATATATTTGTCACTGAATAAAAACGTACTAAAAAGTTAGTGTCTTCGATGCGACGCATTTTCTTTATCCAAGAATGAAGGGTTGTCTACACAGTCGTCGGAATACAACAGGTTGCCATAGGGATTAACAGGTACCGATGTCGTTTGTAAGAAGCTCTCTGATTGGCAGTCACAGAAATCGCGTTTGACCTTTTGATTGGCCGGCTAAAAATAAATCTTACAGAAAATACCTATTCATTCAGTCAAGGGGTATTCGAGAAGATCTTATCGATTCGATACTCCTTGACTCGTGAAGATGAGTAATGTAGTGCTTTAAAGAAATAGCCTGTATATCAAAAGCAGAGTTTCCCTTACTTTAAGAAAGGACCCCAATGATCCAAATTATTGAGTCCTTATGACCAAATTTTGTCGAAGTCAGACTAAAACCTGGCTGCAACCAGGGTATAAAACCAGTCAACAAAACATTTAGTTAGCCTGAGTCCTAGTCAACCTAGGACATAGATTGGGCAGCATTTTTTTAGGCCTTGTCATGCTAATTTTAACCTTTACATGTTTCTACTTTTGAAGAAGGAATAGAAAAAGATCAACTGTCACACATATGCGCAGTCTTATCTTAGTCTATACTATCTGATTTTTCCTGTTAAGTTGGAAGCATTGCATTTTCAAACAAGATGTTTGTGATACATGAAAGTTCCAAAAAGGGGCAACTTTTTCAAACATTGACCTTGACCTTATCACATGACCTTGACCTTGGTATCTGTAGATGTGCATCATTGAGATCTATCATTATACCAAATTTAGCATTGTATCTTGAATAGCCTAATTGTATTAGACAATGTTAAGATTTTTGGTTAAGTTTTGCAGACAGACACACAAACTGACAGATAGATGGACAACTGTAAAACAATATGCCCCCAATCTATCCGTGCCAGGGCATAAAATTTACTGACTTCATCACTCCATCCAAGGTTTAATTCAGCATGAAATGGGTTAAGCTATTGTTTGTCCCTGTACCCCTGGAATACGAACTAGAGTCTTTCATTCTAATCTAACTAAAAAATCATTTGGTATAAACAAACATCTTTTTAACTTCTCTGAAATTTAAAAAAAAAAAAAACAACAACAACAAAAAAAAACCTTTGTAAGAAAAGCGGGTTTTTGCTGAAGATTAAGCTATTCTAGCTATAAAATTGATTTATACTTTAATCTAAAGTCTCCCTATGGTCATTTTAAATCTGATTTCCCACAGTAGCTTTTAAATTTCATGGACAAAACTATGAAAACAGCGCCCACAGTGTTCTTATGATTTTCTAATGTCATATTGTCTTATTACTGGTTTTCAGGAACCAGGAATTTTAGCTGATTTAGAATGAACACTTTTAATTGAAAGAAAAAAAAATCACAAAATTTACCCCCCAATCCAGACTTCATGTTACTGCAGAATAAAGGGACAAAACAAAGTATAAACATATATGATCCAGTATTGGTAGTCTCCCTTAGAGAAAATTATAGACAAAAGACAATATTGTTTGACTTCATATTAAATTTACAGTTTCAACAGAGGCAGCACAACTTAAGGTAGTGGACCTGTAATTGTTCTAATACCTTTTGGAAGTAATGCACTTTAACAGTGTTAACCGAGGTTTCCTAATGATTTTCATTAGGAAACCTTGGTCAACATTGTGAAAGATCATGAGTTCCAAAATTTGTGGAACTATTACGGTACCATTACCATAAGTGTTTTTTTCTCTTTCTTTCTAATTCACTGAAAAACATGAGTGCCCAAGTCAAATTATACACCACTTCAGGAACATAATGGCAGTTAAATTGTGAGGACTGGTGCACCTATCCATGGATCCATGTAGTTTCTCGACAAGTACAACCACAACATTTCATCCAAGCCACTAGTAGTTTTTTTGTTTTTTTTTAATTTTTGATACTAAAGAATTCTAGAATAAATTGATCATCTTGAAACAAAATTGCATAATAATCATCCCTTTTGCATGCCACACTTCACATGTAAAAGCAGCAATCACAAAATGTATGACAAATTTGTTTTGAAATGCCTGCAATAAAATGCATTTTGAGATGGTAAAGGCCAGCTTCAGAAACATTTATCATCAGTTGAGAGTGATCAATACATGCCATTTATTTGGCTTGTTCTTTTTCCGTTTCATCTATCCTCCCTTTTGAAGTGAGAATGTACCATGTTTGACAGACAGACTCCGCAACTTCTCCTAGATATAATCAACGATTTTTGATCCGGCAGGGCGGAGCCTATGTAACAGGTCTTTGCATTCAAGGTTAACATAAATCATTTTTTTTATATTTTACTTTATAATATGACCTACATTGCCAGAGTGAAATAACACCGTTGAATATTTTTGATATTACACGGGTGTTATTACACTAGTGGAACAAGCAAATTCGTTGAATTGATATCCCCCCCCAAACATATTTTCATTGTCAATGGAGATTATATCAAACTTAGGAACAGGTTATCTTTTATCTACATCAACCTATAGTTTTCAAGATATAGCGCAGAAACGAATGTCACTCTGTATGTATATGGCTTAAGCAGTCAGGGGCAGTAACTCTAAATTCAACGGTCGAACCGGGTAACCCCGACGATATGCGCATGTCCTCTTTGGAGTGAAGCTATGTGCCAAGTTTCATTGAAATCTGGTCTATAGTTTTTCAGAAATAGCGCAGAAACAAATATCACTATGTATGTATATGGCTTAAACAGTCAGGGGCAGTAACTCTAAATTCGACAGTCGAACCGGGTAACCCTGACAATATGCGCATGTCCTCTTTGGAGTGAAGCTATGTGCCAAGTTTCATTGAAATCCAGTCTACAGTTTTCAAGAAATAGCACAGAAACAAATATCTCTGTATGTATTTGGCTTAAACAGTCAGGGGCAGTAACTGAAAATTTGACAGTCGAACTGGGTAACCCCAACAATATGCGCATGTCCTCTTTGTAGTGAAGCTGTGTGCCAAGTTTCATTAAAATCCGGCCTACAGTTTTCAAGAAATCGCGCGAAAAGGAATATCACTATGTATGTATATGGCTTAAACAGTCAGGGGCAGTAACTGTAAATTTGACAGTCGAACCAGGTAACTCGACGATATGCACATGTCCTCATTGTAGTGATGCTGTGTGCCAGGTTTCATTGAAATCCAGTCTATAATTTTCGAGAAATAGCCCAGAAACGAATATCACTATGTATGTATATGGCTTAAACAGTCAGGGGGAGTAACTCTAAATTTGACGGTTGAACCGGGTAACCCTGACGATATGTGCATGTCCTCATTGTAGTGAAGCTGTGTGCCAAGTTACATTGAAATTCGGTCTATAGTTTTCGAGAAATAGTGCTGAAAAGAATATCACTATGTATGTATATGGCTTAAACAGTCAGGGGCAGTAACTCTAAATTCAACATTTGAACTGGGTAACCCCGACGATATGCGCATGTCCTCATTGTAGTGAAACTGTGTGCCAAGTTCCATTGAAATTGGTTCTATAGTTTTCGAGAAATAGCGCTGAAAAGAATATCACTATGTATGTATATGGCTTAAACAGTCAGGGGCAGTAACTCTAAATTCAACATTTGAACTGGGTAACCCCGACGATATGCGCATGTCCTCATTGTAGTGAAACTGTGTGCCAAGTTCCATTGAAATTGGTTCTATAGTTTTCAAGAAATAGCGCAGAAACGAATATCACTATGTATGTATATGGCTTTAACAGTCAGGGGCAGTAACTCTAAATTAGACATTCGAACCGGGTAACCCCGATGATATGCGCATGTCCTCATTGTAGTGAAGCTGTGTGCCAAGTTTCATTGAAATCGGGTCTATAGTTTTCAAGAAATAGCGCGGAAACGAATATCACTATGTATGTATATGGCTTAAACAGTCAGGGGCAGTAACTCTAAATTCGACATTCGAACCGGGTAACCCCGACGATATGCACATGTCCTCATTGTAGTGAAGCTATGTGCCAAGTTTCATTGGTCTTCCGGTCAATAGTTTTCAAGAAATAGCGCGGAAACGAATGTCGGACGGATGGACGGAAGGACGGACGGACTGACATGGCAAAAACAATATCCCCCCCCCCCCCCCCCCCCCCCCCCCCGAAAAATTTTTTGGGCGGGGGATAATAACTATGCAAATGAGCCAAGAACCAAGAACAACGTTATGTTTTTGCTCGGCGCAGCCTCGTTTTTATCTGTTTATAGATGACTCTTTCAATAAATTCGGTATTCAATGACCACTCATTAAATATCCTCTATTTCTTTCATAGATAGTCAACATGAAACGTTAAAACGTATGTGGGTTACCCAATGGTGAAATGTGTTCACTTTTCTCAGAATATTTTGTTTATCCATTTTATCTTGGGATATGGATATTGACAAAAGTTAACAATAACTACCAAGGAATAATTGGAAGAACCAAAATATTGAAAAGTTAACTTGCCAAATTAGGTCACAGATTAAAATAAGTCCCTCCACCCCCAATAACGTAGATCTACAAGGTAGTCAACAGCTTATATATAGACCCACAATCTAGAGTGAGTGATCAAAGGTCAATTTTGTCTATACAGGTATACACATTGACCTTTGATCACTCACTTAAACTTGTGGATCTATGATCCTTGTCATTCTGAACATGGATTTTTTTATGATTGATTTGGGTTTAACACCAATTTCAACATTAAATGCGATTAAATAATGGCACCCATAGCTTTCTGTTGTTTCTCACACCAGACCAACAAAATTTCATCGAAGCCACCAACTGCCCATCACACAGAAGCATACTTCTTGTCGTTTGCCAATTGTTGGGAGACAAATGAATGGTGCTTGTCACCATGATTTTTATGAAATGTCCAATGAAAGTAAGCCTAGCCATCATTTAAACTCATTGATCACAAGATTGACAACCCAATGCATTACCGACAGTTAACCAGCACCAGCTAAATCAAGATAGTGATATTATTATGTCAAGTTCATAGTGCTTTTTAGTATTGTAAAGAAAAAACAAACTAAATCAAGATAGTGATATTATGTAAAGTTGATAGTACTTTTTAGTATTGTGAAAAAAAAACAGACTAACATCAAGATAGTGATATTATGTAAAATTTAAAGTGTTTTTTATTATTGTGAAGAAAAACCAACTAAATCAAGATAGTGATATTATGTAAAGTTCATAGTGCTTGTTAGTAGTGAAGAAATAACAGGTTCTAAATTTTGTTGCTGTATTCTTACTAAAAACTTTCTGCCATGATTGATTTAACACAGAATGTTTTCAAGCAGAAATTGTATTTACCACTTAAAGCGTGAAATATCAATAAGTCAAGCTTCTGTATATGTTGATAGATTAATTCTGTCCAAAATCAAATATTTGTTCAAACAGAAGATCTCCTCAGTTACATTCAAAGAGCCTTCTAGATTTGTAATCCTTAGCATAGAGAAAGAAATTCAGTCACAACTCTTTTAATCATGTTTTTTCGTAACATTCCCAAGTCTGGCCATTTACATCCCTGTAATTTTATACTTTAGACAAAATTTTTGAGCATGTGCATGACATTTTCAGCAATTTCAAAAGTACTCAAAGCAAAGGCTCGACTCTGGTGAGCCTTTGCATTCACACAGTCTGACCAAAGACTCTACTAGGCTCTTGGTAGATAGAAAAGGTCTCAAGGTATCTTTCGACTGTCAGACAATATTCTAATTTGCACTATAGGAGTTTCTAGGCTGCTAAATTTCTTCACCTGTCACTCATGTCAAATTGTTGGAAATGTCATGTACAGGCTCAAATATCTTTTTACTTTTCCCAAAATATTTTCTACCTTTTAGTATGATTTTTTTTTTCTTTTCAAATGCATCAACTTTAATTCTCCCTTTAACCCTTTGCTGTTTAATCCCTGCTTTTTATGTGCCTGTGATTTTATGATTTAGAAAATATTGTGAAAAAAGAAGAAATTGCTTCTGACAAGCAATTTCTTCTTTTTCCACACTATTTTCTACCCTACTGAATGATTATTTTTCAATTTAAATTCACTTAAAAATATTATTTACAAAACCTTTGAATTTGGATAGGTCCAAAATTTGTAAAACAGGAAAAGGTCAATGATCGGACATGTATATTTCCTAATTTAAGTTCTTTCTCTTCTAGTCTATATCAATTTCAAGCTGTCTTTTTATTTTTGTGTCTGTTAGATTGATTGATTGATTGAATGGGCTTTTACGCCACTTTTAACATTATTTCAGTCATATCACAGCTGCTGGAGCACCTAACAATGGATTCCTAGTATAGTATTTCTCACACCAGTACTACCATCACATCCTTTTGTAGCCTCCAGCTGCTATCCCACATAGGTGTACGACAAATAGTCGGAAAAAATGAGTGCACCGATGGGGATCGAACTTGTCTGTTAGAGCTCCACATAAATAACAAGTAATTCTGGTAAAAAGAACCCCTACCCCTATGGTCTTCATTATTGTGTCTGTCAAGGGCTCATTAGGAATACCAGGTATTTCTTCTCAAAAGAGCCTCTAATCTTATAGTTAATAACACAAAAGCTGTCTTGGACATTATTGTATTTGTCAAAAGCTCCATTGAAATGATAGGACGTAGTAAATTCCGTGAAAAGAGAGCCTCTTCACTTATGCCATTTATCATAAAAGCTGTCTCTTTATTATTGTGTCTGTCAAGGGCTCCATAGAAATGACAAGACTCAGGATTTCTGCTAAATAGAGCCCTTCTCTTATGGTATTTATATTTAAAGCTGTCTCTTCATAGTTATGTCTGTCAAGGGCTCCATAGAAAGAATAAGTACCGTATTTATTCTAATAATCGCCCAGGCGTTTATTAGAAAAGTAATGTTCGACGCAGTTGGGGGTGGGCGATTATTGGAGGTATTCTGTTGGGCAATAACTCAAACTTACTATATACGGACCTACAATGTCCCTAAAAATTGACAATGTGATACGTATCTGTTAAATACAAAATAAATTTCCAAAAATGAAGAACAAAGACGCATAATAATGACACTAATCAGACCTCGCAGTTTGCCCATTGTCACCGTTTTTGAATAAACAGAGCGATACAAAGCTTTACATAACATCGCTATGAAAGGGATTCTCGCTGATGTATTTATATTCTGCTATCAGAAAACAATGGAATAAATCGAAAGTTAATTGATCATTAAATAGCTAAAGAATTCCCTCTCTGATACGGTGCCCGAAAAAACTAAAACTGTCGACATTGGCAAGTGATAACACTGACGACATTGCTGTTCTGTTTAGATTTTGAAATTTAAGCCAGACGATCGTAGTGTTCAATAAGTGATTCTCCATTTTCAGAAAATTGTATTATTCTTCGTTTTCGTAGATTAGAATATACTGCATATCGCGGTCATGATTCCAAAGGATCGTAGCTTCATCCGATCATAGTGGTTGCACACACTTATTTTAATATTCACTTCGCACTTCAATTTAAACCTATTGTTTGCTCCTTGTATATTTTTCGATAAATTACAAGAAATGGATTAAAACGCCGTAATAGGAAATAGTCGTATCGCTTACCTGTTGCGAAAATAAAATTAAGTATCCTGTTTTCCTCAATTTTAAAATCCGCAACAAAGTCACAAAGAGACGGCCAAATAATAATTTCAAAAGGGTTTGGCATATACCGAGACAAGCGTTGGGCGCGTGCAACTTCCCAACGCTTCCAAAAATAGCTGTCGGCGTCTTTGATCATCTGTTCACCCTCTGTGTGAAATAAACTGTTCCGCGTCCTTTACCTCGTTGCGAGACAAAAATATTTATTTAATTTGCCTGTATTGGCCAGATTGCTACTCGGATTTACTTTCGGATTTTAAAGAAAAATCATTGAATATCGGTCAATTCTTTTTATTCAGTTAATTAAGAATATCGTAGTTTTAGATTAAAATATAGTCCCATGTTTCGGACAAAAAATATTTATTTTTTCCGTCAGTGGAAGCTGAAAACGCAGCTACGTCTGACCGGAAATCTTGCACACATTCTTTTTTTTTTTTTTTTTTGACATAGGACTTAGAAAATGTTTGTGATAATCGGTGTTTAGGATAAAACATAGAACTTATTCAAATCTGAGTAAATTATGCAGTAACGACACTCGCAAACATAAAGATCACAAGCAATTCCCGATCTTCAGTAGGGCCTTACTCTCGAAAACGAATGCCAGTTCACCTAAATAAACGAACCAACAGTGTTTTTTTGTTTTTGCCGTAGGTGTTGCATGAACTTTATAGTATTTGTTAAAATAATTTGGAAGTTTACATTCCGGCAATTTTTCTTAAATTGGGGGATGGGCGATTATTAGAATCATCAACTTTTTCCGAAAATTGGTCTTAAAATGGCCGATTTTGAGCGGTGTTATGGGGGATGGGCGATTATTAGAATATGGGCGATTATTAGAATAAATACGGTATTTCTGGCAAGTAGAACCCCTTCTATATTATCATAGCTGTCTGTTAATTATTGTGTCTGTTTAGGGCTCCCTTCCTTCAAGGAATAGCTGTCTCCATCATTGTGTCCATGAACAGGCTCCATAAAAATAGCAGGTAATTATTCTAAATAAAACTGAGAGCCCATTCTCCCTTATGGTATATATCATGAAGCCTGTCTCTTTATTTTGTGTTAAGGCCACTATAGAATTAACATGTATATCCAGTAAATAAACTCCCTTTTCTTATGGTGAATATCCTTAAAGGAGTCTATTCATTTTAATGTCTGTCAAGGGTCCATATTTGTTGTAAAAAGACCCCCTTCTCTTATGATATGTGGCCAGTCACACAAAAACAAAAACAATCTGGGAATCATGTAAAGTGTTTACCCTAGCCAAACGGAGCAGAATTCTGGCTGACAATGGTCATTTCTTTTTGCACTTGCTTGACTGGTTGTCTGCATGTTGAACGGTCATTCTACCTTTCAGCAAAAGAATAATTGAAAAGCAACTTCCGGTTGACCTTTACTGGAACCAATCTCTTTTTAAATATTCATTTTACAGAGTTCCCAGATGGTCCTTTTTAGCTTCCTCTAGTTTATTGTCTATATTCAAAGTGCTCAATAACTAGAAAGCCATGAATGGCTTGAGTCGCTCCACAGGCTTGAAATTCTTGTAAAAGCAAATAAATGTTTTGACTAGATTTTTAGATATTTGGGGTCCTACTGATGTTGAAAATGATTTTCAAAGTTTCAATTATATAACAGATAGAGAAATGACCTCTGCTCTCAAAAGACATATTTTTCATCAAAACAAAATAATTTTTGGCTGCATGATAATAGGTCACCCAAAGATCATACCAAAAATGTTTGATTGATATCCATCAGTTACATTCTGATAAATTGATTTTCATAGTTTCTACTATATAACACATTGAGAAATGACCTCCACCCATAAAATGCATATTTTTCATCCAATCAAAATAATTTTCAAAACACTGATAAAGGGTCACTCAAGGATCATTCCAGTGAAATTTGGTTGATATCTATGATATCCATTTGTTAGATTCTGAGAAAATGATTTCCAAAGTTTCCACTATATAACATATAGAGAAATGACCTCCGCCCATAAAATACATAATTTTCATAAGATCTCTATAATTTTTGTTAGACTGATAAAGGGTCACTCAAGGACCATTCCAGTGAAATTTGGTTGATATCCATCAGTTACATTCTGAGAAAATGATTTTCAAAGTTTCCACTATATAACATATAGAGAAATGACCTCCGCCCATAAAATGCATATTTTCCATCCGATCACAATGATTTTTTGTAGACTGATCAAGGGTCACTCAAGGATCATTCCAGTGAAATTTGGTTGATATCCATGAGTAACATTCTGAGAAAATGATTTTCAACGTTTCCACTATATAACATATAGAGAAATGACCTCCGCCCATTAAATGCATATTTTCCATCCGATCACAATGATTTTTTTGTAGACTTATCAAGGGTCATCCAAGAATTATTCATGTAAAATTTAATTGGTATCCATTGATTAGAATCTGAGAAAACTCACTTTTTACCATATTTGGAAATTAGCCACGCCCATCAAATCCATGTTTTTCATTGGATCAAAATTTCTTGAACAACTTTGAAAGAGGGTCACCCAATGATCATTCCTGTGAAGTTTGGTTAAAATCCATCCAGTAGTTACTGAGGAGAAGATTTTTAAAGAAAAGTTTACGACCGCATGGACGGACTGACGGACGCACGACAGACACAACGCCATGACAAAAGCCCCAGTGGCTTTCAGCCAGTGGAGCTAAAAATGATAAGTTTGTTTGTTTAAAAGGGTTTTAAATCAAATTTTAACAAGAAATATCATCATATGGAATCCCTCCCAATATTGTAGAATCAACAGAATCCAGGAACATCACCAAATTGTAAAATCTGGTTTTATTGAGTCTAATAAACAACCACTTAAATTTGGTTCTTTATTTATATTTATTCAACAATATGAATCAAATAATTTGTTAAGGAAGACTTTCACATGTTGGAAACATCACACTATTTTGGAGACACAAAACGGAAAAGAAGCCCTCAATATCAATCAAAAGCATCTTTAACAATTGCCATGCAGAATAAAAGTTGAATAAAATTATCTTTAATATTGCATAAAAATAAAAGGACTGAAATGCCTGGAAGTCCTGAAAACGGGTGTAATGTTTATTTTAACAAGAGCACCTTCTTCAGGTGCCTAAGCTTGGCTGTTGAGTGCTGGATGGGTGTAATTTGCAGGAAATGCATCTAGAGTTATCCCCCTTGATAGTATAGGTTGCTTTTTTGATGGTGAACATGTGTGCACCAAGCTTCAAGTGAATGCCTTCAGTAGAACAAGGGATATCACAAAATGTCAAAGTTATTGCACGACGACAATGACGACAACGGCACAAAGGCTATAGCAATAACTCAGGTTTTCCCCTAAAACAGCAGAGCAAAAGCTAACTTCTACAAGGGGTGTTCCAGAAATCCATGGACATTCTTTATATCTCAAAAATAGTTCAATAGAAATGCTCTATACACTGTTTAGACACTTAGTACAGTCTTGCACTGATTACATTATTTAAGTTGTTAATTTACATTTTATCACGTTATTAAATCACATAATGCGCTCAAAAAGCATTGCTCTAGACACACTGTCTCAAGCGGAGCAGAAATTACTTTTCCTACTATTGTATATCATACATTTTGCGACTTTTAAGCACCAATTATAATACCTAGCAGTCAAAGAAATTTCTACAAATTGTGCATACTATTTTAATACTGACTCAATGGTGTTTCCTGATAACTTCAACAAATAATTGTTAAGCTATTAATAAATTATAAGAAAGAAAGTAAGGACATTTGGACCCTGTTGATAGCAGGTTATAGTGCTATAACCTGGAAATTAGCAATGTAACAATTGTCAATTATTCATAGTAAATTATAGTTTTGTGGTGATTTTATTTGACTAAGGTTGAATTATGGTTTGTGTTTTGAAAGTTCTGACAATAACAACCTACTAACAACATACACCGCTGGCCACAAAGTCCATGTCTTAATCATTCATAAAAAGATTACTGTCTGGCATGCTTTTATAAAATTTGTTGCTGACAAGAGCAAAGATATCACTATAAGATGAATAGAGGATATTAAATGAGTGATCAAAGAATATCAAATTTATTAAGCGAGTCATCTATAAACAGATAAAAAACAAGGCTGTGCCGAGTTTTTATCTGTTTATTGATGATGAGTTTAATAAATTCAGTATTTAATGAGCACAAATTTTATATTCTATATATAATATGACCCAAATTTTTGCGAAAAATCATCAAAATTCTTGAAATTCAACATTTCAATTTTCCGCGAAACTTATAAGGCCGTTTAAAACTGACGTCACAATATATACTTTATGACGTCATTTTTGCGGTTACAAAATAGCGTTGTTATTCGCTCTGAGTTCATTTGCATAGTAATGTAATATTGCATGTAATATCAAAAAATATTCAACGGGATTATTTCACTCCCGCGACGTAGGTCATATTATAATATGATTTATTAATTCAATCAAGTAGCAGTTTTTGAGATAGGCGTCAGTTCATGAACTTCTGGAACACCCCTCAAATAAACAACTTCAGCTTCTTATGGACAGTCATGTGGTATACTGACCAAGATCAGACGGCACAAATTTTTGTCCATGCCAACTGCAAAATTAAGGAATATTTAGGTGCAGAATGACAATTGCTACCTTTAGGATTTTTTAGAAAATTCAGTCTGATTTTCAAATTGACTAAATAAAAATCTTCAAAATGAAGTTAAGTCAAACAAGCACAAACTTTTTAAAATTATCAAATATTTACCTTGAAGTGAAAGCTCCACAAGTTGCCATGATATATTTTCATCAATCACACTCCAAGTTTAACTGAATCCATCAGTTAAACCGAATCAGTATGGTGTGACATACCGTACACAGACGGTAATTGATACCGGTAGATCCTGCACTTATCTCTTTGATCAAAGTTTTTCCAGGAAACAATCTCATTACTAACAATGAAAATCTCAATTGAAAGTTCCACAATGAGTTTGCAATTCCAATACCATGCACAAGGCTCTACAAATATTGCCTGTGGAAATGGAACATTAAACAAATCTCATCAATTAAAACTCTATTGACTAACAACTCATGTTTCAGATGTAGGGCTTGTTTCATATAAGCCTACAGCACTTAGAGATATATTTGTAGGCATTATTAATACAATTTCTCTTCTATATAGATTTAAGAGTCTTTCCAATGAATTTTCATTCAAAAGTTTTGAAGACTACTATAGTCTTTACACTTGATCTCTCTTTCTTGTTAATTCGTTTGAGCTGCCATCATAGCCCAGTCTTTCAGGCACTTAAAAATGTATTCATGTATTTCTCTCACCAGACCTTACATTACATCCTTTCTAAGCCTCCAGCAGTTGTCACACATAGGTCACATACAGGAACAATTATCATCCCATTGGTGGAAGACAAATAATCATAAAAGGTGAGTGCTGCCATCAGGAATTGAACCCAGGACCCTCTGAATGTTAGTCTGACAAGCTACCATTACATGATGACAGTGGCAACTTCAGTGATAGCTCTATTTATACAACTAGGTTAGTACTCTTAATTTGCTATGGGAGGAATAAATAACAAAATCACATAGTAGTAATGACATCATATAATGTATTTTATTGATGAGCCATCACAATATGATATCCCTTGAGCGCATGTGGAACAATCAACATGTCAGTATAAATATCTATTGCTGGGAGAAAAATGCTTTTAATATAGACATGTCAAACAAAAGTGGTTCACAGAAAAGTCAATTATCAACAAAATGATATATGCTGAACTAAAATTAGAATATGCATGACATTTTCAATAATTTCATACATACCCCTCTTTGAGACCAAAATTAGCTTGTTCATTTGAAAAGTCTGATCTGAGGCTTCTTTTAGCACTTACTAGAATTCTATGTACCTTTAAAACTTTAATCTCTGTTGAAAACCGGAGTATAATTTTGATGTACTGCATGTTTGTTCAATTAAGAAGTCAAATATCTGTCCATCATGAACTAGTGAAATTGTAGGAAATGTATCCCAAAGACTCAAATGACTCTAATAAAGCCAGTAGAATAATCTATTCAAGAGAGCTACCTGCAGCCCCTTATATGAGTATCTCATCACATAAAATCACCTAAAAGAAAAAGCAGACACATTCTATCAAAATAAGTCTCATGTGAATTTGTTATATTGAAACTTTGTTAAAGTTATTGATTGCAATAATTTATTACATTGCTGTAAGTTAAATAATGTCAACATGAAAAAAACTTCTGATTGAAAAATATGATTGGAAAATATTTGCCAAAGATACTAAGCAATTGTATGTTGACAACCTATGTTTTTTAAGCAGATTATTTAAGTTTATTATCAATGGCTTGTTAAGATAGATATTGAATGCTGATAATCAATGCCTTGAAAGATGTTCATTTTATGTTGATAACCAATGTTTTATAAAGCAGATTAATATTAGTTGATAACCTGAATGGCTTGTAAAGATCCATATTATAAAATGATAACAAATGTCTTTTAAAGATGGATATCTTATGTTGATAAATAGCTTTTATAGATGGATTTTGTATGTTGATGACAAATGTTTTGTAAAGATGGAAATTGCATTTTTATAACATAATGCTTGTAAAGCAGGATACTGTTGCAGACCATGGCTTGTAAATCAGGATATTGTATGTTGCTAGACCATGGCTTGTAAATCAGGATATTGTATGTTGCTAGTCCATGGCTTGTAAATCAGGATATTGTAAGTTGATAACCAATGGCTTGTAAAGATGGTTATTGTATGTTGATTACCAATTACTTGTAAAGCAGGATATTGTTTGTTGATAACCTATGGCTTGTAAACCAGGATATGGTAATTTGATAACCAATGGCTTATAAAGACAAATATTGTTTGTTGATAACCAATCACTTGAAAAGCAGTTAATTGTTTGTTGATAACCTATGTCAAAAAGGCTTGTATGGCTTGTAAGGATGGATTTTGTATCTGGATAACCAATGGCTTGTAAAGCAGGATAATGTTAGTTGATAACCAATGGCTTGTAAAGATGGATAGTATTTGTTGATAACCAATGGCTTGTAAATCTAGATTTTGAATTTGTAACCAATGGCTTGTAATGCAGGATAATGATTGTGGATAACTTATGTCCTATGAAGCAGGAATTTAAAGTTGATATTATCCAAGATTAATGCCCTGGCAGGGCGGAGCCTAAGTAACGGGTCGTTGCACTTAAGGTTAAGGGAAATCAGCTTTTATCTAAAATAACCTACTTCCAAAGAGAGACGACATAAATAACACGAGACCTTAAATTGTGGATTGGTAACCAAATCCTCGTAACTTCAGCTTAATCAAGCTGAAGTTACAAGGTATTGGTAACCAAACGATGAAATGTGTTCACTCTCTCAAAGCACGTGAATCCTTTATGTTTTAGGATACAGTTATTTGCACGCGTTAACGATGATTACCCAAACTATTGTAAAGTAAACTCGCCAAATTACGTCACAGTTAAGCCCCACCCTGCCAGTTCATTAATTACGCAGAATACAAATGGTTTGTGAAGATAAGATCAGTTTAGTATGTAAATAACCAATATCTTGTTAAGCAGGATACTGTATATTGAAAACCAATGTCTTGTAAAGATGGATATCTTATGTTGATAACCAATGGCTTGTAGAGCAGGATATTGTAAATTGTTAACCTATGATTTGAAATGATGGATTTTGTAAGTCAATAACCAATGGATTGTAAAGCAAAATATATTGTTAATTGATAACCAATGGTTTTTAAAGCAAGATATTTTATGTTGATAGCTAATGTCTTGTTTAGCTGGATATTGTATGTTGATAGACCATGGCTTGTCAAACTGGATATTGTTTGATGATAGACAATAATTTGTAAGATAAATATATGCTGCTAGACTGTTGCTTGTCAAAATGATTGTATATTTTTAGATTATGACTTGTAAAGTAGGATATTGTATTATAACCTAACTTGATAATCAAGGTGATATATATTTGACAGTAAATAGCTTATTAAAATTGATACTGTATGTAAGCTTTAGAAACAGGTCTTTGCATTTGAGGTCAAGGTAAATCAGTTTCAAAAACAACATGAAATCTTAAAGTATGCTGGTAACCCTTGTAACTTCAGATTTTCAACCTTAATTTACAAGGGTGTGGTTACCCAACAAAAATTGTGTTCACTTTCTCTAGGCAAATAAAAATGGTTTTGGTGTAATGATATCCCTTTCACACAAGTTAATCATAATTACTTGCTAAGTTTTGAAAGAAACCCAAAGATTGTCAATAAAACTCACTAAATTACAGCTAAGCCATACCTAATTGCCAGGTGATAATTCATGTGGCACAAAAGTACTTTTGTATCTGGGAAGCAGTGTGATCAAGGTTTGCCTGTGGCAGTGCAGATGTGTACTTTGAAGCTGTTTTCAAAGAGATATTTTGATCACCTTGGCTTTGTTTGCTTTGTTGTTTGCGTAAATGTTGGCATTGGCAAGACAAACTTAAACCTTGCTCATAACTTTTGAATGGCAAGTGATAGAGCCTTCATTTTCACATGATCATTGCTTTGGATGTGACCTTTCTGTATGTACCAAGTTCCAAACATCAGTCAAGTTCAAAGACATTTTTCAATGTCAAATTTCTTTAAAAAATTTAATCTTGGTCCTTACTTTTGAATGGTAAGTCATAGAGCCTTAATATTTCACATGATTATTGCTTGGGACAAGACATTTCTGTAGGTACCTATTTCAAGGTCGTCAATCAAGGTCAAGGTCATTTTTCAAGGTCAAATTTCTTGAAAAAATTTAACCTTGGTGATAACTTTTGAATAGTAGGTCTCAAATCCTTCATATTTCACGTGATCGTTGCTTGGGTCAAGACCTTTCTCTAGCTACAAAGTTCAAGGTCATCAGTCAAAGTCAAGGTCATTATGCAAGGGAAAATTTCTTGAAAAAATCTTACCTTGGTCATAACTTTTGAATGGAAAGTCATAGAGCTTTGACATTGCACATGATAATTGTTTGGGACAAGACCTTTTTGTAGCTACAATGTTTGAAGTCATTGGTAAAGTTCAAGGTCATTTTCAAGGTCAAATTTCTTTAAAAAAAATTAACCTTGGTCATAGCTTTTGAATGGTGTCATAGAGCCTTCACATTTCAAATTACCATTACTTCGGAAAAGATCTTTCTGTAGGTACCAAGTTCAAGGTCATCAATCAAGTTCAAGGTCATCAGTAAAGTTCAAGGTCATTTTCAAGGTCAAATTTCTTTAAAAAAGTTAACCTTGGTCATAACTTTTGAATACTAAATCATAGAGCCTTCATATTTCACATGATCATTGCTTGGGACAAGACATTTCTGTTGGTATCAAGTTCAAGGTCATCAGTCAAAGTCAAGGTCATTTTTCAAGGTTAAATTTAATTAATTTTTTTCAACATTGCCAAAACTTTTGAATGGTTAGTCATAGAGCCTTCAAATTCAAATGATCATTGCTTGGAACAAGACCTTTCTGTAGCTACAAAGTTCTAGGTCATCATTAAAAGTCAAGGTCATTTTTCAATGTCAAATTTCTTGAAAAGATTTTACCTTGGTCATGACTTTTGAATGGTAAGTCAAACAGCCTTCATATTTCACATAATCATTGCTTGGGACAAGACCTTTCTGTATGTACCAAGTTCATATATTTGCATATGCCATAGAAATAATAAACAGCTGAGTGTTGGTACCCTTGTGTATGTGTATGAGCATGTGGGTGTAAGGGCATCATTGTCTTTGTATGGTTTGATAAATGAAATGTATTGAGTTGAAATAACAATGTTTGTATTAAAGTCAAAATTTCCTATTGTGGAGGAAAGAAAGATAAATATTCCATTGCTTGTGACGATACTTTATGCTTACTAGACCAGTGCTTGCAAAGATGGGTTGTATATGTAGTTAGACTTAACTTGTAAAGATGCACACTAAATGTTTCTAAATCATTAATTTTAAATTGGATCCTCTTTGTTACTAGACCATTACTGATGAAGATGGGTATGTAAAGATGGAATACTACATGATACTAGACCATGGCTTGATAGGGTGAAAACTATATGTTAATAGACCAATTGTTGTAATGATGGATACCAGTGTTACCAGACCACTGCCTCTTAAGTTGTACACTTTAAGTTAGTAGACTATTACCTGAAAAAAATGTTTACTGTATGCTACTGGAAAATTGCTTGTAAAATGGATACTTATTTTCCATAGACCACTTCACTGTAGGGATGAGTGTCTTTTTCACTGCGTTTATTGGAGTATAAAGTGCAATTGCCTTAGCAAATGGCAAATAACTCCCGTAGGCGACTTCACTATAGGGATAAGTGTCTTTTTCACTGCGTTTATTGGAGTATAAAGTGAAATTACCTTAGCACATGGCAAATAAAGCCTGTAGGGCGTTATGTTTAAGCCATGTGCAAAGGCCATTGCACTTTCTACTCCAATAAACCAGTGAAAAAGACACTCGGCCATTATAATTGCAATCCTCTAGATCTAAGGAACTATTAAAATACTCAGCTTAATATTAAAGTTTCAAGTTTGCTTTCTGCGAGTATAGATTACACAATCTATTTTTAGATCGTGTATCTTTCTTTCTCGCTATCGAAGTTAAATGGCATAAAGTTAAACAAATGGTACACAAATAAACCACATTTTTGACATTCGTAGAGATGATCAAATCATTTTTGATAAGTTATTCTGTGTTATAAAACGAACCTATGTCATTTGGCATTGAGAGGGTTGCTTGATGGTCTTCGTCGACTGGCTGTAAACATCGACTCAGAATCAGAACTGCATGTTTTTGACCATAAATTCTTTCAAAAATAACTGAATTTCTAATATATTGAATAGCATGGTTGTGATGTTGAAGGGGAAAGAGAATTTTCGAGTTCCTACAACACAGGACTCGCAGGGGTCAGGGGTTTCCCGAAATACCTATTGCAATTTATACAAAAATAAAGTGCAATGGATTTCCCCACGTGATGCAATTTAAACCAATAAAAATTCTTTATTTTATTAGATTGCAATTATATGGAGATGAACATGTAAAGATGGATTCCATATGGATTCCATATGTTGCTACACCATTGCTTTAGAGGTGAATACTGTCTGTTACTAGACCATTGCTCTTAAATATGTACCCTTTATGATGGTTGTTTTTTTATTTGTAGACTTTCTTTGCAACTGCTTCAATATTTTGTTTATTTAAACAAAATTTTCAACATTATAATCTGTATGATTACTCTTTCTCTCTCAATCAGAATATCTTTTGAAGAAATATGTATAGGAAATGGTCTCCAATTAGCAATAGTTACAAGTATAGCACCTTATATCACCAGAGGCTTTTTATAGTCAAAAAGGTCAACCTGAGGTCTTAAAAGCATTCAAAGAAATAAAAAAATAATTTAAACAGCCTGCACTATATTTTTTTTTCAATGAATATGTCCACTGTTCTGTATTGTACACATGTCTCAAAATGGAAGCAAAAATGTATAAATCCTCAGAATAAGCTCTATTCCTTAAGTGGCTGTCTGTATCAAGCATGTCTTTTACCTTACACTCATTTGTCTGTCATAGTGAAAGTCTTTTTTGTCTGTCCTAATATGACACTGATCCCTTTCTTAACCAGCTGTGTGTCAGAGCTGCATTTTGGCCGTGCAATAGAGCATCTTTAAAGTGTCTATGATTCAAATTTCCAGTCAGTCCTAAAAATTTAACACTGGTCCTGGGTATGATAATATGGTTCAACCATGTTTTTCCTATGACAAAATGTAATTGACATTGCTAGTTTTCATGTTAGTTTGGAAGATTTCAACAGAATATTGTCCTTTTTGAGAAGTGACTATATTATGGAAAAGATGTGTGATTTCACACCAATTCCTTTTTTACAATTACTTTCAGCTTGTTTGCAGATATCTTGTGTCTTAATATTTCAAAAAAAACAGCATGCCCCGGGTAGCTTTACATAGGTTGCTATGGAGACCATTTTCATACGCCACAGGAAAAAAATTATCATATATATATTCTTGTTAAAACAAGAAAACCTATTCAAATTGGTAAAACTAAATTTTTTGCAAAGCAGACTTATACCCTGACAAGTGGTTGTCTATAATGAAAGACTGTTTTACTGCCGAAGAACCATATCTCTTATCAAGTCAATCAACCATAACCAAAATAGGACATGCACATGTAAACATGAATGGCTTGTAAAGATCAATATTATATGATGATAACCAATGTCATTTAAAGCAGAATATTTAAGTTGATAACCAATGGCTTTTAAAGCTTTAAAAGAGGGATATTGTAAAATTGATAACCATAGCCTTGTGAGGATGGATATTGCATTTTTGATAACCAAATGCTTGTAAAACAGGATACTGATTGTTGATAACCAATGGCTTGTTTTGTAAAGCAGGTATGTATGTTGATAACTCATGTCCTATGATGCAGGATTCTGTATGTTGATAACCCTATCTTGTAAAGATGGATATCTTAAGGTTCATTACCACTGGCTTGAAAAATTATTACTTGTTGATAACCAATGTCTTGTAAAGCAGGATATTGTATGTTGATAACCAATGTGTTGTAGACATAGATATTGAAATTTGAAAAAAACTATGGCTTGTTAAGCAGAATATTGTTTGCTGATAACCAATGGCTTGTTTAGATTGATATTGTATGTTGATAACCAATGGCTTGCTAAGAAGGATATTGCATGTTGCTAGACTATGGCTTGTAAATCAGGATATTGTATGTTGCTAGACCATGGCTTGTAAATCAGGATGTTGAATGTTGATAACCAATGGCTTCTAAAGATGGATATTGTATGTTGATAACCAATTGCTTCTAAAGTAGGATACTGTTTGTTGATAACCAATGGCTTGTTAAGATGGTTATTGTACCTTGCCAGACCATGGCTTGTAAATCAGGATATTGTATGCTGCTAGGCCATGGCTTGTAAATCATGATATTGTTAGATGATAACCAATGGCTTGTTTAGATGAATATTGTATATTGATGACCAATTGTTTGTTGATAACCTATTGCTTGTAAAAATGGATTTTATATGTGAATAACCACTAGCTTGAAAAGCAGGATATTGTCAGTTGATAACCAATGGCTTGTAAGGATGGATAATGTTTGTTAATAACCAATGGCTTGTAAATCTAGATTTTGTATTTTGACACCAATGGCAGGTAAAGCAGGATAATGTTTGTAGATAACTTATGACTTGTGAAGCAGGAATCGAAAAGCATATTGATAACCAATTACCAATGGCTTGTAAAGTAGGATATTGTTTGTTGATAGCCAATGGCTAGTAAGGATGGATATTGTTTGATGACAACAAAGGCATTGAAAAGATGGATATCATTTGTTGATAACAAATGGCTTGAAAAAATGGTGATTGTATGTTGATAACCAATGTCTTGTAAAACAGGATATTGTAAGTATCTAGATCATGTTGTATGAAACAAAATATTATAGATTTTGAATAAATGGCTTATAAAGATGGACTTTGTATGTTGCTAGACCATGGCTTTTAAAGATGGTTATTGTATGGAACTAGACCATGACTTGTAAAGTAGGATATTGTATGTTGATAGACCTTGGCTTGAAAAGACTGAAAGTGTTTGTTGATAGAACATCACTTGTAAAGCAGGAGCATGGTTTAAAAGATAGACATTAATTGATGCCAGAGTATGGTTTGATGGATGCAATATGTACGTTGCAAGACCATGGCATGTAAAGGATATGGATAGCTGCTAGCCCTTGGCTTGCAATGACTGATATCGAAAGTTGCTAGACCATTGCTTGTAAAAGTGAAATTAGTAGTTTTTGGACAATTAATAAGAGAGTAAGATATTGTATGTAACTAGACCATTACTTGAAAAAGAAAGATATTGTATGTTGATAGGTCATTGCTAGTAAAATAGGATATTGTATGTTGGTAGACCATGGCTTGAGAAGCTGGATATGATATCATATGTTGCATGACCAATGCTTGTTAAAATTGATATTGTAAACTGAAGATGGATGTTATAAATAGGGTAATCAATAAGTTCGAGTTAATTGTTTATTGCTCAATTTGTATGAGGTGTACAGTAATGAAACTTTGGATACTGATTGAATAATCATGTGGAGACATTTTCATGAAGTACAGTAACTTTGACATCAGAATTGATTAATTGATGTCATATTTATGGCGTCATTGTGAGTGCTCTGCATCCAGTAATGTCAATCAAAGTCATTTTGAGCAATAAGGGTATCAACATTTTGTATTCGATGTCATTTTTTTCATCAAAAAGCAAGAAGCCTGAATTTTTGCAAATACCTAGTTGTATATTCAGACAGTGATGTTCATAAGAGATTTCATAAAATATATGGCTGTAGGAATCTGGTTAAAATTCATCTTCCACTGAAAGTTAAAATTACCTTAATTTCATGCATTAAGCGTGGAATCAATGAAATTATTGGAATCCTCATTACATTTTTCAAATTAGGTAGTCTTTGCAAAAACTATTGTCAATTAGTATATTTCTTGTTCAATCAAAAACCTGGAAATCAGGTAAAATGCTCACTGCTTATCAGGTTTGATTTCTCCTGACTTTGAAATTGCTTTACAACACGATAGGTTGCGCCTTGTGTAGAACATGTGTGCAGGCTGAGCTTTGTCTATACCTCCTGCCAAAGCAGGAATATTCTGGGTTCAGCATGACAAGGGTTAAGTTTCAGACTAAGGAATGGGCTAAAGAATTTGTCACTCCCAGTTGAAAACAATGAATTATGAGTGAAATCTTTTGGGAGCAAGGTCCATGTTCGAATTTTTTTCTAGTGTTCTAGAATACCTGTGTGCAAGAAACTGAAGTTTGACTGTAATTTCATTGAAATCCATCATTTTTTGGATAGATTTTTACAGGAAAATATGGACATACAGATAGATGCAGGTAGTGACTGGACATTATGATTATAAACAATATTCATATATGCCCTGCTTAAATATCAGGTTTTCTTTTGTTAATTCAGTATACTTTTGATAGTGAAAGGTCTCACAAGAGACAGGATATATCATACTATTCTTCTATAACAAATTTGATGTCTGACTTTTACCTAATATACAAGTTTCTCTACAAGCCTGTTGGAGCCACAGTTTGGTTTATTTGTGATGCCAGTTCATCATTTTAGACACTGGAAGAGTTTTATCCATCAAGATTATAAATCAAAACACACTTCTCCTGTAGACAATATTATATTGGATGTGAACCAAGTGAGTTTTTGAGCAGGGAAACAAGAATGATATTTGTCAAAATATGTACTTCTTGTATGCTTAAATGATTGCAATGTGTGGATCCAGAATTTTTCACTGGGGGTCCAACCAAAAAAGTAATGATAATATAATTCTCTGCAGTGAGTAAAAAAAAATGTAAATGCGGCTTGATCAAAGCGATACTTACGACATCTTGCTTGCCTACTGACCAAATATTTTACTTTTCAGATTTTCTGACTAGATGACCATTTATTTGCAAAAATTACAGAAGAGGTCAGGACCCCTCAGTAACCTTGCCTTGGATCTGTGTGTGACTTTAATTTTTGTACTTGGAAAAACTATTCTAATAGCCATACATTTTTCTAATTATTTCAAGCATCAAAAAGAACTAGAAATTATTTTAAACAACTGTATTAACCTTTCTCAGAAACAGTTAATCACAGGGACTTGCACTACTCTATGGGTTCTAAGCTCAGAACTCAGTATAGTCCCTTTGACTTCTATATGGACCAACATTTCGCCGAAAATCTCAGAAATTAATTAATGAAACGCATATTTTTCTTGTCATATCATTTTTTACAGCTAATACCATGACGAATTTTGTTTTTCAGAATTTTTGATTGTAAAATAATGATTTTGTCCGTCCGTCTACATGTTAACTTTCAGCATTTCATACCTACTTGTTACTGTATTAAACGGAACAGCGAATTGTATAACCAAAAATAGTACTGATTTGCATAGGGGCCGAGTCAAAAGAGTAAGATTTTAAGTGAATTGTATTACTATAAAATCGAGTTTTTCAATATAATTAAGTTTGTCTAAGATTTTTGCTACCGTTGGATATCAAATCTGTGTATATTCTCTCTTTCTTCAGAAACTGTTTGACCAGATAATTGATTATTGATTTTATTAATTGTGAGATGAACCCTATACTTACATGTTAAGACCAATCAAAAAGCATTATTAAACGAAGTAGTTGGGAATTTCACGAGGAAAACTTGATGAAAAGGCGAGTACTAACGGTAAAAATCACGTGCTATTTAAGTTTAAGATGACATGACCGTCGATATGCTAATTAGCATGTCCAAATAAGGAATAATGGACATTTCATCTGTCAAAAGTTTAGTATAAAACCATGTGTTTTTACTATATATGTTGACATTTTCTTACTATTGAACAGCCTCCATCACCCCTTGTGTTTATGAACGGATAATGCGAAAATATTAACATTAACTAGATAGACAAAATCATTATTTTGAAATCATTTTACTTTCAAAAAATATTTTTTGGAATGGTATTAAGCTGAAATTAAGATTTCTCTACATACAAATCCTTTATTCAAACGCAATTTTATGTAATTGATGAAAGGTTGGTCCATATAGAAGTTAAACGGACTATACTTGTTACAAGAGAGTATATTATATCAATGGGTTGGTTAAAAACTATTGTAAGTGTCTATGAATATAGAGAATAGATGGTTGGTGACTTGAGGTGGAAAAGTTTATCGGGCAAGGCGTAGGAATTTATCTGGTGAGCCGGAGGCGAACCGGATAAATTCAGCAGAAGAGCCTGATAAACTTTTCCATCTCAAGTCACCTTTCATCTATTCTATTTATCCTGTTACAATCTTTCTTTTTTTTTTTTTTTTGGTCTAATTGTTATTTATTTATGAAATTCAATCCAATCCCGATTAACAACACTGATACTAGGTGAATCCTCACCATAAGGGTGAAAGGGTGGCAGAGGTGGGGTGATCTCTCAAGACGAAAGAATTTGATAATTAAAAGGATTTCTAATGCTGTAGCAAGAAAAAATCTAACAAAAGAAAATTTGAGTAATATGTTCACACCTTAATGAGTAAGAAGATATGAATCAAGTGATTTTTGCAATCTCAAACATCCTTTTTTTCTCCAAAGTTTTGTTGTCATGCAGCTCAAAGCAAATCTCAATTCAATGCCTTCCTTACTCTTAATCAGAGGATGGATATTGATTGAGATCAGATGCAAAGCTACTATCTCCAAAATCCTTTTCGGTCGAATAATTCTGCGTTGAATCCATTCAGATAAATGTTTTAAAATCCTGACAGTTTTCGAGATCGAATGTATAAATTATGTCATCAGTCATGTACTACGTCATCAAAATGGTCGCTATTTGATTTTAGAATTGTATGAGAATCGAGTGAAATATTTATATCAGAAATAGACACTCAAATTCAAAAGAAAAAATGTTAAAGAGGACTGTTTTTAGATCTAATAGCCGCAAAAAAGAAGATCCGGCAGGCCATGTGAACAAGTGACATGATAAAGCTGTCACATGATCAAGTGATCTGATATCAACAAGTTTATTATACCCCCTTTTATCAGGCAATATTTATAGCTAGTGACAGGATAAATATAGACACTTACAATAGTATTGCACTGTACCCTCGCAGGGGTTAAAAATCTTAAAAACCCAACTAGTCCTGTAGGACTAGTAACCATAAATTTCAACTCGCCCTTAAAACAAATGAGCTCGTCCTTCAAAATTGATAAAATGTAAGTTACTCTTATATCAAGAACACAAGTCATTTTTGTACTTGAAAAAACTATTCTAATAGCATACAACATTTTTCTAATTATTTCAAGCATCAAAAAGAACTAGAAATTATTTTAAACAACAGTATTAACCTTTCTCAGAAACAGTTAATCACAGGGACTTGCACTACTCTATGGGTTCTAAGCTCAGAACTCAGTACTTGTTACAAGAGATTATATTATATCAATGGGTTGGTTAAAAACCATTGTAAGTGTCTATAAATATAGAGAATAGATGGTTGGTGACTTGAGGTGGAAAAGTTTATCGTGCAAGGTGTAGGAATTTATCTGGTGAGCCAGAGGCGAACCGGATAAATTCAGCAGCTGAGCCTGATAAACTTTTCCATCTCAAGTCACCTTTCATCTATTCTATTTATCCTGTTACAATCTTTCTTTTTTTTTTTTTTGGTCTAATTGTTATTTATTTATGAAAATTCAATCCAATCCCGATTAACAACACTGATACTAGGTGAATCCTCACCATAAGGGTGAAAGGGTGGCAGAGGTGGGGTGATCTCTCAAGACGAAAGAATTTGATAATTAAAAGGATTTCTAATGCTGTAGCAAGAAAAAATCTAACAAAAGAAAATTTGAGTAATATGTTCACACCTTAATGAGTAAGAAGATATGAATCAAGTGATTTTTGCAATCTCAAACATCCTTTTTTTCTCCAAAGTTTTGTTGTCATGCAGCTCAAAGCAAATCTCAATTCAATGCCTTCCTTACTCTTAATCTGAGGATGGATATTGATTGAGATCAGATGCAAAGCTACTATCTCCAAAATCCTTTTCGGTCGAATAATTCTGCGTTGAATCCATTCAGATAAATGTTTTAAAATCCTGACAGTTTTCGAGATCGAATGTATAAATTATGTCATCAGTCATGTACTACGTCATCAAAATGGTCGCTATTTGATTTTAGAATCGTATGAGAATCGAGTGAAATATTTATATCAGAAATAGACACTCAAATTCAAAAGAAAAAATGTTAGAGAGGACTGTTTTTAGATCTAATAGCCGCAAAAAAGAAGATCCGGCAGGCCATGTGAACAAGTGACATGATAAAGCTGTCACATGATCAAGTGATCTGATATCAACAAGTTTATTATACCCCCTTTTATCAGGCAATATTTATAGCTAGTGACAGGATAAATATAGACACTTACAATAGTATTGCACTGTACCCTCGCAGGGGTTAAAAATCTTAAAAACCCAACTAGTCCTGTAGGACTAGTAACCATAAATTTCAACTCGCCCTTAAAACAAATGAGCTCGTCCTTCAAAATTGATAAAATGTAAGTTACTCTTATATCAAGAACACAAGTCATTTTTGTACTTGAAAAAACTATTCTAATAGCATACAACATTTTTCTAATTATTTCAAGCATCAAAAAGAACTAGAAATTATTTTAAACAACAGTATTAACCTTTCTCAGAAACAGTTAATCACAGGGACTTGCACTACTCTATGGGTTCTAAGCTCAGAACTCAGTACTTGTTACAAGAGATTATATTATATCAATGGGTTGGTTAAAAACCATTGTAAGTGTCTATAAATATAGAGAATAGATGGTTGGTGACTTGAGGTGGAAAAGTTTATCGTCCAAGGTGTAGGAATTTATCTGGTGAGCCAGAGGCGAACCGGATAAATTCAGCAGCTGAGCCTGATAAACTTTTCCATCTCAAGTCACCTTTCATCTATTCTATTTATCCTGTTACAATCTTTCTTTTTTTTTTTTTTTTGGTCTAATTGTTATTTATTTATGAAAATTCAATCCAATCCCGATTAACAACACTGATACTAGGTGAATCCTCACCATAAGGGTGAAAGGGTGGCAGAGGTGGGGTGATCTCTCAAGACGAAAGAATTTGATAATTAAAAGGATTTCTAATGCTGTAGCAAGAAAAAATCTAACAAAAGAAAATTTGAGTAATATGTTCACACCTTAATGAGTAAGAAGATATGAATCAAGTGATTTTTGCAATCTCAAACATCCTTTTTTTCTCCAAAGTTTTGTTGTCATGCAGCTCAAAGCAAATCTCAATTCAATGCCTTCCTTACTCTTAATCTGAGGATGGATATTGATTGAGATCAGATGCAAAGCTACTATCTCCAAAATCCTTTTCGGTCGAATAATTCTGCGTTGAATCCATTCAGATAAATGTTTTAAAATCCTGACAGTTTTCGAGATCGAATGTATAAATTATGTCATCAGTCATGTACTACGTCATCAAAATGGTCGCTATTTGATTTTAGAATCGTATGAGAATCGAGTGAAATATTTATATCAGAAATAGACACTCAAATTCAAAAGAAAAAATGTTAGAGAGGACTGTTTTTAGATCTAATAGCCGCAAAAAAGAAGATCCGGCAGGCCATGTGAACAAGTGACATGATAAAGCTGTCACATGATCAAGTGATCTGATATCAACAAGTTTATTATACCCCCTTTTATCAGGCAATATTTATAGCTAGTGACAGGATAAATATAGACACTTACAATAGTATTGCACTGTACCCTCGCAGGGGTTAAAAATCTTAAAAACCCAACTAGTCCTGTAGGACTAGTAACCATAAATTTCAACTCGCCCTTAAAACAAATGAGCTCGTCCTTCAAAATTGATAAAATGTAAGTTACTCTTATATCAAGAACACAAGTCATTTTTGTACTTGAAAAAACTATTCTAATAGCCATACAACATCTTTCTAATTATTTCAAGCATCAAAAAGAACTAGAAATTATTTTAAACAACAGTATTAACCTTTCTCAGAAACAGTTAATCACAGGGACTTGCACTACTCTATGGGTTCTAAGCTCAGAACTCGGTACTTGTTACAAGAGATTATATTATATCAATGGGTTGGTTAAAAACTATTGTAGGTGTCTATAAATATAGAGAATAGATGGTTGGTGACTTGAGGTGGAAAAGTTTATCGGGCAAGGTGTAGGAATTTATCTGGTGAGCCAGAGGCGAACCGGATAAATTCAGCAGCTGAGCCTGATAAACTTTTCCATCTCAAGTCACCTTTCATCTATTCTATTTATCCTGTTACAATCTTTCTTTTTTTTTTTTTTGTCTAATTGTTATTTACGAGGGTGAATCAAACATTACGTAGACTAGCGTTGCAGAAATTTTGATTTCACAGACTTTGAAGAGAAAAGTACATTGATATTTAATTGAGACATTTTTCTTTTTGTCATGTAAATTTGGATGAAATCTAAATAGTTGGTCACCTGTAGCAACCATTCTAAAATATGTAGTCATTTGGTACCGGCGCACGGTAACGACGTCAATATGACGCTGCGGTATTGATAAGTTCCGTCTCGAAAGTCAGCACTTTTCAAAATACTCAACTCAACAAAAAACACAATTTCTGCATCACCTATCCATTGGATGAGTACTATTTTCATATCCATCCAATCCAAAACGATTAACTTAAATGTGTAATGTGTCTAAACGATTCTGAACTGATGTTGTTCTGTGACAATTACAGATTTAACGCCGAGGAGAAGTTTTCCATTCTCCGAGTGTCATCCTTCAGAAACACTCTCCATTCTTAAACAAAACTTTCAAACCATTTAAAAAGAAGGTATCTGCTTACATTTGAGGACCTTTTAGCATATTTTATCATTTAAACCTCTCGATTTGGTTTTCCATAGGTCCAGTATAACTTTATTATTGTCTGGTTGTCTCTGGCTGCGACGATCCTGTCGTTTCGGAGTTCAAAAATTGATGCGTGCCCTTAGCTTACTTACTTTAAATTCGAAAAAAGCGAATGAATTATGCTTAAATTTTTGATATCCTAACTCATAACATCAACACGTAATAAGGCGAAGTTTGGAAGTGTTTGGTCCATTGATTGATTGATTGAATGGAGTTTAACGCCGCTTTCAACATTATTTCAGTTATATCACGGCGGCTGGAGCACCTTACAATGGATTCCTGGTATTTCTCTTACCAGTACAACCATTTCATTCTTTCCTAGCCTCCAGCTACTATCTCACATAGGTCTATGATTATCAACCCATTGGTGAGAGACAAATAGTCTGTAAGAATGAGTGCCGCCGTCGGGGATCGAACCCTGGACCTCTAGGTGTTTGGTCCAAATTGAGGGGACAATTACAGGTAGTAACACTAGGAAGTAACGTTACAAAATGGGTTGCGCCGGTAGCACCTACCCACGTATATAAAATGTTGGATTTTTTACGTCAGAGTCATAGCAGACTCTTGTAAATTTTATTTTTTGTCAACATTAAATGATTTGAGACGTGTACAAAATTTCATTGATTTCTGTCGGGAAATACCAAAGTTATAGAAAAGGTCCACGTATTTTTTGATCCACCCTCGTATTTACGAAAATTCAATCCAATCCCGATTAACAACACTGATACTAGGTGAATCCTCACCATAAGGATGAATGGGTGGCAGAGGTGGGGTGATCTCTCAAGACGAAAGAATTTGATAATTAAAAGGATTTCTAATGCTGTAGCAAGAAAAAATCTAACAAAAGAAAATTTGAGTAATATGTTCATACCTTAATGAGTAAGAAGATATGAATCAAGTGATTTTTGCAATCTCAAACGTCCTTTTTTTTTCTCCAAAGTTTTGTTGCCATGCAGCTCAAAGCAAATCTCAATTCAATGCCTTCCTTACTCTTAATCAGAGGATGGATAATGATTGAGATCAGATGCAAAGCTACTATCTCCGAAATCCTTTTCGGTCGAATAATTCTGCGTTGAATCCATTCAGATAAATGTTTTAAAATCCTGACAGTTTTCGAGATCCAATGTATAAACTATGTCATCAGTCATGTACTATGTCATCAAAATGGTCGCTATTTGATTTTAAAATCATTTGAGAATCGAGTGAAATATTTATTATCAGAAATAGACACTCAAATTCAAAAGAAAAAATGTTAGAGAGGACTGTTTTTAGATCTAATAGCCGCAAAAAAGAAAGATCCGGCAGGCCATGTGAACAAGTGACATGATAAAGCTGTCACATGATCAAGTGATCTGATATCAACAAGTTTATTATACCCCCTTTTATCAGGCAATATTTATAGCTAGTGACAGGATAAATATAGACACTTACAATAGTATTGCACTGTACCCTCGCAGGGGTTGAAAAATCTTAAAAACCCAACTAGTCCTGTAGGACTAGTTGCCATAAATATCAACTTGCCCTTAAAACAAATGAGCTCGTCCTTCAAAATTGATAAAATGTAAGTTACTCTTATATCAAGAACACGAGTCATTTTTATACTTTGCAAAACTATTCTAATAGCCATACAACATTTTTCTAATTATTTCAAGCATCAAAAAGAACTAGAAATTATTTTAAACAACTTTATAAACTTTCTCAGAAACAGTTAATCACAGGGACTTACACTTCTCTATGGGTTCTAAGCTCAGAACTCAGTACTTGTTACAAGAGAGTACGTTATATCAATGGCTTGGTTAAAAACTATTGTAAGTGTCTATAAATATAGAGAATAGATGGTTGGTGACTTGAGGTGGAAAAGTTTATCGGGCAAGACATAGGAATTTATCCGGTGAGCCGGAGACCAACCGGATAAATTCCACAGCCGAGCCTGATAAACTTTTCCATCTCAAGTCACCTTTCATCTATTCTATTTATCCTGTTACAATCTTTCTTTTTTTTTTTTTTCGGTCTAATTTTTATTTATTTACGAAAATTCAATCCGATCCTGATTAACAACACCGATACTAGGTGAATCCTCACCATAAGGGTGAATGGGTGGCAAAGGTGGGGTGATCGCTCAAGACTAAAGAATTTGATAATTAAAAGGATTTCTAATGCTGTAGCAAGAAAAAAATCTAACAAAAGAAAATTTGAGTAATATGTTCATACCTTAATGATTAAGAAGATATGAATCAAGTGATATTTTAAATCTCAAAACGTCCTTTTTTTCTCAAAAGTTTTGTTGTCATGCAGCTCAAAGCAAATCTCAATTCAATGCCTTCCTTACTCTTTATCAGAGGATGGACATAGATTGAGATCAGATGCTTCTATCTCTGAAATCCTTCTCGGTCGAATAATTCTGCGTTGAATCCATTCAGATAAATGTTTCAAAATCCTGACAGTTTTCGAGATTGAATGTAAACACCTAGATGAGCTTCGTCACAATTTTATAAATTAGGTCATCAGTCATGTACTATGTCATCAAAATGGTCGCTATTTGATTTTAAAATCATATGAGAATCGAGTAAAATATTTATTATCAGAATTAGACACTCAAATTCAAAAGAAAAAATGTTAGAGAGGACTGTTTTTAGATCTAATAGCCGCAAAAAAGAAGATCCAGCAGGCCACGTGAACAAGTGACATGATAAAGCTGTCACATGATCAAGTGATCTGATATCAACAAGTTTATTATACCCCCTTTTATCAGGCAATATTTATAGCTAGTGACAGGATAAATATAGACACTTACAATAGTATTGCACTGTACCCTCGCAGGGGTTGAAAAATCTTAAAAACCCAACTAGTCCTGTAGGACTAGTAACCATAAATTTCAACTCGCCCTTAAAACAAATGAACTTGCCCTTCAAAATTGACAAGAGGGCCATAGTGGCCCTTAATAGCTCATCTGAATGAACTGTCTAAAATTTTCAAATGAAGTATGAGAAATAGAATGATGAATGACTGAGCTAAACAAAGCTGTTGCTTCTAAACAAATTAAGAATCCTTTTTTTACAATTTTAAGGTTGACTAACAAGGATTTTTATAACTGATTTCGTGACCTAGTTTTTGACCCCAGATGACCAAATTTCGAACTCATCCGATATTTCATCTAGACAATCAATTTGACCAAATTTCCGGTTGATTGGCCAAAAATTGTGGCCTCTAGAGTGCAAACAAGGTTTTTCTTAGATTTGACCCTGTGACATAGTTTTTGACCCCAGATGACCTTATTTCATACTTGTCCGAGATTTCATCAAGACAATCATTCTGACCAAATTTCAGGTTGATCGAGCAAAAAATGTGCCCCTAGAGTGCATACAAAGTTTTTCTTAGATTTGACCCTGTGACTTAGTTTTTGACCCCAGTGGACCATATTTTGAACTCATTCGAGATTTCATCAAGACAATCATTCTGACCACAATTCAGGTTGATCGGGCAAAAAATGTAGCCTCTAGAGTGATAACAAGGTTTTTCTTAGATTTGGCCCTGTGACCTATTTTTTGACCCCAGATGACCTAATTTCAAACTTGTCCGAGATTTCATCAAGACAATCATTCTGACCAAATTTCAGGTTGATCGAGCAAAAAATGTGGCCTCTAGAGTGCAAATAAACTTTTCTTAGATTTGACCCTGTGACTTGGTTTTTGACCCCATTTGACCCAATTTCAAACTCGTCCAAGATTTTATCAAGACAATCATTCTGACCAATTTCAGGTTGAACAGGCAAAAAATGTGGCCTCTAGAGCGCATACAAGATTTTTCTAAGATTTGACCCTGTGACCTAGTTTTTGACCCCAGATGACCTAATTTCAAACTTGTCCGAGATTTCATCAAGACAATCATTCTGACCAAATTTCAGGTTGATCGAGCAAAGAATGTGGCCTCTAGAGTGCATACAAGGTTTTTCTAAGATTTGACCCTGACCTAGTTTTTGACCCTATTTGACCCAATTTCGAACTCATCCGAGATTTTATCAAGACAATCATTCTGACCAATTTCAGGTTGAACAGGCAAAAAATGTGGCCTCTAGAGCGCATACAAGATTTTTCTAAGATTTGACCCTGTGACCTAGTTTTTGACCCCAGGTACCCAATTTCAAACTCGTCTGAGATTTCATCAAGACAATCATTCTGACCAAAATTCAGGTTGATCAGGCAAAAAATGTGGCCTCTAGAGTGCATACAAGGCAAATGTTGACGACGGACGTCGCACGACGCACGACGGACGACAGACATCCACCTAACCACAATAGCTCACCTTGAGCACTTCGTGCTCAGGTGAGCTAATAAAATGTAAGTTACTCTTATATCAAGAACACAAGTCATTTGAATTGGTTGAAATTTTCATCCTGGTATAAATTTAACTCATTGTGACAGTACTTTTATGAAATCAGAACTTGCCACTAAGTGTGCGTGGAAAGGTGTGTTCATGTGACATGGTTTGCTATATTGTATTCAATATTAAAGAGATGGGTAATTTATATGGTCTCAACATGTACAGAAGAATACCTTTATGAGCAATTTGGATCATAAGGAATTTCGGATATTAGCAACCTGGACCACAAAACCATTTCTTTCTTAGCCTTTTAGAATTCCAACGGATAATCGGCACTCTTATCATTGAATCTCAAGAATCATGGAAACAAATTTTTTGAACCAGAACCCTATTTTATTGAATATTAGAAACAATCAGGAGAAAAAATCGTGACAAAAAAATTATTGGAATACAAATAAACAAGTTTTAACCTGGAATAACTTCTTTTCTATATATTAATGTTCTTTGTCTGAGTGTAAGCCATGCTTTTAAACAACCAATGTCATCCCACTTGGCTTTTTGAATGATTCGTGATCGTTGAAATGCGACCAGCTCCCCCCTTTTTGTGTGTGAGAGTGTGTGTGTGTGTTTTTTTATAATATTTTACTGAAAGAAAATCTCTACTTTCATCCCTAACATGTTTCTTAACCCTTTCCTGTTTTACAAAAATTTTAGACCTGTCCAAATCCGAAGGTTTTGCAGACGAAATTAAAAGTGGATTTAATTTGAAAAATAACCATTTAGTAGGGTAGAAAATAGTTTGGAAAAAGAAGAAATTGCTTGTCAGAAGCAATTTCTTCTTTTTTCACAATGTTTTCTCAATCATAAAACCACAGACACGTAAAAAGCAGGGATTAAACAGCAAAGGGTTAAAGAATTCGAAGGCTTTTGAGAGGGTGCAGATATGTTTGAACGCAACAAGTGTACATTACCGAAATTAGATTAATTACGCATGCAAAAAATCGCTGATTCGAAACAATTCACTGATGAAAATTACTTACTTCAAATTAAAAATTATAATCCTTATCAAAATATCCGAGTGGTAAAGATGTGAGAAAATTATAAGATTTATTTTGAAACCAATCTTTGATATGACGTCACTATAAATTTCTCAGAGAATGGACCGACTTCAAAAGGACTGCCGAACACCTGTACTGGGTGAGGTCATCTGTGTTTTCACATCAACACAATTTTCTGCCGTGTTTACACGATTAAATAATCACATAAATAGTGGATATAAAAATCTAACAGGTAGTCTTTATTATAACTGAATTTATTTCGGCTCTTCCATTTTACGACTCATCGTCGGAACATTTCGTTTTTCAAAGACAATCTGCAATTTAGAAGCCATTGGAAATAGGGAAATATTAACTGTGACAATGATGCTACATTGCTATGGTCATTTGTTTAAAGAGCATTTCCTTGCATGTTTAAAAGTCAAGATTTGTATTCTCCATGTCGGACTAGATTGCCAAAAATTCTTCTCGCCCCCTGGCCAGTGGAATTTTCAACCCCTGCCTCCGTATATTGATTGCAGCAGTTTCAAGTAAATAAAAGAAAGACAACTCCTGTAAGAATTTAATTATTTACTCACGGATATTTAGTCCCTTGTTTTGTAAAGAAAAAAGGTCTGCCAACAAAAGCTTTATATCTCCTCCCATCACTGATGTCAAAGAAATAAACAAGGGAGATTCAACTCTTACAAAATAAATCTGGTAAAAAAATATCAAATTATAATATTTACTATATGAAGACTATAGACTATATAACTAGATGGTTGTAACAGGACAACAGGTGTCTAGCCCATATTAAAAAACAAATGACCTTGCACTGTGACCTTGACCTTCAAACAATCTGAAAAATTCTTTCAAATTACACATCTGCTAATGATGGGGAATAATTGTGCCAAATTATTCTGAAACAGATTCATAAATAAAGGAGTTATTATCCGGCTTTTTTCTTTGACCTTGCCCTGTAACATTGACCTTGAAGGTCAAACAAAATTTCTTTCAAATAGCATAGTCCATTGGAAGGGCATCAGGCTATCATTCAAAAGGTTCAAGGTTCAATTCCCAAGGCAGCACTCATTCTTTTTGTCTTCTTGTGAACTACATATAGATCTAACATAAGTCTTCTAGGCAACAGATATTGTTCAAATTGAAATATGAAGTCCAATTCAGTCAATCTGTGTCAAACATTGATAAAAACCTGATCAGGATTGGAAACAACTCTCAAATCTTTCTCTTTTTTTTTTTTTCTTTCTTTGGTTATGACTGATGTTGTGACGTACGATTTCTGTAGGGTCATACGTCATGACCCTAGGTGTGGCGCAAAAGGTGGTGAGGGGCAGCCGTTATCCAGGTACTGGGGAGTCTTGAGGTGGTCGACCAGCTGGCATGAAGTGCATCACTCCCAACTACAACTATAGCAAACAACCTTGTGAAGGACAGGTACCACCCTGCCCCAGAACTAGAAGCAATACAGCAAAACTTTGAAAATCGTCCGTCACAACACTGACAAACTTCTGATACCTCAACTTTACAGATACAGAAAATCCCAAAATCACTTCCTCACACTGCAATTTCTACATGCTTACTGACCACAAGTTTACACAATGCAGTATAGTCCGTTTGACTTCTATATGGACCAACCTTTTCATCAATTACATAAAATTGCGTTTGAATAAAGGATTTGTATGTAGTGAAATCTTAATTTCAGCTTAATACCATTCCAAATCAAAGCACTGAAAGTACTGATGGTGAACGAACCTGATGGCATTCTAGAGTGATATATTGAATTCAATTAGAAAAGAGAAATTACGAATGTAAAAAAAAAGTGGGAAGAATTGTCTCGACAAAATTTCCTTTATTCGGAAATTTCACTGCAAATTCAAAGAAAGGGAAAGAGAGGAAAATCCTGTTAGAAAAATATTTGTTAGAATATGAGATGTTACTCTGTGAAAATTTTTTTTACACACTTGAAATAGGTACATTTATTAATTAAACATAAATGGAGAAACGATTTAATCCTATCTAAAACTGTCTTTACCCATATCCAATGGTGTTTGTTTTTACAAAAGTAGTTGCTATCATGTTTAAGCTTATTTCAATTTTTTAACTATCTTTGTTTCTTCTCAGAGGATGAAAAGGTCTTTGAGTACCAACCAAAGAAACACCTATGAATATCAGTCAGTCCTGAACTATACTCATTGTTTAAAGTTCTGATTTGTTAGCTTATTAATAGTATTTTGAACCATAACCTGAGAGATTATTTTTTATCATATTTGAAGCCATAACCACTTCCGTGGTTGACACTTATGTCGTTATTCAACTTTATAACACTGCAGGATGAGAAATATTTAGGTATAAGTTAAAGGAGGTCTAGTGCCCTATTAGTATAATTCATAGATAATTTCTGTTTAAGGTTTAGAAATTAAAGTATAACTTTTTATATTGAACAATTGATCCATAGTAAATTGCATACCAAAAGTCTTTATAAATATTATTTTTGTAACGCAATTTCTACATCAAAAGCGAATAAGAATCTTATTCAAGAAGTTTATTTTTTAAAGGGAGGTAATAATTGCATGACTATGTCTATGACTATGTTTAAGTATAATACAATGTTTTTTTCCTTCCGACTTTCTTTCCAAAAAGAATTGAGAATCCTTACAATTGTCGGTTTATTTTTTGCACGAGAACCTATTGATTACCTTCAAGAGTTTCGATGCTTGTAATATCACTCACTATCGATATCTTATTACAGTATTGCGGCTGATATTAGACTTTCTGCTCGGAGCTAGTTTTTGCTTAAACTGTAGTTAACCAATTCTAAACGTTTTTTGGGAAGGATGGAGCCAGTTTTCATTCATCGATTAAGATTTTTATGATTTCTGTAAAAAACGCAATGACTTTTCCAGAATAATTTAACAACTAAACCCGCCTGTCGAATTGTAAACAAGTGCATGACGGATCTGGTCCCCCCTTGACCACGGCAATATGTACTCGTCAATTGGAGTGGTAGGCCTATCTAGGGTTGAATATTTAGCTATCATTTATTTAATTTTCAAATAGAATTTTGAATTGATATGGTTTTACAGATCGAAAAAATGCAAAGTAAAATGGCCCCAATGAAATATCTTCCGTGCCTGATTTGGTTTTCGGCAATATTCGCTTCTGAGACAGACGAATACGAAACGTTTTCGCTGGGAATATGTTCACCGAATATTCGAGTGTATCCGTACAAGCCCTACTTCAGCCAACGCAATTTTACAGATAAATCTTAATAGCGGCGTTCATCCCTATTCAAATAAAAGTACAAGAAAGGTTGTACATGTAAAAGACATGTCAAATCATTCTTAAAACCCGCATCGAGACTGATTGTCGCTAGTTGAAAAGTTATGTAAAACCGCGTTACCGTTTCTAATGACACAAGGTGTCTTGATGTGTCATTCGTTTCAACTCGGCCGATTCCTCTAACCTACATTTAAATCGGAGCCGTCGGAGATCGCCCGAGTATTGCCGAATGTAAGTTCAAGAGGACATGACCTAAATAAACACGTATTTCCGGCTAATTACTACAAGTTGCACCAGCGAAGGCTTGGGTCAAAAACATAGTATCTGTCTCTACGGTGTCTAGACACAAACTTTGTTTTTGCTTTAAACTCTCCACAAGCTTACGCCGATCAAAAATTCCCTTGATTAACATTGCAAGATCATTTTGTGTTTTTCAAGGCGAATTTTCATTATTTTCACTTGATAAAGACTACTAGTATCACGCAATTAAAGAAAAAAACAGTGGTTTTGCGGAGAAAAATATTTAAAGATACTAAATTGAATTTTAAGAGGCGCTACTTTATTTAAAATGTATTAACATCCAACAGGATTTTCCTGACATGGTATATAACACTGGTGAACGACGTTCGTTCACCAAAAATATTTTTTGAAAATAAAATGATTTCAAAATAATGATTTTGTCTATCTAGTTAATGTTAATATTTTCGCATTATCCGTTCTTAAACACGAGGGGTGATGGAGGCTGTTCAATAGTAAGAAAATGTCAACATATATATTAAAAAACGTGGTTTTAAACTATCTATCTATCTATATATACTGCCTGACTCCCCTTTCGGGTATTACTGGCAGTTTAAACTAAACTTTTGACAGATGAAATGTCCATTATTCCTTATTTGGACATGCTAATTAGCATATTGACGGTCATGCCATCCTAAACTTAAATAGCACGTGATTTTTACCGTTAGTACTCGCCTTTTCATCAAGTTTTCCTCGTGAAATTCCCAACTACTTCGTTTCATAATGCTTTTTGATTGGTCTTAAAATGTAAATATAAGGTTCATCTCAGAATGAATAAAATCAATAATCAATTATCTGGTCAAACAGTTTCTGAAGAAAGAGAGAATATACACAGATTTGATATCCAACAGAAGCAAAAATCTTAGACAAACTTAATTATATTGAAAAACTCGATTTTATAGTAATACAATTCACTTAAAATCTTACTCTTTTGACTCGGCCCCTATGCAAATCAGTACTATTTTTGGTTATTCAATTCGCTGTTCCGTTTAAAACAGTAACAAGTAGGTATGAAATGCTGAAAGTTAACATGTAGACGGACGGACAAAATCATTATTTTACATTCAAAAATTCTGAAAAACAAAATTCGTCATGGTATTAGCTGTAAAAAATGATATGACAAGAAAAATATGCGTTTCATTAATTAATTTCTGAGATTTTCGGCGAAATGTTGGTCCATATAGAAGTCAAACGGACTATATTATATATATGTGAACAATCACTCATCAATTTACTGATTGAAAATACATGTGACCCTTAACATTGAATACATATGCCACTGTAAGGCAACAAAATCACACAATGTGGGAAAACCTTCCCCCCTTTCTCCAAGTTTTCCAAATAATCAGAAAACAGCAGTTTTTACTGTATATGTGCAGGCTGATCTTAGTGTATACTATCTGCTAAAGCTTTGTGTACAGCAGGAATATACCCTGATCAGCAGAAGGCTAATAAATAACCCTTTCCTGTTTTACAAAATTTTGGACCTGTCCAAATTCAAAGGTTTTGCAGACGAAAATTTAAAGTGGATTAAATTTGAAAAATAACCATTCAGTAGGGTAGAAAATAATGTGGAAAAAGCAGAAATTGCTTGTCAGAAGCAATTTCTTCTTTTTTCACAATGTTTTCTCAATCATAAAATCACAGACACGTAAAAAGCAGGGATTTAACAGCAAAGGGTTAATAAGTCATTCAAGCTTTTTTCAGATACATTAGGAAGCATAAGGCACATTATTTAATTTACTTTTAGATTATATCCATAAGCAAAACTTAAGCCTTTGGTAAGCAGTAGTTCAATATAATGTTTGTGAAAATAATAAATCAACAAACAATATAATTGTATTTTTAGAAAGTATTCCATTTTTCCTCCTTCCCTCATCTGGGTCACAAAAATACATCCCAAGCTTACATCTATATACATTTCAATAAGTCGGCAAAAAACTATCGTAAATAATATATAGGCATTTACAGTAGTTTTGCTCTAACCACTTGATTTAACATCATTGAATGTATGATGGGTAATCAATAAAAGTCCATTTAGAAAGTCCAATGGTTATGTCAACCTGCCCTGTGTTTAGGATGACAAAATAGTGCAAACTGTTTGCAAATTATACCCTGCTTTGCACATGTACTTGCATGCAAAACAGGGTATAATTTGCAAATAGTTTGCACCAATTTGTAATCCTAAATGCAGGGCTGGTCACACTCATCATTGCGGATGAAATTTTTCAGAGACCTTCATGAAATATCAGACATTATCCTACCTTACCATATCTTTTTGAAATATCAATTTGAGAAATTTCTCAAGGAATTAGATACATTTTTTTTTCTAATTCCTTAGGTATTAAGAACTAAAATTTCAAACGCAACTGAACAGAAACTTTAAACAAATACTGATATAAAAATAAAACAGAATTACAAGAACGTTCTTCTTTTGCTGTGAACAAAATGATTGTGCATTTGTCAAGTTGATTGTCACAGTCTGCAAATCAGACCAACTTTGATGGGCTAGGGCTATAACAAATTTATATATTTTGAGCTCTTGTTTTCATTACACAGGCAGCTAACAACCAAACAAAACACATTAATTTTACTACTTTTTCCTACAACAAAAACCAAAGAATTAATCATTACCCACTATAATACACATGTTAATATATGTTTAAACTAACATTTAAGTCCTTACCCCAGCTTCCTAGAGATCAGACAAAATATAAAAAGTAAACATATTAGTAAAATTTAATACAATCTTACATTAAATGATTATTGAGTAAAAGAAGACCTGTTGGTTAAACACCAATGCTCCGGCAATGCTGTTTTTCAGAAAAAGAAGTTTGATATATTATCTGAAACAGTTGTAACTGTCTATAAATGTATAGGCAGTAACAACTGTTTCTTGCTGATCAGCCATCAATATGGTAATCAAAAGCAAAACAAAATTCAATAGGGTTTATCAACAAAATTATATGGGAAGTTAAGATTTTCCACAAATATGTATTTGACCTGAAAAAAAAGACCTTAACCTTGACCGATGACCTTGAAGTTGGTACCGACAGAAAGGTCTTGTCACAAGCAATGTACATGTGTGAAAAGTGAAGACTCTTCCAGCTTACAAATCAAGAATTATTGCAAAATTTAACATTCTTTATGGAACAAACAGACTTTTGGCAAAAACAATGCCCCCTATATACTATGTGGGGCACAGAAAGAAAGACCTCACAGATGAGAAAAGACCAGTAGGGATTAATAATCATTTGAGACTACAGTAAAACCTGGATTAAAAGACAGTACTTTTAGGGGCAATAGCCAATGACAATAAAAGTGCTTGCTTTAGGTAGTGGACCCATAATAGTTCCGCAACTTTTCAAAACTCATGCATGATCTGTCACAATGTTGACCGAGGTTTACTAATGAAAAACATTAGGAAACCTTGGTTAACACTGTTAAAGTTTATTACTTCCAAGATGTTGTGAAAGTATTACAGGTCCATTACCTTAAGGCAAGTTCCTTATAGAACCTTTGCCAATTTGTGATTCCCTATATCATTTACCCTTGTCATGCTCAATTAAAATTTGGTTTGTTTGTTTGTTTGAATGGAGTTTTATGCTGCTTTCAATTATCTTTCAGTTATATTGCAGCGACTGGAGCACCTTACAATGAATTCTTGGTAATTATCACACCAGTACCACCATCACATCTTTTCCTAGCCTCCAGCTGCTATCCCACATAGGTTTACGATTATTAAGTGGACCCTTTGTTGGGAGTTGGAAAGGATGATTCCACTGCCTGGGGTATAACCCGTGACCATTAGATTGACAGTCTGATGCACTATCAAATGGGCCATGACTGTAGCAAATTAAGTTTTGGTGAAATAGTATCAATATCAAAATGATGAAATGATGAATGCACATTTTAACATGTTGAAAATATTTTTTTTTTTTAACTTTTCTGGCTAAAAAGGTTAAATCAGGTGGTATAGACTATGATTAGACTGCACATTATGTGCAGCTTAATCTTTGCTTATGCCTCCTTCCAAAGCCAGGTTAAGCATGACAAGGGTTAAAATTACCCATTCTTATTTTCATAACAGGTCACAAAGTTATTGGCATTTGGTTCTTGATAAAAAAGCAATTCATACAACTGACTTTTTTTAATGCAAGGGATGTAACCTTTAAACACAAAACTCAACTGATCAAACATTTGTTCCCTCCCTTGAAATATTCTCTCGCCCTATTGACGCAAGACCAGACTATCACTGATTTTAAAGCAAGTCACAGCCTTCTTTCATTCTGGTAAAACTTTTAACCCTTATCCTGCTGAATTCAGAATTTGCTTCAAACCAAATTTCCAATTTTTGGGAAATTTCAACTAGTATGGCTCATTTTTGGTGAACGAAATTTTCGTTCACCAGTGTTATATACCGTGTATGGAAAATCCTGTAGGATCTTAATAGGTTTTAAATAAAGCAGTACCTCTTTAGATTCAATTTAGTATCTCTAGATACTTCTCTCTACAAAATCACTGTTTGTATCGTGAAATGCATGATTCTAGCAATCTTAATCAAGTGAAGATAATGAAAATTACCCTTTAAAAACACAAAAATATCTTGGAATGTCTATACGAGCGAATTTTTGATCGGCGTAAGATTGTCGAGAGTTGAGAGCAAAAACAAAGGTTGTGTCTGTACACTGTATAGACAGATACGTTGTTTTTGATTTAAACCTTCGCTATTGCAACTTGTAGTAATTTGCCGGAAATGTGTGTTTATTGAGGTCGTGAACTCTTGAACTTCTACACACCCCTGATTGGCCATATCCCACGTGATGACCTACTACGATTTTACCTGCCTTCTTATGAATGAAGTCTTTGCTTATAAGTTACGAAAGGTCAAGTTTACAAACGAATGGAATGTTCCTGCCGTATTTCTCCCAATAATTAAACGCGCCCGAGCGCGATGCAAAACGTCGTGGGGGCGCTATTATTTCAGACTCTTTTACTTAATTAAAAAAAATACGTATTTTGGTACCAAAGAGAAGCAAACTGTTAACATGTTCGTAATTATCGATTGAAATACGTACGCTACCCAATACGTTTTTCTATTTATCTAATAAAGCTATAGATTTAAAAAATAAAATAAAATATTAGTTAATGAATTGTAATTCTGTCATTTTAAGTCATCTATCGAAATACGGTCACCCTCGACCATTAATTGCAGCTTTCAAAAGCAAGTGATTGTGTTAGCAGAAGCCGAGATTATTATTATTGTTATTATTTGTACAGGGTAGGAAGTTCCAGACGATGCAATATTCAATGTTCCGCTACCGATGGACAAAGCGGTCTAATAAATCATTACCTATTCACGTATGAAATAAATAATCCTGTATTAAATCCTAAAATTTCGTGATGTGTAGATGCACCCGGTGTAAGTGTTTCGTAGTGAAAACACAAAACGTCTGGAAATAGCTGGGTCACCGCGTGTCGGCATCCTTTGAAGTCCCCAGATTCTTGCAAGCGGCGACGTCGCTTTTGAAATAAGTCACACACGAGATTTTACGGGTTTTTTCCTATTTTAACAGTATGAATTGTGACTAGGATTTAATCATTTGACTCAGATATTTTGTATATTTGCAGAAGGTGAAATGATTTCAGAAATATTTTCGTAACAACGAAAGGGGATTTTGTTCGCATGTGACTTATGAAGAATAACGAGAAATAGTTTTAATTTTGTGTTAAATTTTAACCTTTCGCACTTCCGGAAGACTGCGCGATTTAGGACGCGCTAGTTTTTCAGATGTTGAACGATCTTTTAATGACGCAACCAGCCTTATCCTGATAGGAATTTAAGATAGTAAACCCACAATCTAATGAACATTAAGTCGTGGAGTAGCAGTTTTTGAATTTAAATTCGAGACCGGATTTTTCACCACGGACCATGGACGGTTGGATGCTGTTGATCGTTCTCAAGGGCCTGGGAATCGTATTTATGGGGGAGCGCGTTTATTAGGGAGGGCGCGTCTAAATTCTCATTGAAACATAAACACGCACCACTTGACCGTGACCAACCTTGATATGAAATAAAATTTAAACCATTACCAGAAAACTTATGTTCTCAACTACCAAATTTACACCTCTTGCTTAAACCCCGTTTTTATCTTAAAGCTTGTTGTTGCATACTTGTGTAATGTAAATATCTTCGGTTACGGGTATTTTTGTATTATATTACCCAAATCCAATTTCCTGTTGTTGTTTTTTTTTTTTGTTTTTTGTTTTTGTTTTTGTTTTTTTTTTTTCGTTTCAAACAAGGCCGGAAAACAGGGGATATAGCAATCTCGGTACGATTTACTGTTAATATATGAATGTCGTGAATAGATAAATAAATAAAAGAATCAAATGAACAAATATCCCAACACGATAGACCTAATTTCAAATTTTAACATCGAATGGATTTTTTCTTCAAAGTACTTGACATCGTAACTACAACTGTATAGCAGCGCTTCTATCCCTCGGATGGCTCTAGAATTTCCTCAATACAATCATTCATCTATTTGTTTTACCGGAAGTATGTAAAATATTACAGAAAACGAAACTTGGATTGTGAATCAATCGCCTGTGGACTGGAGCATCTTTACCTTTATATGGAAATTGGTATTTCTCGCACCAGAACTTTAATGAGCATACATCCGTACGTAGCTGCCATCTTCTACCCTCTAAGGTTTACGATTATCTGCCGTTTGGTAGGAGCAATAGAATTTAAACAACAACTATATTTTGACAATTCATTAGCTGTACAAAATACCTTCCTACATAGATTTCATCGAATTGTTTTTTTTTTTTTGTTTTTAATTCATTTTCACGCAATGGCATCAGATGATTATTCTTTTACGAGACTGAATATTACCGAAAGAGACCAAAACCCTGTAATTACAATTACGAAACAGCGGTCTTTTAATTCGGAGGAAGGGGGGGGGGGGACATTCAGGTCGTACCAGAGCCATAGTGGATAACGCTTAAAAAGTCAAAATGAAGAAAGACTGCTGTTTAATCTGCTAAAATATGGGTTCCGCATGTGGAAATTGAATTACCTTTCTGACTGCTATTTTTTGAGTTAAGAAAAGAATCATTAGTCTAGACACTATAGTTGCCTGTTTTCTTTTCTCTAGGCTTATCGCTCTCTGTCTATCGGTCTGTCTCTGTCTGTCACTCTCTCTACCTTTCTTTTCCTCTCTTTCTCATTCTTTGAATTTAGAATTTTGACGAGACACTTTCCCTTGATTAGTTTTTATATTTATAATTTCTCTTTTCTCAACGAATTCAATATATAACTTTAGAATGCCAACAGATTCGTTCACCATCAGTACTTTCAGTGCTTTGATTTTTTCTATAATGATTTTGTAGAAACAGATATATCAGGTTGATCTTTGTCTATATTATCTGCTTAAGTTTTAAGCATTCAGCAGGAATATACTATGAACAGTAAGGGCTTGATAAAGGTTTGGTAGTATTCAACCAGCACAGCATTTATACAAATCCAGAAGATGGGACAAAGAGCCTGTACTCCCTCCTGGACATTTGTTGAAAGTAAGGTTATCTTGTTGAAAAGTCTGGGAATCAAAGTACCGTATTTTTCCTAATAAACGCTCCTGGGAGCTATACATAACATGGACAGGGAGCTTTTATTTAGTATGCATTTTTTGATTAAACAAAGATGTGTTTGTGAAACACGAATGCCCCCGACACGGCATTTTTTTTCAAAGTTTGACCCCGACAGATGACCTTGACCTTGTCACATGACCTTGATTTTGGTACCAGCGGATGCGGATCATTGAGATCTATCATCATGCCAAATATTAGCTTTGTATCTTGAATAGGCATGAAGATATTGGCAAGGTTAAGTTTTCGGGTAAAGTTTTTTCAAAATTTGACCTTGACAGATGACCTTGACCTTGTCAGATGACCTTGACTTTGGTACCAGCGGATGCGGATCATTGAGATCTATCATCATGCCAATTATTTGCTTTGTATCTTGAATAGGCTTGAAGATATTGGCAAGGTTAAGTTTTCGGGTTAAGTTTTCGGACAGACGGATGGACAGAAAGACAGACGGACGGACGGACAGACGGACAGACAGACAGACGGACATGAGTAAAACAATATGCCCCGGATCTCTCGATACGGGGGCATAAAAAAATATTAAGCTTGTTGTGTATTTTAGGCCCTTTTCCCTTTAATTTGAAGTAAATTTCCTCTAAGCAATCATGTAAATGATTGTTTAGAGGAAATTCACATCAAATTAGAGAGAAAACTCGATCAACCCGTTCTTAAAATTAAGCATTTGAAATGGGTTTTCTTAATAAAAATGTAGGGGTGCTACTGTAAGGGAGGGCGCTATTATTAGGGGAAATACGGTATCATTATGACAAGGAGCAAGCAAATTGTAAAAGCTAGAGCTTCCCTATTTCTTTTCCTCTCAACTGGTTCTAGCGTCATTGGGCAATGGTAGCGCATCAGACTATCATTCTCAAGGTTTCAGGTTTGATGCCCGACGGCGGCACTCATCCTTTCTGACTATTTGTCTTCCACTAATAGGTTGATAATGGTAGTCCTATATTGGATAGCAGCTGGAGGCTAGGAAAGGATATCATGGTAGTGAGGTGTGAGAATTTCCAGGAATCTATTGTTAGAGGCTCCTGTCATAACTGAAGGATGAGTCAAAGAAAAGCTATATAAAAGGGACAAAAAAAACACTCATTAAATAATGTAGCAAACAAAAAGTCTCTATCGAATCAAAAGTTTTAATGTCCTACTTATTGACTATTTTTCTATATTTCCAATATTATTCTTTCCTAAGTACCCTAAATAACTGCCCTTCAAACTCAGACCAGGGAGTTAAAAGATCTATTCACCATATAGAATTCAAATCTTGTAACTAAAGCTTTAGTTAGGATAGGTGTGTAGAAATATAAATTGTCTCTACTTGTCCACAGACAAGCATAAGTCAATTTCTCACTTGTTCTGGATCAAAATGAAAAGGAATGGTAAATATTGAGAAAACATAGTATTTAATGAAGAAAATGCTGTTACTCAGCATTTTCTTCATTAAAGACAATGTTTTCCTCACTTTGATACAAACACTAGTACGACTTTTGTCCTAGATCTTTTAAGTACTGCTCCAAGATTTGATCTGATATTTACTTGTCCATGGACAAGTAGCCTAGGAAAATATACCTGCCCGCAAGTGGAAAAGCTCATGTCGGACAAGTCGGGCATTAGAATTCCACATCCACACTATTAGGAGATTTTACAATTACAATACTACTTGATTTAACCCTTTCCTGTTTTACAAAATTTTGGACCTGTCCAAATTCAAAGGTTTTGTAGACGAAAATTTAAAGTGAATTTAATTTGAAAAATAACCATTTAGTAGGGTAGAAAAAAATGTGGAAAAAGAAGAAATTGCTTGTCATAAGCAATGTTTTTCACAATGTTTTCTCAATCATAAAATCAGAGGCATGTAAAAAGCAGGGATTAAACAGCAAAGGGTTAAAGAAGCAATGTAGATCAAGTCAAAACAAAGATTTTCATGAAATAATGTAGGATATTTCCTCGAAATATTCAATGAAAATAAAAACTGCATTTAGGTGTTTCCCATGGCTCCCAGGGGCAATTATTTGGATAAATATAGTATAATTATATCACCCAATTGAACCATTTGATAACTGTTACCATAATTATATTGAACGCAGGCTTATAAAATATGTGTAAGGTCATATAATAACTAGCACAAATATTTTCTGACAAATAATGAGTTCTAGACTAACAGTTGAAACAAATATTTGTTCCAAGTAAATGAAAAAAGGGGACTTTACGGTCATTAGGTATTTCCAAAGATAACTGAATTAAAAGTCACATTTTAAGCAGTCCTAGGTTTTTATTAAGTCCTTGTGATTCTACACATAATCAAAATATGAAGCAGAAAAAATAACTTGTAGTTTCACAAATGCACTCAGTCTATAGTATTGTGTGCAAACAATTATTTTCGAAGAACAGAATCAAAGTGCTTTAAGCACTAGATGCCCTTATTTTGAGTTATACTGTACTTATTATTTTGAAAATTCCATTTTCTGAATTTTCTGGTAGATCTATTAAAAAGGAAAGCCAGACAGTATAGACTAAGGCTGAACATTATTTGCAAACCGTTCTTTGGGTATAACTTCTGCCAAAGCATTTACTATTTTGGGTTCAGTCAAATAATAAGCAGGAAACATCAAAAATTGAAAGCTTTGGTAGAAGGTAGAAGACCCATAATAGTTCTGCAACATTTCTGAAACACATGATCTTTCACAGTGTTAACAGAGGTTTCCTAATGAAATTATTAAATGTATTAAAGTCCATGACTTCCGAAATGTTGTGGAATTATTACAGGACCACTATCTTAAATAACCAATTACTCTCAATCTGGTATTTTCAAAAATTGGTACAAAAATGACTGGAGTGCTACCCATTCAGAACACAACTCGGCCAATCTCACAATAAACCTCGGATGTACATAGACGGACTATTTTAAAAATTAACTTATAAAACCTTAGAAAAACTAGATGACGTCAGTTAGATTGGCGTTAGCCCTCGAAACTTTGAGTGAAAACATTCGACGTGGCCAAGGCTTCTTGTTTAAGTCACTGATGTGAAACCAAAGTATCCTAATATAAATATCATTAGATTCTTAAATAACGGCTGAAAAAAACTTAATTTTTTAGAATGATTCGTCATTCTCAAAAATTAAGATTTTTCAGCCGTTATTTACTGTATAAATTCACAGTGCTAGTTTTCTTACACTGTTTCCGGCTAACAAAATGCACGATTTTGTTACATACCCATCCGCCTTACATACATCCGAGGTATGTTGCAGTTTACGGAAATGGCCGAGTGATGTTCCGAATGGAGTGCTACCAAATAAAAGAGAACCAGATAATGAGTTGGCATGTAACATGTGGAAAGTTCCAGCAGACTATAAATGAAAAGTTACAATAACTTGTTGATTAATTACTTGGTACACACTATGACGGCTCCAGTCCACTAATTATTGGCCAACAAAATCAATACATCCGTTCAATGACAAATATGATACTTAATATCCCTGGCCACTGACAATTTAGCATAAAACTTTCTAACTTTTTACTCATTTAGACTTTTCATAACCACATGATAAAGAAATTCATTGCCTCTGAAGTACTTACAGAACAGTACAATTGTCACAATATACCCTGCCAATAATTAGGACATAAAGGCACCTTTTACTGTGACCCAGCAAAGTATAACAAAATGGCAACGATATGTGGACGGCACAGGATCGGGAACATTCTGTGAAAGATCGATGCAAATATGTCAATAATTGAAAGGAAGATTTGTGTTGTCAAGAAATAGATGTATGGACAGACCGACAGACAGACAGATGGAAAGACAATACCAATGTTAGAACATCTACGGCAGTTTAAGAAAATGAACTATTCATCACCAGAAAGAATATAGAAAGAAAGAAAGAATATACCATAAAAATTCTAATAGAGCCCAATGCTTTGATAAGACCCCATCCCCCTTTTTGGAGGTTGAAATCAACAATTCGTTATATGATTTTACAAAATCTTGAAGCCTCTCATAAAGGCCAGCAAACTCAATGTCACTAAAATTTCAACAGATGTTTTCTGCACCTTTTCCCAATCCAATGTTAAAGTTTTGTACAGATTATGTTTATTTTTCCAATTTTTTACCATCTTAATCCTTGTCATGCTGAATAAATTTTGGCTAAAAATTTTCATCAAAATCAAAGGTCAAAAAGCACTGAAAGTACCAACTGTAGGTCATTTTTTATTTGAAAAACTTAATCTATTAACAATTTTGGTTTGAAAATGAGAAACGAGTGGTGTAGACTAACATCAGACTGCACATATGTGCAGGCTGATGTTTGTCTATAGCTCCTGCCAAAGCAGGAATATTCCGGGTTCAGCATGACAAGGGTTAAAAAATATCAACGGCTCAGTGCAATTAATACAGCTGTAAATGCCTATATGTTAATAGACAGTTGTAACAACTGTTTAGCACTTAGCCATCAATATGTAGCATAGCCTCTAATAAGAGCCCACCCCCTTTCTAATGTAAATGCGACGATTCTAATAGAACCCCAGGGTTCCATTAGAACTTTTACAGTACTTGATATAGACTGGCATTCAGTCTCAGAGCTTAGATTTATAAGTAAACAAGGTGCATAACCACTTTAAACCACAAACCAACCACACACATATATTGAGTTAATTTTCTTTTATCTGAAACGCTGGCTTAACCCTTTGCTGTTTAATCCCTGCTTTTTACGTGCCTGTGATTTTATGATTGAGAAAACAATGTGGAAAAAAAAAAGAAATTGCTTCTGACAAGCAATTTCTTCTTTTTCCAAACTATTTTCTACCCTACTGAATGGTTATTTTTCAAATTAAATCCCCTTTTAATTTCGTCTGCAAAAGCTTTGAATTTGGACAGGTCCAAAATTTTGTAAAACAGGAAAGGGTTAAATCAGGCTTATGGACATGAAACATTATTTCTTTCTTTTTTCATATATACCTCTATTTAAGAGACTGTCACCAGTCTATACTTGATATTGCAAAATCTTAAAAGTTTGTCAGTACCTGAAGTTCTGGTTAATGGTCAATATATCTTTGGTGGGTGACCAAAATGTTGTATCAACAGGTTTATTAAGGTAGTTGACCCTTAATAGTAACATAACATATCAGAAGTAATAAACTTTAACAGTGTTAACCGAGGTTTCCTAATGATTTTCATTAGGAAACCTCGTGCAACATTGTGAAAGTTCATAAGGTCTGAAATGTTGCATACCTATTACGGGTCAACTACCTTAAAGCTGTGGATACAACAAATAGGTCATCCAGAAGTGATTATAAAGTTCCATTAGTAAAGGTTCATGATTCCCTAATTCCCTTAGAAACATTGATAGTTAAACAATAAATATTGATAGCAGTTAAAGCCATTTGTCCCATTAACACTGATCTCTCTAATAACACATTACACTGAGAAATTAATGACATTATACATAGCTGCTGAATTTGTATTTCTTGTATAAGGAATGAAGGAGAAAGTGAATTAAGTATTTTTGATTTGTTTGTTTGAATGGGGTTTAGCACTGCTTTCAACAAGTTTTTACTCACTACACAATAGATTTAAGTTTCACTGTTTGGGGCGCCATCTAAGAATGAAGTGCCAGTTCTCCCTTAGAAAAATCGCTGGCCCCAGACCTGAGGACTGGTTTTATCAGTGTAAATCTTTGACCTAGCATTACTTAAAGCCAGATTATAAAGCAAAGTCTTAAATTACAGGTGGATGCCTCTTTTTTCAAGTGAATTAAGAAAGGAATAAAAATTGATTGAAGTGTAGGAATAGTACAGGCCTAGAACCTCTTTGAATAGGAAAACAATTCATCTAATCTGTTTTGCAAATTAAATCACAATGGATTTACTACAAGTCATAGAATATCTACAATTCAACATGAGAAATGTTTTAGTTTAGGATTCTCAAGAGGGTTCTGTGGTATCCCAGCCTTTTCAGACCACCAACTTTTATATTCATTTGGCTTCTTTATATTCTCTTCATGTAATAATACCCTTTCAGCGGTACAAATATAAGGGGGGTAGAGCCTGAGTCTTAAATCTTTATTTATCAAAGAAATCCTGTTGTGGATATTTATTTGTATTGTCTCGAGGCAATTCCAATGAGTACTTACAACATTGAGTTTGTGCTATTATTTGTGAAATACTTTGATCTAAAATCCAAAATACCCCCTCTATCTGTATTTCTGTTTCTTTTTCTTTCCTCAAAAACAGACAAGCAAATTTAGAGTATTTCTCCATAGTTATGCACTTTCAAATTTGAGCAATGAAAAGGACATGGAGCTTTTCTTTTGTCCATCAATCTAAATATCTATATAAAGTCAGTATTTAGGTGTGTTCAATTCATTTGAATTTCGAAAAAAAATGTAGATAATTTTTTTTTTTGAAAAAAAATAATGAAGTTTTCAATATAGTGCTTATTGATAAGATGTAGACAAACCATATGTAAATGGGTGTGGATTTCACATCTCTGGGAATTAAGTTTTAATTTTTCATCAAATTTTGATGACAAGTATTAAAATACTCAATTAAGAAAATTGTCTATTCATTTTAAAGGGAATATACTGGTATCTAGTATTTGTACATCATATTTTAGTTTCAAACAACCACCTAATATGATTTTTTGGTGAACGAACGTCGTTCACCAGAGTTATTCTATGTCAGGAAAATCCTGTAGGATGTTAATTAATACATTTGAAATAAAGTAGCGCCTCTTAAAATTCAATTTAGTATCTTTCAATATTTTTCTCCGCAAAATCACTGTTTTTTTCTTTAATGGCATGTTACTAGTATTCTTCATCAAGTGAAGATAATGAAAATTCGCCTTGAAAAACACAAAATGATCTTGCAATGTTTATCAAGGGAATTTTTGATCTGCGTAAGCTTGTCGAGAGTTTAAAGCACAAACAAAGTTTGTGTCTAAACGTCTGGAGACGGGTTTTAAGAATGATTCGACATGTGTTTTACATGTACAACCTTTCTTGTACCTTTTATTTGAATACGGATGAACTATTAAGATTTTTCTGTAAAATTGCGTTGGCTGAAGTAGGGCTGTAAGGATACACTCGAATATTCTGTGAACTTATTCCCAGCGAAAACATTTCGTATTTGTCTGTCTCAGAAGCGAATTTTGCCGAATACCAAATGCGACAGGCACGGAAGATATTTCATTGGGGCCATTCTACTTTGCATTTTTTCAATATGTAAAACCATATCAATTCAAAATTCTATTTGAAAATTAAATAAATGATAGCTAAATATTCAACCCTAGATACCACTACAATTGACAAGTAGATATTGCCGTGGACAAGAAGGGGGAGGGGGGGGGGGGGGGGGGCAAGATCCGTCATGCGCTTATTTACAATTTGACGGGCGGGTTTAGTTGTTAAATTATTCTGGAAAAGTCATTGCGTTTTTTACAGAAATCATAAAAATCTTAATCAATGAATAAAAACTGGCTCCGTCCTTCCCAAAATACGTTTAGAATTGGTTAACTACAGTTTAATTTGATTTGATTTGAATTGGGGTTTAACGTTGCTTTCAACAATCTCTCAGTTATATCGCGACGACTGGAGCACCTAACGATGGATTCCTGGTATTTCTCACACCAGTACTACCACCACATCCCTTTCCTAGCCTCCAGTTGCTATTCCACATAGGTTTGCGATGATCTACCCATTGGTGGAAAACAAATGTCGGAAAGGATAAGTGCCGCGGCCGGGGATCGAACCCGTGCGAATATGGACCCCTGGATTAGAAGTCCGGCGGGCTACCAACTGCGCTATTGCCGCGGCTAAACTACAGTTTAAGCAAAAACTAGCTCCGAGAAGAAAAGTCTAATATCAGCCGCAATACTGTAATAAGATATCGATAGTGAGTGATCACAAGCATCCAAACTCTTGAAGGTAAACAATAGGTTCTCGTACAAAAAATAAACCGACAATTATAAGGATTCTCAATTCTTATTGGAAGGAAAGTCGGGAGGAAAAAAACAGGGTATTATACTGAAACTATTTGTCAGACATAGTCATTCAATTATTACCTCCCTTTAAAAAAATAAACTTCTTAAATAAGATTCTTATTCGCTTTTGACATGGAAATTACGTTATAAAAATGATATTTATAAAGACTTTTATGGCCCTGTCACACCTCAACGTTTTAGCCAGCGTGTGCCTAACGCGTTTGAGAAAACGACTAAGTCCGCAAAACGTCGGCATACGCTGACCTACATTTTCTTTTTGTCAATTCACGACGCGCTTGTAGCGTGTTCATAGCGAGTTTGAATGTGTGAGTAACGCGTGAGAAACGTGTCCAGAACGTGTTGATAGCGTATGTCAGCGTATACCAACGTTCTTGAGCGTGTGTCCAACGTTCTCGTAACGTCCTCAGAACGTGCTTAGCGTGTTTGTAACGCGCTTTCAGCGTGTCATAACGTGTTCGCAGCGGGTTTTGGATGTAAATATAAATTCTGCAAGAGATTACCACTTTAAATAAATTCTTTTAATATATAAACAGGCCACCGGCCACTACACATATTCAAATTCAAAGTATGTTTGTTCATGTAAAAGAAAAATAGGAAAAGATGAAAAGAAAAATACACTGGCACCTGTTACATATGAAAACATTCATATAACAAACTTATAAGATTATTGGCTGATTAAAGCTTCTAGTACTTTTCACTCGAAAAATATTGCGAAAGGGTAAGGAACTACTTGTCATAAAACACTCCTTTCTTCCTCCATATGCTCTACCATGTAGAATGACTTTCTACAACCTCTCTTAATCTTGAATAACTAGTCCTATATTAAGGGGTAAAAGGTGTACCAAATATCAAACTTGTAGTACATATAATAGAATCAAATATTCTGAACAGAACAAAATAGAGTAAAACACGTCTTATTTTATGTCCACTAGGTACAACGATGTACTTGTCTTTTTGGTATATTGATAATGATCAAATGAGACGAATGAATGTTTGTATTTTCGCGAACGTATTGTTATTCTAACCAAAGAGCAGACGCACTTGTTAAGCTATAAACACAATGTTTAATACACATTTAGGCTACATTCTCCACCTCGACAATCTAAGGAATTAAGAAAATCCGTAAAGGATTTATATGGAAGAAAAGACAAGCAGCTTATAACATAACATAACATAAGTTTTATTTATATGACTTGAAAGAAATCGTTCATCGTTAAATATAGAGAATGCTACTTAAAATCGAGTTTTCAAGTCATTCTTAGACTGGTCATGAGGAAACATGCAGATATGAACATGTCAAAAGGGTTATACACACGTACATGCACGTATACATTTATTTACGAGAAGCTGGTGGTAGAAATTCAAGACAAACATGCAGCGGAACTTTTATATTTTCATTGAAAACTGAAACGCTGTCATACACCAGAAACACGCTGTGAACTCGCTGGCAACGCGCTAGACAAACGTTCAGTACGCTGAAGACACGCTATGCACACGTTCCCAGTACGCTGGAGACACGCTAGAAGCACGTTAAACTTTTGGCGAACGTGTTTCTAGCGTGTCCGTAGCGTAAGTGAACGAGCTCCTAGCGTGTCTCTAGTGTGCTGAGCGTGTTCGGAACGTGTTCGGAACGTGTGCGGAGCGTGTTTCAACACGTTCAGCACACGCTGAGAAATTTTAAGCATGCACAAAATTTTATGAGATACTCAGCGTATCACAACGTGTTCCAACGTGTTACAGCGTGCCGATAGCGTGTGCGGAACGTGTCCATAGCGTACCCGACGTGTTCGCAGCGTGTTATAAAAAATCCAACACGTTCCGCACACGCTGGCTAAAACGTTAAGGTGTGACAGCCCTATTAGTATGCAATTTACTATGAAGCAATTATTTAATATAAAAAGTTATACTTTAATTTCTAAACCTTAAACAGAAATTATCTATGAATTATACTTATAGGGCACTAATCCTCCTTTAACCTATACATCAGCCAGATTAGCTCAGTTGGTTGAGCACAGGACTTCAAAACCATTGAAGTTCGACGGCGTGGGTTCAAACCCGGGCTGGCACACTAACAAACTAATTATCTTTCGGATGAGACGTTAAGCCGAGGCCCCGTGAGACGGTGCTATACATCGAGCACGTTAAAGAACCATGGCAGATCTCAGCAGTAGTTTCGTCATGTATCTTTGCACTATCCCCTGTAACAACTAACAGTCTTTTGGGCTCGTCCCTCATATGGGCATGTGCTACACACACTTTAACCTATACGGGCTCGGTGGTCTAGTGGTAAAACACATGAATACCAATCTTAAGGTCCGTGGTTTGAATCCAGAACGCGGCAGGAATTTTCAAGGATACTTCCTATCCTCCGCCAAACTGGAAGTGAACTGGTAAGAAACCCGGGGGTAGCTTTGAGTATATCGGTGTTTTACACTGGGCACAATAAATAACCAAGGAGGTCTTTTCGTAGAAGAGCTAGGGGTGTATGAGCCCGGATCTCCTGTATCCACTTCTTTCTCTCTCATGGTCCATACCATATGAGCCTAGAGCACGTAGGGACCTAAATCCTACAAATACACACACACACTTTAACCTATACGACCAGCCCGATTAGCTCAGTTGGTAGAGCACCGGACTTCAAAACCATTGAAGTTCGACCGCGTGGGTTCGATTCCCGGGCTGGTGCACTAACAAAAACTAATTGTCTTTCGGATGAGACGTTAAACTGAGGCCCCGTGAGACGGTGCTTTACACCGAGCACGTTAAAAAACCATGGCGGATCTCAGCAGTAGTTTCGTCATGTATCCTTGCACTATCCCCTGTAACAACTAACCGTCTTCTGGAGGCATCGCTCATATGGGCATGTGCTACGGTAGCGACGATAAATAAACGGAAATACACACTTTAACCTATACCTAAATATTTCTCATCCTGCAGTGTTATAAAATTGAATAACGACATAAGTGTCAACCAAGCAAGTGGTTTTGGCTTCAGATGATAAAAATGAATCTCTCAGGTTATGGTTCAAAATACTATTAATAAGTTAACAAATCATAACTTTAAACAATGAGTACAGTTCAGGACTGACTGATATTCATAGGTGTTTCTTTGGTTGGTACTCAAAGACCTTTTCATCCTCTGAGAAGAAACAAAGATAGATAAAAAAAGTTAAAACAAATACAACAAATTTACTTGAAATAAGCTTAAACATGATAACAATTACTTTTGTAAAAACAAACACCATTGGATATAGGTTGAAGACAGTTTTAGATAGGATTAAATCGTTTTCTCCATTTATGTTTAATTAATAAATGTTCCTATTTCAAGTGTGTAAAAGAAATTTTCACAGAGTAACAACTCATATTCTAACAAATATTTTTCTAACAGGATTTTTCCTCTCTTTAACTTTCTTTGAATTTGCAGTGAAATTTCCGAATAACGGAAATTTTGTCGAGACAATTTCTCCTCCTCCTCTTTTTTTATATTATTTTTACATTCATAATTTCTCTTTTCTAATTGAATTCAATATATCATTCTAGAATGCCATCAGGTTCGTTCACTATCAGTACTTTCAGTGCTTTGATTGTATCTTGTAGCACAAGACTAAAACCTTTACACCAAATACATCTAAAGAACATACATTATTAGAAGTTCTCAAAAGTTTAGAATTGTCTCATATACAAACGAAACGTGGGGCCCTGATTACCATATTTATAGGAATTTCTCTTGTTTTAGAGCAATATAAACAAACTATGGTGATATATACTAGACAAATTGTCTAGCAGTGGTGTTAAAATCATCTGTGGGCAAAACAAAACCCAATAACTACAACTTTATTCAAGACATCAATTC